>JARQOD010000004.1:24455412-24501389 GCA_033576555.1 Oophaga sylvatica
TGACTAGTGGTTACTGGCAAGTGGCTGTGGCTGAGGAGGATCGTGAGAAAACGGCTTTCACCACCCCAATGGGGCTCTGTGAGTTCGACAGAATGCCGTTTGGGCTCAGTAGTGCCCCAGGAACATTTCAGAGAGTGATGGAAAATTGTCTGGGACATCTCAATTTTGAAACCGTGCTGCTATACCTAGACGACGTCATCATGTATTCCAAGACATATGAGGACCATCTGAAGCACCTGCAGAAGTGTTTGAGTCCCTGTCCAGGTACGGGATGAAATTAAAACCCTCAAAATGCCATCTACTCAAACAGAAGGTACAATACTTGGGGCACATCGTCAGTTCGGAAGGAGTAGCGCCAGACCCAGAGAAAGTCACTGCCATCCAGAAGTGGCCGGAGCCGAAGAACCTTAAGGAAGTGCGACAGTTCCTGGGACTAACGGGTTACTACAGGAGATTCGTGAAAGATTACACGAAGAAGGCAGCTCCTTTACAGGACCTCCTAGTAGGACAATCCCTGAAGAGCAGAAACCCTCCCTTTAATTGGGGTAAAGAACAGGCTGAAGCATTCCAAAAGATGAAAGAGATCCTTACAGGTGATGAGATCTTAACATATCCTGATTACAGCCAACCGTTCCTGTTGTACACCGACGCCAGTAATGAAGGGTTGGGAGCAGTTCTCAGTCAGAAGCAAAATGGCCAAGAAAAAGTCATCGCATATGCCAGCAGAAAACTCAGGCCAACTGAGAGGAATCCGGAAATTATAGCAGCTTCAAGCTGGAGTTTCTGGCGCTGGTCTGGGCCATTACTGAAAGATTTAAGCATTATCTGGCCTCTAATAAGTTCACTGCGTTTACAGATAACAACCCGTTAACGCACCTGGAAACTGCCAAGCTGGGTGCCATGGAGCAGCGTTGGATGGCTCGGTTGTCCAATTACCAGTTTACTATCAAGTACCGGGCAGGTCGAAAGAATGCTAATGCTGATGCGTTGTCCCGAAGGCCGCATGACTCTGATACGGAAGAAGAATCGGACGACCTGGAAGAAATTGAGCTACCTGCGTTCCATCGAAATGGGGTAGTCCACGAGCATCGAGTCCACAGAAAGCAGTATGGTGCAACATTAAATCCTTTACCCCATCACAGCTGGAAAGAGACTCAGGACAGTGATCCAGTGGTCAGCCGCATCAAGGAGTTGTTAAAACAGGAAGGCTCCTCTTTGGAAAAGGAAGCACCTATGTCAGCAAAGCTCCTGTGGAACGAGAAAAGCAGGTTGTTCCTATACCGTGAGAAGTTGTGCAGGAGATACGTCAACCCCAGAACCCATGAGATGGTCTGGCAAATCGTGGTCCCCAAGGCAGACGTCCCAATGGTGTTGGAAGCATACCACGATCAAGCAGGACACTTTGGCTGGAGAAAGCTGGAGACCCTGTTGAGATGCCGGTTCTACTGGGTAGGGATGCGCAGCTCCATCGAGAGGTGGTGTCGGAACTGTGGACCCTGTGGTCTCAGAAGAAAGGACTACGGTAGTCAGAAGGCACCCCTGCAACCTATCCGGACGACTCGTCCCCTGGAGATTGTGGCCCTGGACCACGTCAAACTGTCGCCAAGTAGAACTGGATACTCATACGCCTTGACCATGGTAGACCATTACTCCAGATTTCTGGTAGTTGTTCCAGTTAAGGACCAGACCGCAGTGACGGCCGCGAAGACCTTTCAAGCAAGTTTCTGCAGACCGCATGGGTATCCGGAGCAAGTCTTAACCGATCAGGGACCTGCTTTCGAAGCTGATTTATTCAAGGAATTCTGTCACATGTACGGGTGCAAGAAAATTAGAACGACACCATACCACCCTCAAACCAACGGTCTTTGTGAAAAGATGAACCATATTGTCCTTGACTTGTTGAGATCCATACCGTTGGAAGACAGGAATCGATGGCCGGATTTACTGCCTGATTTGGTTGATTTGTACAACCATATACCTGTAAGCTCAACTAACTGCACTCCAGCCTATCTTATGAGAGCAAGGCCCGGAAAACTACCAATGGATTTAGAACTTGGAGTGGTAGAACCGGAGGCAGACGACGCTGTTGAAAACTGGGACGTCAATCGGCAAGAGCAATACAGAAGAGTACAAATCTGTGTAGAGGAAAGTCTCAATAAGGCACGGGAGAAACAGGAAGATGTTTACAACAGAAATGCTCCTGCCAAGCCTTTGATGCCTGGAGAGGTAGTATTAAAAAGAAAAAGGAAGATGCACAAACTGGATAACCAGTGGAGCAAGAACCCCACGTCATACAAGATTCTAAATATGACAACAGAAAAGTTTGTGTCGTCAGTAAGGACGGAGGAAGAACAACAATCACTGTGTCCAGAGATCATTTGAAATTGTGTCCAGAACACTTAAAGCGTTGTGAAAAGAACCCTGTCATCAATCAAGGAGAAAGAAAGGAAGAGGTCATACACACAGATCTGGGAGATTTTCCTGCGACTGGGAGATGCTGTGATAATTCCAGTGTTGCAGTTTTATCAGCCACAAGAGGAAATTCTACCTCCAGTTGTGCCCGTGGTGCCAGTTGAGCCCGCTCAGGAGTTACCCATCCCAGCAACACCTCAACCTGTGGAATCTCAAGAAGGATCATCGGTAGCAGCGCCCCATACTATGGGATCCCCTGGTGAAGCTGACTCACACCGCCCAGCCATCAGTACGCTTGCCAGATCCATAGAAAGATTAAGGCAGTTCTATAGTTTGCCGTTACGCAGTGCAGACAGATCGCAACTTGATATACCTGAGGCTACACCACGTAGATCAGAGCGAACCACCAAAGGGAAGTTACCCATTAGATATCAGCAGTGATTATAACGAATTCATGTGAATATTGTGAAAAGTCTATATATATATATGTGTTTTTCCCTATTATGTCTTCGTTTAACAATGGACTCAGAGGCTGAGGACTGAGCCAGCCCAAAAACTGTATCCTGTAAATAGTTGCACTAAGGTGCCTTTTTAATGGTTTCACATGAAACCTTGACTTACCTCTGAACCAAAAACCCGTGTGGTGTGGCACTGAGTGAGGTCTGCATTTGGATGTCCTGCAGCCCACCCAGGACCCACGTTGAAGGTTTGGTGCGGGTCCTTCACAAGTATACTGTATATTTATTGAATGCTATTTAATACTTTTGTATTTATATATAATGTTATTGTTTGCAACGTTCAAGATATCCTCACCTCCCGGATGGGACGAATCAATGTTATTGTTAATGTTTTCATGCATAAACAAAAATGTCTCTTTATATTTTACAGCCCGGGAGTGCTGTCGTTTACCATGGGGAATGTGTAGCCCTGGTACACAATACCAGGAGGATGAGTGGAGAGGTAACAGTTAAGGGCTCTTCATACATCATGTACACTTCTGACACACCCAGCAGGGGTGTGGAAGGGAGTGATTTCTAGTCAGTCAGTTTCCTGTCCTTGGACAGAGTAGACGTGTCCAGTTTGAGCCTGTCAGCAGTTCAGAAAGTGGAGGCTGGTACAGGTGGTCTAATTCACCTTAGCCTAGTCAGAGCTATGCCCCACTGGAAGAAAGACTGAGCTATCTATTAAGAGTCGAGCAAATCGAAGGGCAAAGTGGAAGGAAGATTATTGGAAAAGTGCTTTTGGCTTGGAAAAGTCCTGCACATTGCTACCGGTCACTGGGGACCGAAGGATCACTATTAGCTACAAGCATAGTGGTAAGAAAACCAGAGATTTACCGGACCCTAGGTCGCGGCAAACAGCCCCATATAGTCAGTACGTAACTGGAGTCAGGTGGAATAGGGACTTTGAGTCAAGCGCAGACAAAAGCAGGAACCTAGTTTCATCAATTGGAAGACTTCACCACAAATCTGACTGGGCAGAACAGCTCTGGAATAGCTGAAATTAAAGAGGGAACTACGCTGCAAGCTGGTTGTACTCATCGTTATTGGACAGTAAAGGAGGCCCCTAACTTGCTTAGCTGTTGCCTCAAAGCTCATCCTCCATCAACCCCATCAGCCTCCCTGGGACCTGTCTTACCATCTTGCAAGTAAAGGTATGGAAAGACGCTGACCGTGTGAGACTGTGTTATTTATCTGCACCCGACTTCACTGACTTCATAGACTTTGAGGGACCAGTCCCACCTGTAGGGGACCCGACATCTAGCTGCATCACCATCCCCTCAGAGATCTATAGCAGCGCTGGTACAAATTACCAGAATACTACAGGTGGCGTCACGAACTGTAAATATATCTATCCCCTGTAAATATATCCCCAACATACGCCAGACCGCCAGGGCCACAGACCGAGCCACAGCTACCTGTGACAAATCCCCATAGACTTCTACGGGCTCGGCTCTGAGTACCCCATTGCCCTGGTAACCCACAATTGTGGTGGCGGGTCGACACATATGTAGTACAGTTCATATAGCGTCTTGTGCTTGGGTGCGATGAAAACACAGGAGTCACAGGTTTGATATAGAAAGTCTTGTATTACTTCATACAAGTTGGCAGAAATAGTCACACAGTTTGCAGACACAGAAACAGGAGACACAGCAGGCCAGAGTAATCCAAGCTCAGCAATCACTCTCCAATACAGATTCAGGATCTTCTTCTCTGTTACCGTAAGTCCATGCAAACGTGGGTCTTTCAAAGAGCAGGGTTCAGAGTCCACAAGTGCTTCAGAGTTCCTCAGTAGGAATAGCTGGAGTACAAGGTCCAAGGCTTACAGGAGTCAAGTCACAGGTTCACTGCAGGCTAGATTCTGAAGCACTGATTGCTCAGCTGTGGCTGCTTAAGAAGCAAAGGAGAGAATCAGGGCGGGAACATGCAAGCTGGAAACTCCATTTTGACTGAGGGCAAGATAGCTGCAGCAAGACAGAAAGTAAAATGGCTGACGAACAAACTGAGTTTCAGGAATATATACATAGAACCTTACAGGCTCTCTGCTCCACAATAGTCTTCAACTGGATGTGTGTCTGAGAAAGCACATCCAGATGAGAATGGAGCTGCATCAGTGGTCTTCCCTACATCTCAGACATGCTACAGTCACTCCCCTATATGAGACATTGCAACTGTCCATTACCTGCTAGCCACTGTGTCTCAGTCTGACAGGGAAGTAGCAGCTTTTTGCTGCCCCCTCTCAGACAATTTAGACCGATGACTGAGAGGAGATGCTAGTATACCTTATTGCAGGAGTGGCCAGCAAGGTATAAAAACAGCTTTGTAGTAAACCAAACAACAATGATTTTGTAAGGTGTTAAGGGGATTTCACAGCTTCAGAAAACCCCTGTACTCCAGATGCAGTTTGATTAAAAACAAACAAACTGCGCCTTACTTACCCTCCCCAGGTCCAGCACTGAGTCTCCTCTGCTGCTCCTGGTGTCTGTTATTGTCTACAGGGCTGACGTCATGTCATCAGCGCTGCAGCCAATCAATACGCTCAGAGGCTCTGCCCTAGTAGTCGGTATGAGCCACCTATAGCTGCTGATCTCCCTCTAGTGGTGGTGTAATTTTATCTTTTAATTCCATTATGCAGGGTACTTAGACCTCTGTATTACAAAAACTGAGCTCTGACTGCTATAAACATATATTAATAATGTAATTATCCCAGAACGCACGGCCCTACAAATCTAAGATCCCAAAACGGACTACATTCACCGGGCGGAGCTGCTCGAGTTTGCTCGGATGCTTGGGTGATGTGTTTGTTAGGGAGACTTTATGTCTTTGCCGGTTCACTCTGCGGTGCCAGAATGGGTTTGAACAGCTGCCAGACATCGAGGCTGGCTTCCGGAGGTGACCTTGCTGCATTACAGAATCCGCCACCTTTCGCCGGCTCTTTGTCTATCACCCCGTACACAGGTCTCCTGTGAGACCACGCGTTTTCCTAATCTGGTGGTTTACATGTCTATTTAGAAGATGAGTCATGACCCAGATGCCATCATCACATGTATGTATGAGAAGTGACATCACTACCTTCATCAGCAGCTTGACTTGGTGCCCACACAGGTTGTCATCAACTTACCCACAGAAGTATTTGAAGAATATTGAAGGAATATAATAATGGGCTGACAGGTAAGACGGTATCTTTAGGCGGTCATTCATGTTGAGATGTCCGACAGACAGTTGTGAACAACTGAGACATTCAGGCTGTGTTCACACAGACTTTATTGGAGTGGATCATCTCCAAAATGAGCCTTAAGACTTCGAAAACTCTTGCTATTCATTTCTAGGGGAACTTTTGAGACTTTTTTGTTTTCCGTAGAGGTTTTGCAAAATGGCCGGTGTAAAAACAAAATGTGAATGTCACTAGTGCTTTGACCCATATACGCATGGAACCTGCAAGATAAGTACTAAAACAAAATGCCAACAGTAATGAACATAAAGCAATGCAGTGTCAAAATGACGTGCTGTTCTTATGTTCCCTCTTTTTGAGTTTCTTTTGACCACTTACAGGGGTTTTCCGGCCTTAGGCTACAAGTCTGCGGTCATTCAATGGGACTGCAGACTTGTAAGTTCTCACATCGGCCGCTGTCAGGATCTTCTGGTGTTGGGAGAGGTGGGCGAGTGACCGCAAGTACGCCAAGTGCTTAAAAAAGTAATGTACCTACTGCTTTAATTCTTATAATACAAGTGTGCACACAGCCGTAAGGAGACTTTTAGGCCATATTTAAAAATGTTTTGATGAAAAGTTCTTATATTCATCATAGATGGTTATTTACTGTCCATACTGAGTTAATTGTATCATCAGACAGAATTATCAGTCTGTCTGTAGCCATCTATAGTCTCATACTGTAGGCTGTAATGCATTTAAAGCTGGCTGGATGTATTAGCCATTTGTTCTTTCCCTAATGATTACACCCGTATTTAGTGTTTTTTAAAATGGACACAACTTAAAAGCATCTGTTTACAGGAAAAGATAGAGTATGATCATTACTGACATTAGAAAAGAATGCATGTGAAAGAAGGGCAAGCAGTCCATGTTTAGCAAGGAGAACTACTTCATTACATCAAGAAAGTACAAAGGATCACACAAAAGACTGTAAAAAAAAAAAAAAAATCCAAACACATATTCAAGGGGTTCATGTAATGTTCTGGGTCAGGCAAAACTCCAAAAACAAAGCATGACCCACAAGACAAGTTATCATGGTATATACAAAATAAAGGTCCATGTAAAGGTAATCACAAAAGGTATAAAGTGGTAACGTATCAGTGATTTAAAGTAATAAATGCTCAAAAATCCACAAATAAAACAATCATATGTTATCTAGCAGAAAAGACAAAAAGTAACAAGGAGGTCAAGGAAAGGATTGAAGTGTCTGTTGTAACAAAGACTTTATGTGTATCGCTGACAAAAAGCTTCCTCAGGGGGTAGAAAACAACAGCATTCTTATATGGTTTCAGTTAGCATGAGCCCCATGTTATCTACACCTGACTACCTATTGCTGCCACATAAAGGCAAGGTAACCAGGAATGTGCATTACCCTCTGTCAATGAACCCACGGTGAGTTTTGGAGACCAGAGCCAGTAATGCTTCAGCTATCAATATGCATACGATAGTTGATAGTGGCTGAGCACTCATTTGGCCTACATTTATCTTTTTCTGGATACCCAATACACATGAACATTCTGCTCTGCTAGCCATTCATTTGTGTTCAAAGGGACGAACAGAGAAAGCCACTGCCAAATTGCTCTGGCAATGGCTTATCTTCTGAAGAACAAAAGGATCAGGCATTAAAATTCAAATTTCCCAAATCTTCTCTCCCACAACATCATGTGTCTGGGAAGATTCACGAAATTCTGTCGGCAGGTTCGACTACGTTTAGTGTAATGTGTGTGGGACCTTTAGACTTCAATGTACAGTGAATGGCCAGATCTCTAATTTTTCTTTTTACTTGATAGGATCACCTGTTATGATAATGTAGCATCTCACTCTGGAAAATAGGTAACACACTAAAAATTGTAACTGATCCTACCAATTTCTGTACAGTCTAGACATCCTGACCATGCAGTCCCTAGTGGTTCTGAGCTGACTAGATGATGGCAACTTGGACCTATGCTGATTGATAGGCCGTTGAGTGCTTTATGCTACTTTTAGGGCAGAGCAGAATGCAAATTACCTACAGAAGGGAAAGTGTGCGGAAACCTAACCCTAACCACAGACTAGATGATGGCAACTTGGACCTATGTTGCCTGAAAGGCCGTTGAGTGCTTCATGCTCCTCTTAAAGAACCATAGGGCAGAGCAGAGTGAAAATCACCTACAGAAGGGAAAGTGTGCTGAAATTAAAAGAGATCCCAGAGTGAGTAAAACAAACCATGAAATACAAATAAAGGATTAAGTATGTACTGTTAGAGAATATGCTGCCTACTTCTTAAAAAGAAACAGAAGCTAGATGCGGAGTAAAGAACATAAACAGCAGAGAGAAAAACCCTAGCTGGTCTTTTACTGACTGGCTTAAACTACAGCAGTATGGCTGGACATACAAATGAGACTATCACTAGCAGGAAATACCAGCGTGGGAAAGTATATAAAGCCGCACCAGAAAGATGATAGGGCAGACAAATGAGTAAATGAAAACACCTGTTACCCTAAAAAGACTGAAGCAATGATAACAGAAATTAAACAGCCAGAGGTAAAGTGTATCTTCTTTGGCTCGAAGGCCAGAGAAGCCGACCACAAAGCACAGGCTCAAGCATTCAAACCCAGACATATAACATCACCGAATGGCCAAACGGGACCACTGTTTCCTTAAAGATGGGGATCCCAGATGAAAGCTGTGTATACACTGTAAAACAGTGGCCAACAGGGATGTAAAAACAATGCTGGACCCATAGCCAAAATTTCTATCACCCCCACTACTAACAGCCTCAAATGGTAAGCGGATCTGAAATTACCAGCATGGTGCCTGAGTGGTGGAGGCCCCTTGGGTCTCATTAGCCATGGAGGTCTCATGGCATGTGCCCGCTCTAATCCTGTGGGGTTAACAAAAAGGACAACCCATTTCCTGGTCTCATTTATGAAGGCAGATTACGGTTTTAGAAACTTTGTGGAATGTCTTAGAGATATGATTGATAATGATTTCTGTACAGGTCAGTGAACCATGACCGCCAATGATACTTGGAATAAGCAATAACAGCATTCTGTAATGTTCACGACTTCCATACAGCGCTGCTTCTGAGGCATCATTCATCTGACTGCGGCTATGTCAGTGATGTGCCATCAAATCAATGGCACTTCTAGAAAATAAATTCTTGGGTTATGGAAATTCTTAGTACCAAAGTCTGGGTGTTGATCACTTCTGATTCTGAATATTGGTCATCAATAGACAAGGCGTAATTATCCCAGTCCACCAGCTGTCTGTGGACGATCCCTGTAAAGAGCAACTAATTGTTTTATAACTTTTTTATATATTGTATTTAGAGATGAGCGGATCGATTCGCGAGACTCCGGTCCAGTGTCCAAGTCAGTGGTATCTGGTGACCATATGGGAGTCCTGTGAATCTCTTACCTTCCGGTGTCCCTTGCGTGGCTTTTGGGCTGGCGTGACAGCATCTATGTGTCACACTGCACAGATGACGTCACACCAGCCCTGGTACATGAAATGCCGCTCCGGTAGGTAAGAGATTCGCAGGACTTCCGTCTGGTCGCCGGGTACCACTGACCTGAATCTGGCAGGAATCCCACGAATCGACCTGCCCATCTCTAGTTGTCCATTTGATTCTGTGCAGATTGATGGGGGTCCAGGTCGTTAAGCCCCCACTGATTGCTGAAAAGACCTTTCAGAAGTGCCCAGCCCTGGAGGCAGGAGCTCCGAGCTCCCACCTGAATCCCACACATTCAGTCAAAGTCTATTGAAAGTCATAGGCCCCGATTCATCAAAACGAGTGCATCCCTGACCGGAGTAAGATTTGTGGTGAGCCGCACTCCATGCGCCTCTTAATGAATTAGGAGCATCTGACTCCAACACACCCCTCATCAAAACTCCCATGAAGATCGCGGGACTTGATGAATCTGCTCCATACACTTTCTGTTGAATCCCTTCTCTGCACTGTGTGAGACTGATGGAAACATAGACTTGGAATAGAGTGGCACACCGTGGTGCCATTCAAACTCCTCACTATTAAATGAGGAGCTGGAAACCCCCATTGTATTGATTTTTGGGGGATCCGGTGGAATGGCCTCCAGCATTCAGACATGAAATAGTTTGTCCCCTTTCAGGAAATCTTGGTCCCTGGGTGCAGTATAAAATAGAAAACTCATTCTCCAATTTTCAGTCCGCAGTATGGAGGACAGTATACAGGAGTACTGAGCTGTGTAGTTGTGAATCCAGCTCTGGTGATAAATACAAAGCAACAACACAATCTGTCTTCTGCTCCCCTCTCTATATACTAAAATGGAAAGTTGTAATCTGATCTCTCAGTAAACTGGCAATCAGTTGGGTTTTCGCAAAGACAGATACTGAAGGATGAGTATTGGATGAAGAGGCAGAGGGGGAAAGTGGCTCATAAGTGGAGAAAGAATCATCTTTTTGGAGTAAGATATATGACAAAGTTTCATATGTTTGCCTGTACTATTGAATTATGCAATGTTTGTTGGAAAGAACGCCACCATTTAAATGTTCAATGGAATTATCCAACACTGAAAAATTATTTTCTGTAACTCCGCTAACCTTAAAAATGGAACACTTAGTGAGATGGTAAAAACATTTTTCCCATTTAGCCTAGATCAGAAAAGCCAGTTCCACGCAAGCAAATACTTTAATCACAGTTATCTTGATACATTGATGAAATCACACATGGAATAATGGCTTACATCCTCTCCTTCTCTGTCCACGTTTGCTGAAGCGTATCGCCTGCCTACTGCTTGTTTATCCTAATTGCTAGGTAAGCAATGGCAAGCAATGGATGTCCCCCAGAGAGGAAGAGCAAACACATTTATAAAGGGATCTCAAGCAGCCCCTGAAGCCGTAATCTCTTGTTTGCCATTATCGTTTTTAATATTTGATCTTGATGAAAGATACTGTATATATATATATACCGGTATATATATATATATATATAAAGCCGTCCTACGATGATAGGAAATAGAAAGTTGCCAGATTTCATAGTGTCTTGAGAATATGCATATTTTCATTGTATTACAGAATATATATGCAAAATACTTTTAAAGAAATTAGTAAAAAAGATAAATTATAATATTTGTATTTATTAGATTATGTAATAATAATTACAACCTAAAACATGAATCTGGTCAAAAAAAAAAATCCAAAATAAAAAATAATATACGTCTAATAAAAAAACTGATTGCAGAAAATATGTGTATGCATGCCAACTAGGTACAATTAATTAATAATGATTGTGACTCGCCGCAGGCTGCGAAGCTTCTCTGGTTGAAACGATCTCAGCTTCTGGACTCCGTTCAAAGGCGTTGCCACTTGTAATGTATTGAGACGCATTAAAGGTGTTGTCCGGATTTGGGGTACAACTCTGCAGTCACTCTATGGTAATAAAGAAGGCCTGAGCCCACCTGTAAACTCGAAAGAGTTATGCCTTATGCATGGAATATGTCCTAAATGTATGGTCTGGGTCCCATCTTTGGGACACCTTTCCATTCATACCCATCCTGGTTGCAATTTTTTATCTTTGTCCAGAAGGTTTGAGGGTTGATGGGTTCCTGATTTCCACTTAAAGGGGTTATCCAGGCTTGGGGTACAAGTCTGCAGTCACACTATGTGACTGCAGACTAGTGAATCTTCACAGCGTGCAGTGTGTTCACTGTCTGAATTCTCTGGAAGCGGGCAGGTGTGTAACCGCAAGTTACATCTGATTTATATACCTGATGTCACGTGCCAACTAGACATACATGGCCTACACTTGTATTGAGAGTGGCCGGATACGTCTAGTCAGAATGTGGCCGGAAGTATGCATATCGCTTACATACGGTAACGTGCTCGCCGCTTCCGGCACTGAAACTCCTGACAGCGGACATATTGTCATAGAGCGACTTGTAACCCAACCCCTTTAATACTCATCATTCCACAATATTGTAGGTATGTAAAGGACCAGAACGCTCGTGCCACCTATTGGAACCAGAATTCTCTACTTCCAATAGGGGGCGCTAGAGTTCTAATCCTCTTCCTCTCTGAAGAGATGTGTGACCACGCACCACAATTGTGGGTTACCAGGGCAATGGGGTACTCAGAGCCGAGCCCGTAGAAGTCTATGGGGTTGTCACAGGTAGCGGTGGCTCGGTCTGTGGCCCTGGCGGTCAGGCGTATGTTGGGGGGGTTATTTACAGGGGATAGATATATATATACAGTTCGTGACGCCACCTGTAGTTCTCTGATCAATAAGACCAGCGCTGCTGTAGATCTCTGAGGGGATGGTGCGGCAGCTAGATGTCGGGTCCCCTACAGGTGGGACTGGTCCCTCAAAGTCTATGAAGTTAGTGATGTCGGGTGCAGATAAATAAGTCAGTCTCACACCATCCAGCGTCTTTCCATACCTTTTACTTGTCAGATGATAAGGCAGGTCCCAGGGAGGCTGGTCGGGTGGAGGATGTGCTTTGAGGCAACAGCTGAACAGGTTGGGGGCCTCCTTTACTTTCCAAACGATGAGTCCAACCAGCATAAAGCGTAGTTCACTCCAGAAACTCCAGCTACTTCAAAGCTGTACTGCCCGGTCAGTTTTGTGGTCGGAGCCTTCCTTTAATGTGAGAGAGCTGAGTTCCTACTGTTGTCCTGCATCGACTCAAGGTTCCCACTCTCCCTGACCCCAGTTACGTACTGACACTCCAAGGGCTGCTTTCTGTTACCTAAGGTCCAGTAAGCCTCTGGTTTTTCTACCACTATGCCTGAAGCTATAGTGACACTTCGGTCCCCAGTGACCGGTGACAATGTGCAGGATACTCCAATCCTTAGGCACTTCTGAATTCTTCCACTTCGCCCTTCGCCCTGTCCGCGCTTGTAGCATAAGCACTCCACACTTCCAAAGGCTATACAGGTTAGTCCCTTCTTGCTTCTTTCCAGAGCTTGCTAACAGGTGCTCAGTAATCTTCTAGTTCAGGAGCACGTCGCTGAACTCCACTGTCCTTGAGACAGGAGACTGAAGGTCCTGATGCTAACTCCTCTCTCTTACTGCACAGACTGAGTAAAAGGTAACTCTGACTAGACTCAGGATGATAACTAGCCATCCGTTACTAGACTCCACTTCTTTGAATTGGCAGGAACTAATCTTCTGCTCACACAGAGCTCTGACAGGAATCCTCACTGTCTGGGAAGAACTAGTCCTGACTGCCCTGTACGATGACAGGAAGCTGACTCCCTCGAGTCCAGACTAGACTGACTTGTCTCTGCTGACTGACTGAACTTTTATACCAATGGGTGTGTCTAAGTGTGTGTTGGAGTGAATGTTTATTGAGCATTAAACTGTTACCTCTCCGCACATCCTCCAGGGTACTGTGTGTGCCTTCACACAGGGCTACACATTCCCCCATGGTAAAAGACAGCACTCCCGGGCTGTGAAATACAAGAAGACATTTTGTTTTTCATTAACAATAAACATTAACTCTTCCCATCCGGGAGGTAAGAAATCTTAAACGTTACATTCAAACATTAGATATAGAAAAATACAAAACATTCTTTCATAAATATATCATATCAACAATATTCTTGTGAAGGACCCGCACCAAACCTTCAACGTGGGTCCTGGGTGGGCTGCAGGACATCTGGCTGCAGACCTCGCTCAGTGCCACACCACACGGGTTTTATGTTCAGAGGTAGTTGAGGTGGTTTCATGTAAAACCAATATAATGCACCTTAGTGCAACTATTTACAGGATACAGTTTTTGGGCTGGCTCAGTCCTCAGCCACGCAGTCCATTATAAGACACATTTTCAAATAATTCACATTATATCAAATTCTATTTACTCAACTAGAGTATTCTATATGTAAAACTCTTACTTTTTATTTCTCAAAATTCTTTAACTTTTCAAAATTTTCATCTTGTACCCAGCCGGGCATTCTACTCATTATATATAAAACTATGCAAACACTACACATAGCAATAAAGTGCAAAACAGCAATTATTTCTTTTATCAAAACTTTCTACATTTTCTTTGTTGCGGTAAACCCTGTCTGGGTCCTACCGTTCTTCACATTTTCTTGCAGGCTTCCATTATACTTTCCATCCCGGGGGCTGGAACAATGCGATGATCCTTAGATCCCATGACCAACAAGTCGTGACCTGCTATCAGGGTTTGGGTCGCTACAGTTCTCGTGCGAACCACTAGGGGCGCGCCGGGCGCTTCCGCTTTATGAGACGCTGTCTGCGTCACTGTAATAGCCACTTTCTCTCGCGATGCAGAAATAGTCGCCATGCGCGACGTCGTGTAGACTGCTGATTGCGATGTGGAATGGGTCGCAGATTGCGATGTAGTAGGAGGACAAGGTAGTGAAGAGTACGCAGGGGTCGCTTCCAGCTGTGACATACTCTCCTGGGGCGATGCCGGGGCACGGCCTGATGCAGCGGTAGATTGTGACTGGGATGCGCTGGCAATGGAGACGTTACCTGCGTCAGGGACGGGGTCACGGACGATTGTGACATTAAGGGCATACCATCCCTTCATACCCCAGTGCCGTGTGTAGTTGACTATGTCCCCATTAACCAGGTCCCTTCCCGGGTGGCCTTGTGGTAGGTGGGACTCTACGTCGCGTCGGCTCACAAATACCCCTGGGTAAAGTCCCGGTTCTCTAATGAAGCCCCAGCCCTTCCGGAGCTGGAACTCTGTCACACTCCCCTGCCGCCGCGGTTCCCTTAGAGTACCTTTTTCCCGGCGGACACTTTCCTTGTCCGCGATCAGCTGCTCGTACTGCCGCTGCCGGTTCCGCTGCGCTTCCCGTTCTTCCTCCTGCCGGCGTCGCTGTTCCTCTTCGCGACGCTGCCACTCACGTTCCCACTGGGCAGTGTAGGCGACGTCATCCAGGCGCGCCATCTCATCCCAGTCGACGTCTGGTAATGATGGACAGGACCCCTCCGGTGTCCCTGCCGGGGATCGATCATCTGCTGCGGCCTCCTGGCCGGGCGGGCGTTCCGGAACTGGCGGTACCTCCTCAACCTCCTTCGCTTCCACCGCTTCCTCGGTAGGTTCAGGGTCGGTCCTTTTGGGGGTAGCCTCCGGTTGCTCCTTAGCCTTGGGCAGCAGAAGTTTCGGTAACTCAAATCGTGGGGGGTCGTCGAGGGGAGAGAACACCGCGTCCCACAGCCGCCGCTGCATCTGGGTACGCCGGCGTCTCTCGATTTCCTCCTCGCCAGGTTGTTGCAAAACCATCTTCTTCAATCTGGCATTTTCCTCTTTAATCTCCAGCAATGCTTGCTGCAGGTGCAGGACCACAGATGGTTCCGGTTCTAGTGGCAGCTTGGCTGGGGAACGGGGCCTGCCTTCCTCCGCTTCCCTGCTCGGCTGCACACATCCTGCCTCCATCATGTTCCAGAACACTCTCTCATCTCCTTTCAGAACAGTCCCGTCTCTTCCGTGGAGGCGGGGTTTGCGTCTCCTCCTCTTCGCAGGGAAGGTGAAGAGGAGGCGGACCTCTTTTGCTGTAGGGCAGGATCGCATATTGTAATAGCACTTTGAGAGGGCAGGCATTTTCTTCGCGCCACAGGGGGGCACACGCCCACGAATCCACGCCCACCTTCTTCTCCAGCGCCTGAGAGCGCGAATTTGGCGGCAAAATGGCGGATTTTAGCGCCAAAAATAGCAAACAGTCCTTTTTCACAAAAACAACTCCACAGGCACACAGGGCTCGCAATTTTGCGAGTTTCGCATCCTGTTCGTGACGCCAAGTTGTGTGACCACGCACCACAATTGTGGGTTACCAGGGCAATGGGGTACTCAGAGCCGAGCCCGTAGAAGTCTATGGGGTTGTCACAGGTAGCGGTGGCTCGGTCTGTGGCCCTGGCGGTCAGGCGTATGTTGGGTGGGTTATTTACAGGGGATAGATATATATATACAGTTCGTGACGCCACCTGTAGTTCTCTGATCAATAAGACCAGCGCTGCTGTAGATCTCTGAGGGGATGGTGCGGCAGCTAGATGTCGGGTCCCCTACAGGTGGGACTGGTCCCTCAAAGTCTATGAAGTTAGTGATGTCGGGTGCAGATAAATAAGTCAGTCTCACACCATCCAGCGTCTTTCCATACCTTTTACTTGTCAGATGATAAGGCAGGTCCCAGGGAGGCTGGTCGGGTGGAGGATGTGCTTTGAGGCAACAGCTGAACAGGTTGGGGGCCTCCTTTACTTTCCAAACGATGAGTCCAACCAGCATAAAGCGTAGTTCACTCCAGAAACTCCAGCTACTTCAAAGCTGTACTGCCCGGTCAGTTTTGTGGTCGGAGCCTTCCTTTAATGTGAGAGAGCTGAGTTCCTACTGTTGTCCTGCATCGACTCAAGGTTCCCACTCTCCCTGACCCCAGTTACGTACCGACACTCCAAGGGCTGCTTTCTGTTACCTAAGGTCCAGTAAGCCTCTGGTTTTTCTACCACTATGCCTGAAGCTATAGTGACACTTCGGTCCCAGTGACCGGTGACAATGTGCAGGATACTCCAATCCTAAGGCACTTCTGAATTCTTCCACTGCGCCCTTCGCCCTGTCCGCGCTTGTAGCATAAGTACTCCACACTTCCAAAGGCTATACAGGTTAGTCCCTTCTTGCTTCTTTCCAGAGCTTGCTAACAGGTGCTCAGTAATCTTCTAGTTCAGGAGCACGTCGCTGAACTCCACTGTCCTTGAGACAGGAGACTGAAGGTCCTGATGCTAACTCCTCTCTCTTACTGCACAGACTGAGTAAAAGGTAACTCTGACTAGACTCAGGATGATAACTAGCCATCCGTTACTAGACTCCACTTCTTTGAATTGGCAGGAACTAATCTTCTGCTCACACAGAGCTCTGACAGGAATCCTCACTGTCTGGGAAGAACTAGTCCTGACTGCCCTGTACGATGACAGGAAGCTGACTCCCTCGAGTCCAGACTAGACTGACTTGTCTCTGCAGACTGACTGAACTTTTATACCAATGGGTGTGTCTAAGTGTGTGTTGGAGTGAATGTTTATTGAGCATTAAACTGTTACCTCTCCGCACATCCTCCAGGGTACTGTGTGTGCCTTCACACAGGGCTACACAGAGACAATTTGCATATTTAATTTCCTATGCATGGCTTATAAGTCTCCTCACACTGACATGCCAGGTTTTCATATATTCTGTAAGACTGTACAAATATACATATTCTCACACTTTGAGAGGCGGCAACTTTTTATTTCCTGTTATATTTTGTTGGCCGTTGGGTATTTGTATTTTTGCCAGAGCTCTCAGTGTTGGTGGGATATCGTATTGTTTAGTACTGGTGTCCTACAATGATGGTCACTCGGTAATGGCACATGTAAGCACAAGGAGACCAACGCTCCCCTACACTTTAGCTATTTTGCCCGGTTCTCCCATACGCAGGAGCGCTCACTGTGTTCTCTATGAGAGTACCTCGGTCAGACATCTCTGTCTGCAGCGTATCTCAGGGAGAACAAAAGGTTCACAGTCCAAAATCGGACATGCCAGATCCTTAAATCCCCGGTAATCAACTTTTGGGGGCCTCCATAAACATTAGACTGCTGTCCAAGCTCATCAATTTTGGCAGGTTAGTGTAATTTGCATATGGAACAAATATTGCTAAAGAATCCATCAATTTTGCCAACCGTGCAATTAGGAACACATTTCTGGCCTATTTTGCATTGAACTTTGCCCCAACGGTCTCGTTTTCAGAATTACGGTCTCTAGCTATTTCCCCTTGTGTAGAGTTGTAGTATCAGAAACCTCCTGAGTCCAAAACTATAGCTATAAGGGGGGAAGAGGTTCCTCCTGCCTTTCGAATTGTCATCAGGTTGTGTTTCTTTGGGTCCATCAAAGAAAATGATTCAGAGAGTTCATCTTCCAACTTTGCAGGCTAGACAGTCGTAAAACATGCCAAATTTATCAAAGTGGCTCATGATGTGTGAGCAGGTTGCAGAATGCAGTGACGGACAGGAGGCAGAGCAAGGGTTAACAGTTTTACATAACAGGGGAATACTCCACGCAGCGAGGCAAACAGTTAAAGGGAGGGCAAAAACAGTTCAAATGCAAAAACATATGCAGAGTCAGTGAAAAAACACGGGTAAAGATAGTGGCAGTTCGTGTTAAATAAACTTAGCCTGTCAGTCGTCTTCCCGGCCGTGGCAATTACGGAACAGGCGATGGCGCCAACAACGGCGGGCGCGGTGCTTGTCTGATGAGGTCCTGAAATAAACGATGGTCCGAATTCTGGCGGCAGCGGTCAGTCTCCGGTACCTTCCACTGAGCTCCTAGTCCATATGCTGCAGTGGCTGACAAGGGTATGGGCCACAGTCCTGTACGAGCCCAACGTGGCTCGGCAAATATACACCGGCAAAATCAGGGCGCAACTGTCTGTCCCGTACCCGGTCACTTCTATGGGGCACGTGCACTGTACTCACGGACACGGAGCGTACGGCACCTTACTCTGGTAGTCACCGGGCACACACTGCACGTCTCTCTCTGGTCCTCGCTGTCGCCAGCGGGGTTAACGGATGCAGGCCTGCGCAGCACCGGTGCTCTGGGGACGGAGCACTCCTCTCAACCTGCTGCACGCACGGCTCCTCCCTCTGCAGCTGTCCCTCTCCAGACGAGGACTGCCGCAGCGCCGGTACTCGGTCGGGGGAAGCGGAGCGCACCACTCGCCTGACTGCGCACTGCCCGGGTTGGCGCCAAACTGCTCTGATGCGTGCACTTTACCTTTATATCACCCTGCCCCCTTTGGTCAGGAGGAAGGTCCGGCTTGCTCTTGCATCCCCCAGGCAACAGGGGACGCAGCCTCAATAGTTCCGGACCCGGCACGCAGGTACCTGCAATCCAGTCGTCCCTCTTACAGATGCTTGGTAAATTCGGCACATCTTTAGACTGTCTAGTCTAAATTAACACCATGTTGTACCACGTTGTGGTACCATTTGGCACACCAATTTTGACGCCTCTTTTCGAGCCTGTTGAAATCTTGTCGAAAACACTTGAAGAGTGTGGTGCAAGGCATGACAGACAATTTTTTTACACTAATTATGTCAAAATTGTGGCACGTGTAGCTTAGTGGATCCTTTCAAAAAGTCTAGAAGCTTATTTGCTAGAAGAGCAAATCGAAAGACAGGATCCTTGTCCATCATCCACGTCAGTATTCCATCACTTTCAGACAGGATCCTCACTAACCACCTCCTACCTACCTGAAACCCCGATGCCCCCGTGTTATTGTGTGTGCATTGCAACGTAGTGACGTTCCAGGGAGGGTGGACCACGGTCCTGTGAATCTTTTTGGTCAACTTTGTGAATCATCCCAAAAGAGTTGCTCCTCAAAAAGGGTTGTCTTTTTGTGGAAATGTGTGGCACAATATTGTGTTACAACCCTCACCGACCCTCTTCGTGCAATACCGTTGGCCAGGACTAGCATCAGGATGGTGCATAATCTGCCCCTGCTGACGGGGGTAGCACAGGCTTCCTGGCAGCCAAGTCTAAGGACCACCATTCATTGCATAGCACTGTAACTTTATGTAAGTAGCTATACGTTGGTATTATGGCGGTATTTACACTGTGTCATTGCTATTTAGCCACTGTGCAGTATACACCAACTACATGGCATAGCGAGTAGCGATTTATACACTAGTCTGGGGGATGGAGTTAAAAGATAATGCCTCACAGTGCAGATCTCAATGTAAGACCACCATGCTGCATCCAAGGTGCAAGATCAGGGTATTTAGCCCAACATGGCCAAGGGCACCCCCTTCTTTACTGTGAAGCAGTGCCCCCTGTGAGATCATATTTGCTGCACACCCCTGATGCCAACCCTGACAACCTGACAATACTAGTTCAGAAGAAGGCAAACTAGATCTGCCCTTGGTTAACATTTGTCCAAGGCAGCACTAATCGTGTAAGTTAATAGAATCCAATATTAACAGTATTATCTCCGCGCGTGTTTTATATTACATGATTACTGGTGCACCTATGTCATTTCATTGATTCAGCTGCTACAAGATGTGTCTGTTCATGTCAAAAACGTGTGTGCAAGAGCAACGAAACATCAGAGTGCGGGGACCTTCATTGGTCCATTAAAGGGACCCATTCGGCACGTTTTGACATGTGGAAGTAGCGGTATGGCTGTATTGGTGCTTGTCCCCCAATAAAAATGATACCCTTCTTGTAGAGATACGATGTGCCAGTCATGAGAAATCTAGTGTAGATGCCATATGAAAATCGGGGGAAGTGCAGTGGGGCGTGGCACTGCACTTAAACTGCTTCTTCCAAGTGCTCTATCCTATATTTCTCATGACTGGCACATCGGATCTCTACAAGGAAGGTATCATTTTTATTGAGAGACAAGCTCCTATGCTGCCGTACCATTACTTGCATATGTAAATATCGTTCCCTTTAACTATAATTAATTTATGCCAAATTGTAGTCCATTGGGCCACCCTACTTCTATACATAACGTGCATGTCCATGATCATCTTTGTTATTATTATTGGACACTCATGACATGTCATCAATAAGGTGGCCATACACATTAGAAAGAATATAAACCAAAACGTTAAAGTCCAGAATTGCAGCATAATGACTAAAAGGTCAGTTAAACAAAACCTAACAGCTGCTTATCCAAAAAAGGACCCATAACTAGGTTCAAAAATATATTAAATGAATCCGATAAATTACATATGAACCTGAACACCATATATTAAAAAGGTATATGCTTTATTAGAAAATACAAAATAGAACACATAAATACAAGATTTAAAAAGTGGGAAACCCGAAAAAGCACCACAATCCACAAATGAATTATAGGAGGTTGCACAAAGATGTATCTATCTAATACAAAGTATAACCCCTATACCTAAAAAAATACTAAATAGGGAACACTAGGTCCACCAAGCAAGTGTACGGGCAATCACCATAAGCAAAATAGAAATGCAAGCATTATTTACCTTCCAGGAAGAAGGCTGCATAGCCGAAACGTGCGTAGGGGCTTGGCATCACGATCCACAGGAGGCAAATAATGCTTGCACTTCTATTTTGCTTATGGTGATTGCCCATACACTTGCTTGGTGGACCTAGTGTCCCCTATTTAGTATTTTTTTAGGTATAGGGGTTATACTTTGTATTAGAGAGATACATCTTTGTGCAACCTCCTATAATTTATTTGTGGATTGTGGTGCCTTTTCGGGTTTCCCACTTTTTAAATCTTGTATTTTTGTGTTCTATTTTGTATTTTGTAATAAAGCATATACCTTTTTAATATATGGTGTTCAGGTTCATATGTAATTTATCGGATTCACATTAGATAGAAGTAGGTTGATCAAATGATCATCTGGCTATCATATACTTTGGTCCAATTTGGCTGTTACAGGGCAAACCGACCATACGTGTCCAATAGCACCAGGCGAAGAACTTATGATACAGTATTTCTGGGAAAGAAAAGCAGCAAATGATCATTTTGGTTAATATCATGTGTTTTGATCAATTTCAGACTTAGGTCACTTCACTAATTTATTCAAAGAAGCCATAAGACATAAGTATATGCCATTGGTAAGTGATTGGCGCCAAGACAAACCCTAAATGGAGTGGTCTTCAATTTCGAGGTCCATTATTGTGTCATAGCCTGGGCCACCAGAAGATCCTCTGGAGCCATAGTTGGCCATATCTAACCCAGTGTCACCCCGGACTGCCAGCATGTTCCTGATGACCAGTAAATTAAAAACTTCATTTTTTAGTTTCATTAGGTGGTTTGAGCCTGCGATCATTTGATCGCTCGTTCTAACGTTCATCACTACTGTATTGTGCGATAAAGTCAAAACAACGTCCTCCTGAGAAAACCAGCAAGTCGTTGCTGTTACAAGCAGATGGCGGCTGTGTAGCACAGCTGGCATCTGCAGGTTAAGGTGCAGGCTCAGCTCCTGAGCCTGCTTCATACATGCAAATCCAAGGCAAGATGTACCATTACTTCCTACATTGATAAGGGATTTTCACAAAATTACTGGGGCAGACTTGGCATGATCAAGTAGTTTTTTGCACCTTCCCATCTACTTATTTTGGATCTTCCCTTAGAGGAGCCAAAGGAGGGTGACGATAGATGCAAAACAAGTAGACGGGAAGGTGCAATGAACGGTTCGGCCACAGCAAGAGTGCACCGATCGCTTGTGCTTGGTTTGAAAAGTCATTCTAGACTCCGTTTAATATCAGTATTATACAGCCATTCCAACATGGCTTTTAAAAGTAAATACACCAGTCTCCTCAGGTCCAAGAGGTCTATTTTAGAAAATTGGTAGCAAATCCATTAAAAAAATAGATTATTGGGATCAACTCAATGTAGTTGCATCTCTTACACATTTTTTTTTATCAAGCCTGAATACATAGAGCTGACATTACAGGCCGAGGAAGGGATGGTCCATCAGACTTTGATATTCACCAACAACACAGACATCTAATGTGCACATAGTCGATAGCAAAAATGTGAGAAAATTGATTTAGTTCCTCTTTTAACCCCTTTTTTTCTGCTGTATCTGATAGGAAAGTTTGCGGAGTCACCGTCAGCGGGCGGTCACCACACGACGAGTTGTGTAATTGCGCTCGGCAGATTAAAAATAGGGGAAATTTACCAGAATTCTGTTTTTCTGTTTTACTTCCCTCTGAATGGCCATAACTTGCCTCGAGCTGTCAGAGCTGTCACCGGTGGCCTTTTACTGACTTGTCGTAGGGTTCGTAGCTGATGTTTTTTTTTTTCAGTGGAATATTTTGGAAGCAAAAAAAAAATATGTCGGCTGTTTCACAATCATTGTTCTCCCGCAGAGAACAGATGGAGCCTCAGGACTGAGGGTTGTTTTTACATTCTTCAAGGTGAAAACATTACACTGCAACTGGACTGGAAAGGGGCCATATGATTTATACTAGAA
Organism: Oophaga sylvatica; assembly: GCA_033576555.1. Taxonomy (NCBI): domain Eukaryota; kingdom Metazoa; phylum Chordata; class Amphibia; order Anura; family Dendrobatidae; genus Oophaga; species Oophaga sylvatica. The sequence goes on from JARQOD010000004.1 coordinate 24,478,445, forward strand.
ATTATGGACCATATAATGCCAGGCAGCTATGTAGGTAGCAGGGATTTACATAAATTAGTACATTGATACCATCACTTTAGTGGCTGACAGCAGGATAATGGTTTGGTTGCATATTACCCCATGATGAAGCGTGGCGAAACATGTGCTGGTGTGTTTTGCCACCACAGGCTCTGTATGAATATTCTTGTTACTATTTTGTATTTCTTCAGTAGTCTATACTGTTTATTATCTGATAGAGGGGCACACTACTTACCTTTATGGAGCAGTAGCATGGTTAGTTATACGTTTTATCCCTTTAATTTTCATACAGCAAAAGGACACAAAAAAAATTCAAGAAAACATAGCAGAAAAAAGGCATTTATCAACACATGTCACAATACTAGTGCACAGCAGGATGCAGCAGACCCCCATGATATAGGTTAAGCTGCCTAATTAGCTGTATCATTAACGACAGCCTGAACCTACCTGTAAACTGAAGATTTATGCCTTATCCATAGAATGTGTCCTAAATGTGTGATCTGGTCACCTTTGGGACCGCTTTCCATTCATACCCATCCTGCTTACAATGGCTTATCTTTGTCTCTTCCGGAGATTTGGGAGTTGATGGGTCCTTGATTTCCACGTAAAGGGGTTGCCCGGCCTTAGGGTACAATCCTGCAGTCACTCTAAATGACTGCAGACTTGTGAATCCTCACAGTGCGCAGTGTGTGCGCTGTCAGGATACTCCAGCGGCGAGAGCAGGCGGATGCATGACCGTGAGTATGTGATTTACATACATGCAGTCACATGCCAACTAGATTTGCCGGACAAGTCTAGTTGGAATGTGGCCGGGCGTATGCAAATCACCCTGCAGCGGAGAATCCTCACAGCTCACAGTGCGCGCGATGCTAGAATTCACAAGTCTGCAGTCACAGAGACTGACTGCAGTCTTGTACCCCATGCCTGGACAACCCCTTTAAGTGTGGCTCCCAGAGTTAAGACAGTTTTTGACATTTTCTGTAGATATACCATGAATGGCCAATACTGAAATACTCCTTTAATGTGGCACTATGATGGCTCTGACAACATCTATTATAGGAGAAGGAAATACGTAAGGCCTGTAAATATGCTGATTGATATGCAAGATGTCCATGTCCTTAGGAATGTTTACAGAGCCGTGAGCCAAAGAGTCGCCTGCAACTTATTACATCAGCTGTCAGTATGTGCAATAAAACACAGGGTTATCTGCAGGCAGTGGTGCTGTGTACATGTACTCCACTCGTATGCGACCATTGATCTACAATTGATAGACACTAATGGTTGTGGCGAAACGTAGAAGTTTTTCTTTACTTTGATCCATAGTCCTGGTTCATTATGCTGGGACCATGTTGCAATGCAAAAATGGCGTAGAGTATGCAAAAAGCAGCAATCTTTTATTTGTTTTATGTCACACAGCATAGAGTGTTATGAATGTGCTGGAGATGGTTTCTGAGCTATGGCTCCCTCTGGTGGTTGCAGACAGTACTGAACCTCACAGCGAGGAATGGCAATCTGGGATCACGGACTGGACTGATATAAGGGAGGTTCCCTCCCATGATGGTCGCCGGTGATCAATTGTTCTTGTCTCAATTGTGGTTCCTGGTTCATTTTGAAGTTGCTGGAGTCTTGCCTGCACCTGCTGCTTTCAGATAGGATATTTACTGCTTTTCTTTTTGTGCTTACTTTTTTCATAGTTTTTTGCACTTTTGTGGAGGTCAGCCGGGTTCCTCCTGGGGGCCTGAGCTCCTCTCAGTTTATCTGTGGCCACTGTTATTTGTTCATTTGCTTTTTCCTGTTTTTTCAGTGGCTGCGGCTTTGTTTTGTTACACCAGAGATCTGATTTAGGTGGTAGAGATCGTGTGATCTCAGGTTTTTTTGGCAATCAGAAGTGCTGGTATTTTTTAGGGTTTTTGTTGGATTGCAGTCAGAATTCTTTCCTGTACTTTTCTGTCTAGACAGATTGGGCCCCAACGTTTGCTCATTCTATTTTCTGTCTGTGTCCGTGCTATCTTCTTGTCTAACCGCCATTATATGTTTGGGGGCTTCCTATTTTCTTTGGGGATCTGCTCCGGGGCAGATAGCTTTCATCTTTCTGCCTTTAGGTGTAGTTATCTCTCAGGCTGTGACGAGGCGTCTAGGATCAACATAGGAATGCTCCACAGCTACCTCTAGTTGTGTGGTTAGTTCAGGTTACTGCAATTCAATAGGTTCCAGCCTCTCTGGTGTATTACCGTTTTTGCTTTTTCTCCTCAGCTACCTAAACATAACAATAGAGGCTGTCAGTCATTTGGAGGGGAATAGAGCTGGAGTGACAGAGGCTTCAGATCTACCATAGCCCTTGTAGACTCATTTGCATATAAATTTAAACATTGATTTCTCGATAATGGAGGAACAGACTGACCATGTAACGCTTAGAGGGTGAAACCCTGATGACAGACTGTTATCTAGTGAAAACAATTTTTTATCCCCGATGGGGATAAGGTTGGACCGCAGATAAGGTTGAATGGCGTAAGGTTGGACCGCAGATTTATTCATTCTCTATGGGCCTGCCAGAAAAAGGCGAATGCTGTGCTTGGCAGCCGCACAGGGAGTGGGTGGAGTGGCGGTCGAGCATACGCTCTGCCACTCCATTCTAATGAGGATAAAGGCTCCCTGTCCTGGGTATCAGTCCGAGATGTCGGGCACCCACCAAGTTATAACCTATCATAAATGATCATTTCTTTTTACTGGACAATCAATTTAAGAAATATGTAAAAAACTGATAATCTGACTACACAGAGGTTATTTTGTAGTCTGTCACCATGGTGACACATAGGATATGTAAATAGTATACTGATTTTGTTTTTGTCTTGCAGGCTGTCGTAACCACATCATAAGTCATTATGACCGATCTCGTGACTCCAACGCCGGCAGAGATCCCCAAACATATACTGGACATTTGGGTCATCATCCTTATAATATTGGCTACCGTCTTGGTGATGACGTCACTTCTTTTATTTCCAGCTGCGGCCGTCATTATGTACAGAGTACGGACACATCCAATCAGAAGTAGCCAATAGTCCTACAAATTGTGGAATGGTATCCTGAATATTGGTATCAATATTTGGACAGAATTTTGTAGAGGGGGCTTGCCAATTACCCACTTGCCCAGAAGTTGCTGAGAAAGTCCAAGAAGATAAAGGTCCAAGAAGATAAAGGTCCATTGTCCAAACACCGACTATCATTGTATACGGACTGCCATACTTATCAACATCTGAATCCCAAATTGCAAAGACAGCCCCATTAATCTAAGGAACACCCCCAAATTTACCTAACCCCACCCATTTGACAGTACGGTTTGCAGGACTACTGACAAGTGTGCATGCTGATGATTTGTACATGGTATTTATGGACACAAATGACACAGTATTAAATCCAACGTCATGAAGAAGCAGTGAGAACAAACCCAAGATAATACCTAAACATGTCATTTCACCTATTTTATGGCCTCAATCCGTTATTTTTATTATTGTTTTTAGTCATTTCTGTATCTCCGTGTGTTTCAGTTGTCTTATTCTGAGAATGCTGAAATAGATGTTTGTTTTTCTGCTCCGTCATAGTTGTGGTTTACTCTGAAAATATCACTCTGACTTCAGTGCGGTAATAAAATATGCCACTAAAAATATGGAAGAGTACCCTGTTTACACCGCCACACACAGTCATATTGTTTTTCATGCAGCCACCAATAGGGGGAGCTAATTACGAGAACTGAAGATTTTTACATTTCCCTTTCATTTCAATATATATAGTATGTATAGTTATCTTCCTTAGTGATTAACGCAGCACTCTAGCTTTTTTCTTGCCTATATAGTGCAGCAATTATTATTAAAGAACAATGTAAATGTTTTTGTGTATACCTGTTTTAGTTGGTATGCCTTTTCTGGTTTGCCCACCATCTTGATTCCTTCTTTTTTTATATTGGTTCTCTAATGCAGATTATTTTTTCATATGATGCAGAGAGGCTGGAGTCTCATTACACTACATTTGCTCTGTGTCCTATCAATGGCAGCTAGTGATAGGCCAGTGACATAGAACTGCGGTGCCCTGGCCTGCAGGGTCTCTGTGTGATGTAGCTTAAGTCTGTCTCACTGCCTCCTGCTTGTGATAGGTTTCTTTCTATCAGCTTACAAGCAGGAGGCAGAGGAGACAGACTGAAGCCGTATTAGTGGATAGGGTTTGTTTAAACCTTTTCGGAACTGGATGCTGCAAATTTGTGGGGATTGTTTCCAATAAATCAGAACAGTACATTTCTCTCTATGAGGCCCAATTTGAGCCTTATTTTGGGACTTTTCATTTTTGTGTGTGACCTGGATCATGAGCATAACTAGTTTCACCTAATTTAAAGGGAATCTGTCACCAGGTTTTTATTGCCCCTATCTAAGAGCAGTATAATGTAGGGGCAGAGACTCTGATTCCAGCGATATGTCACTTACTGGGCTGCTTGCTGGCATTGTTATAAGATCCCTGTTTTTATCTGGTGCAGATCTAGCAGTTTTCTAATACTGAGCTCTGTATAACCCCGCCCACATCACTGATTGGAGCTGTCTGTCTTTCTACATCGGCAGAAAGCTGTCAATCAGTGATGGGGGGGTTATACAGAGCTCATGAATATGGAGGTCTACATGGCAGCAACTTTACCAGTCCTTAATGATAATCTCCTGCTGATAAAACTAGTTTTATGAAAACTATAATGATAATATCCTGCTGATAAAACTGGTTTTATTAAAACTATAGCAATCAGCCCAGTAAGTGACACATCACTTGAATCAGGGTCTCTTGTTGTGAATGGGTTTGAGATGAGTTCTGAGCAGAGACTCCCTCTGGTGGTTACAAGCGGTACTGGTCTGTTCAGTGAAGATTGTGAGGACTGGGAATCAGGTGTTACTGATGGTCTTATATAAGGGAGTCACCTTCCCATCAGGGTTGCCGGTGATCAATTGTTCTGGTCTGAATCCTTCATTCCTGTTTCCCTTGTAGCCTGCTGTGTCGTGTCTGCATCTCCCGCTAACAGATAAGACATTTTCTTCTTTTTGTTTTTGTACTATATTTTTGCATTTTGTCCTGCACTTCTGTGGGGGCCTTCTGGGTCCCCTCCGGGGGCTTTTGCCCTCTCAGTTTAGTTCAGCCACTGATGTTTGTACTTTTGCTTTTTCCAGTTTTTTCAGTGGCTGCTGTTTTGATTTTGTTACACCAGAGAACTAATTTAGGTGGTAGAGGTCGTGTGAGTTCAGGTGATTTTGAAATTAGTAGAGTTGGTGCTTTTCAGGGTTTTCTGGGATTGCAGTAAGTACCCTTCCTATCCTTTTCTATTTAGTTAGTTTGGGCCCCAGCGTTTGCTCATACTATTTTCTTTCTGTGTCAGTATTTCTTCTTGTCTAACCGCCATTACTTGTTTGGGGGCTTTCTATTATCTTTGGGGTTCTGCTCCGGGGCAGATAGCTTTCCTATTTCTATCTTTAGGTGTAGTTAGTTTCTCAGGCTGTGACGAGGCGTCTAGGACCAACGTAGGAACGCTCCACGGCTGCCTCTAGTTGTGGTGGTTAGTTAGGGTACTGCAATCTCATAGATTCCAACTGCTCTGGTGTATTGCCTTTTTTACCTGCACTCTCAGCTACCGAAACATAACAGTATCACCGGCCTAAAAATTGAAAATTGTATGGTACTCACAGAAGGGAAAAAATATTGTGAAAGAAAAAGGTTGTCAGAGTTGTCAGAGATATTTTTCTGTTTGTTGCATTTTTTTTTTTTTTCCCTTGTATCTCTGGGTGCTGGGAGGATCTTTTCTCTCAATGGAGTTTGCACGGTTGTCTGGCCGTGTGGATCAGCTTGCCACTGAGGTTCAGAGTATTGCTGCATATCTTGCTAGGTGCCTGTTGTGGAACCTAGGATCCCCATGCAGATTTGTTTTTGGGGGATCGAGCTAAGTTTCAGAATTTCAAAAATAATTGTAAATTGTTTTTTCCCCTTAAAATCTAAGTCCTCAGGGAACGCAGCGCAGCAGGTTCAAATTATCATCTCTCTCCTGCGCGGCGATCCTCAGGATTGGGCTTTTTCCCTGACACCTGGGGATCCTGTTTTGAGTGATGTTGATGCATTTTTTCAGGCTTTGGGGTTATTGTACGATGAGCCTAATGTCACTGATCAAGCTGAAAAAGCCTTGTTGGCATTAAATCAGGGGCTTATGACGCTGAGTTATACTGTCAGAGATTCCGTAGGTGGGCAGTCCTGACCAAATGGAATGACGACGCTTTGGCAGCCCTTTTCCGGAAGGGTCTGTCAGATAATGTAAAGGTTTGTTATGGTGGGATTCCCTGTCCCCTCTGGTCTCAATGATTCTTATGTCATTAGCGATTCAAATTGACAGACGTTTGCGTGAGCGGAGAAGTATGCGTGGAATGGTGTTGCCTTGTGAACCAGCTTCTGAACCCATGCAGTGTGATAGAGTGGTGTCTGGGGCACAGCGTCATGAGTTTCGAAAGCGCAATGGGTTATGTTTCTACTGTGGTGATGCCTCTCATGCTATTTCAGTCTGCCCTAAGCGGGGAAGACGTTTTGCACGCTCAGTTGTCTTGGGTAGTGTTCAGACTAAGTTTTTATTAACTGTCACTCTGATATGCTCTCTGTCCTCATTTTCTGCTCAGGCTTTCGTTGATTCTGGAGCAGCTATTAACCTGATGGATTATGATTTTGCTAAACGTTGTGGGTTTCCCTTGATACCCCTACAGAAGTCTATTCCCCTACTGGGGATCGATTCTACCCCTTTGCTGAGAATAAACCCCAGTTTCTACTCAGGTGATAATGAGGGTTGAACTGATCACCAGGAGTGCTGCAAATTTTTGGTTCTGTATAATCTGCATGACATTATCGTGCTGGGTTTCCCTTGGTTACAGTCTCATAATCCTGTTTTGGATTGGAAATCTGTGTCTGTAACCAGTTGGGGCTGCCAATGTGTTAATACCAACACTCCTGTTTTTTCTGCCTCCCCCAGGCTCAGGATGTTCCTGACTTTTTTGATTTATTTTTCTGATGTGTTTAGCGAAAGTAAATCTGCATCCTTGCTCCCATAGGAGCTATGACTGCGCTATTGAATTAGTGCCGGGTAGTAAATTCCCTAAAGGTCGCCTTTTTAACTTGTCTGTACCTGAACATGACGCTATGCGGTCTTATATCAAGGAATCATTGGAGAAGGGTCATATCAGACCATCCTCTTCACCCTTAGGTGCCGGTTTTTCTTTGTGGCCAAAAAAGATGGTTCATTAAGGCCGTGTATTGATTATCGTCTCTTGAACAATATTACTGTGAAATATCAATACCCGTTACCCTTGATTTCTGACCTGTTTTCCAGGGTGAAAAACGCTACTTGGTTTACCAAGCTTGACCTCAGGGGGGCGTATAACCTTATTCGCATTAAGCACGGGGATGAATGGAAGACGGCATTCAATACCCCTGAAGGGCATTTTGAGTACCTAGTGATGCCCTTTGGGCTCACTAATGCTCCTTCCGTCTTCCAGTCCTTCATGAATTGACATTTTCAGGGATTTTGTGGACAAATTTCTGATTGTTTATTTGGATGATATCTTGATTTTTTCTAATGACTGGGACTCTCATGTGAAACATGTTCGAACTGTGTTCCAGATTTTGAGAGAGAATGCTCTGTATGTGAAGGGATCAAAGTGTCTTTTTGGCGTACAGAGGATCTCATTTCTGGGATTCATTTTGTCCCCATCTGTTATTGAAATGGACCCGGTCAAGGTTCAGGCCATCTGTGATTGGGTCCAACCTACTTCATTAAAGGCTCTTCAGAGATTTTTGGGTTTTGCCAATTTTTATCGTAAATTTATTGGTAATTTCTCGGTTATTGTTAAACCATTAACTGATTTGACCAGAAAGGGTTCTGATGTGGTGAATTGGCCTCCTGAGGCAGTCTCTGCGTTTCAGGAACTTAAGCAGAGATTCACTTCTGCTCCTGTTCTACGGCAGCCTGATGTTTCTCTGCCATTTCAGGTGGAGGTTGATGCCTCTGAAATTGGGGCAGGTGCCGTTTTGTCCCAAAAAGATCCAGAGACCTCTAAAGTAACCCTTGTGCCTTTTTTTCTCGAAAATTTTCTCTACTGAACGTAATTATGACGTGGGTAATCGGGAGTTATTGGCCATGAAGTGGGCTTTTGAAGAGTGGAGACATTGGCTGGAGGGAGCCAAACATCAGGTGGTGGTCCTTACGGACCATAAGAATCTGGTCTATCTGGAATCTGCCAAGCGACTCAATCCTAGACAGGCCTGGTGGGCCTTGTTTTTCACACGTTTTAATTTTGTGGTTTCCTTTCTTCCTGGCACTAAGAATGTTAAGGCGGATGCCCTCTCGAGGAGTTTCCTTGCGGACTCTCTGAGTTATCTGATCCTTCTGTTATTTTGAAAGAGGGTGTAGTTCTTTCCGCCATCTCGCCCAATTTGAAGACTTGCTCTGGAGGGGTGTCAGGAGGATACGCCCGAGTGCTGCCTGTTGGAAAATTGTTTGTCCCGGACCAGTGGAAAAAGAGTGTGATGTCTGAGATTCATTGTTCCGCATTGGCTGGGCATCCCGGAATTTTTGGTACCAGAGACTTGGTTAGTCGGTCCTTTCGGTGGCCTACCTTGTCTCGTGATGTCAGGGAATTTGTGCAGTCCTGCGGGACTTGCTCTCGCTCCAAGCCTTGCTCTCGCTCTAGTGGTTTTGTTGATGCCATTGCCTGTGCCCAGAGACCATGGACCCATATCTCTATGGATTTCATTTCCGACCTTCCTGTTTCTCAGAGAATGACCACCATCTGGGTAATTTGTGATAGGTTTTCCAAAATGATACATCTTGTGCCATTACCTAAGTTGCCTTCCTCCTCTGAATTGGTGCCGTTGTTCCTTCAGCACGTGGTTCGTTTACACGGCATTCCTGAGAACATTGTGTCTGACAGAGGAGTCCAGTTTGTTTCCAGATTTTGGAGGACTTTTTGTTCTAAACTGGGTGTTCAATTGTCTTTCTCCTCGGCATTTCATCCTCAGACCAATGGTCAAACTGAGAGAACAAACCAGACATTGGAGACTTATCTTAGATGCTTTGTGTCTGCTGATCAGGATGACTGGGTCTCTTTTTTACCTTTGGCTGAGTTTGCTCTTAATAATAGGGCTAGCTCTGCCACTTTGATGTCTCCGTTTTTCTGTAATTCTGGGTTTCACCCTCGATTTTCTTCAGGACAGACGGAGGCTTCTGTCTGTCCAGGTGTTGACTCTGTTGTGGAGCGTATGCAACAGATTTGGGACCAGGTAGTGGAGAGGTTGTCCCTCTCTCAGGAGAAGGCCCAGCGGTTTGCTAACCGGCATAGGACTGATGGTCCTCGGTTTAAAGTGGGGGACTTGGTCTGGTTGTCCTCAAATAATATTCCTATGAGAGTAGCATCTCCTAAATTTAAGCCTAGGTTCATTGGACCTTATAAGATCATTGAGATTCTTAATCCTGTTTCTTTTCGTTTGCTTCTTCCAGGGACATTTAAGATCCATAACGTGTTCCACAAGTCCTTGTTGAAGAGGTTTGTTGAGCCAGTGGTTCCTGCTGCTGTGCCTCCTGACCCTGTTTTGGTTGAGGGCAATCTGGAGTATGTGGTTGAGAAAATATTAGATTCTCGTTTTTCTAGACGGAAACTCCAGTATTTGGTTAAGTGGAGAGGTTATGGTCAGGAAGACAATTCTTGGGTGTTTGCTTCGGACATCCATGCTAGGAGACTCATCCGTGCGTATCATAGAACTCATCCTGACCGACCTGGTTGCTCAAATGAGGGTTCGGTGACCCCTCCTCAAGGGGGGGGTACTGTTGTGAATGGGTTTGAGATGAGTTCTGAGCAGAGACTCCCTCTGGTGGTTACAAGCGGTACTGGTCTGTTCAGTGAAGATTTGTGAGGACTGGGAATCAGGTGTTACTGACTGGTCTTATATAAGGGAGTCACCTTCCCATCAGGGTTGCCGGTGATCAATTGTTCTGGTCTGAATCCTTCATTCCTGTTTCCCTTGTAGCCTGCTGTGTCGTGTCTGCATCTCCTGCTAACAGATAAGACATTTTCTTCTTTTTGTTTTTGTACTATATTTTTGAATTTTGTCCTGCACTTCTGTGGGGGCCTTCTGGGTCCCCTCCGGGGGCTTTTGCCCTCTCAGTTTAGTTCAGCCACTGATGTTTGTACTTTTGCTTTTTCAGTTTTTTCAGTGGCTGCTGTTTTGATTTTGTTACACCAGAGAACTAATTTAGGTGGTAGAGGTCGTGTGATCTCAGGTGATTTTGAAATTAGTAGAGTTGGTGCTTTTCAGGGTTTTCTGGAATTGCAGTAAGTACCCTTCCTATCCTTTTCTATTTAGTTAGTTTGGGCCCCAGCGTTTGCTCATACTATTTTCTTTCTGTGTCAGTATTTCTTCTTGTCTAACCGCCATTACTTGTTTGGGGGCTTTCTATTATCTTTGGGGTTCTGCTCCGGGGCAGATAGCTTTCCTATTTCTATCTTTAGGTGTAGTTAGTTTCTCAGGCTGTGACAAGGCGTCTAGGACCAACGTAGGAACGCTCCACGGCTGCCTCTAGTTGTGGTGGTTAGTCAGGGTACTGCAATCTCATAGATTCCAACTTCTCTGGTGTATTGCCTTTTTTACCTGCACTCCTCAGCTACCGAAACATAACAGTCTCTGTCTCTACATCATGCTGCTCTTAGATTAGGTGGCAAAAAAAATGGTGACAGATTCCTTCAAAAGAGTTTTCATGAGATTAGAAAAATGCTTTATTCCCCCCTCTCATCTTTGCAATGCTATTTAGCAGAACCCTGAGACCATAGGGCGTCAGATAGGAGCACTGAATATACAATCTCTTTAGGAAGTCAAACAGTTCGGGGACACAAGTCATTTTAAAGTAAACTTGTCTAAATGTGAGCCTTTAAATTTGCCGGTTCCTCAGTGGAAATTCAGTCTCTTTAGAAACAGTTTGGATGTAAGTACCAACAATATATATAAGAAATCTGGGAGGTTTGATCCCGTCAGAGCACGCTAAGTATAATCCAGATTTTACTGTTACTTGTATTTAAAAAAAAATCAAATTTTCAGTTTGTCTCTGACCTAGATACTACAATGTCTCCCAGACATAGAGACATGAGGGATTCTTGCTCTATTTTTCTGTAGCTCACAGAAAGAAGTGTAGCATAATAAGTATATTATAATGAGCACTATTGAGCTGTGCGACTGTGAATCCAGCGCTCGAGTGAAATACATTGGCTGAAAGCATGATTTGCCTTTGTCTGGCTGGTCCGTCACTGTGTACTCAGTGCTCCATACTAGTGATGGGCGAACCAGTGGAAGTTCGGGTTCTTGTACCTGAGGCAAATTTTTTAGAACGTTCCGTTTGGGTACCCGAACTTCCACCAGAACCTGAACCCCATGGAGAATAATGGAAACATTTTACCATTATGGAAACATTTTCCAGTACACTATGTAGTTAAATGGATGGTGTCATTCAAATGTACAACTCGTCCCGCAAAAAAACGAGGCCTTACATGTCTATGTGGACAAAAATGAAAGAGTTACGGCTCTGGGAAGAAGGGGAGGAAAAACGGAAACACAAAAACGGAAATTGGCCCCGTCGTGAAGGGGTTAAGCCTCAGTCTGTGCTATAAGGTGGCTTAATGGAACGTCATAGGCTTTTGATGTTCCAGTAATCAGTTAAAGACCTTTTTCACTAAGCTAAAGATGCAGACTAATATATGTGTGACCTAATTCAGCTTACGGTAAGTGACCACATGTTAGTATACGTATTATAGGAAATACACCTGGACTCCCACGGGTCTATACATCTCAGCTTAGATGCTGAAGAACCTTGTAGTGACGGTTGTTTGATACAGTAGAATTAATATAAATCCAGGTGTTAAGATTATAATTGAGATCCTAACATGGGAGCATGTGACCTCCCTTAAGGAATAGCTGTTGCCTGCACCCGCCAGTGCCCCACCTCAACGGCAGCCGGTCCTGTTGCACCTGCCAGTGCCCACCTCAATGGCAGCTGATCCCGTTGCACCTGCCAGTGCTCATCTCTCCGTCAGCTGGTCCTGTCTGCATCTGTGGTTCCTGTATCTTACTCTGCCTCCCTGCATCTGTTGGACATTCCCTCGGGCCGCCCCAGCTACCCGTTCCTAGGGGTCTGCTGCCATCTACCCAAGATCAGTCCTGGATTAGCACTTGGACCACCTCCCTTGTCTCTCCTCGGATCTCGGTGTCGTTAGCTGCTGCGTATTGATGGTCAGATTGGGTGAGGCTCCTAGTCACTCCCCTCCAGGTCTTCCTGGGGCTTCGCACAGTGGTTCCATCACCCAGGCCGTTACATAATGTCCCAAGTCCCCCATATATAGTTCCTCTCTACATAGCATAATGCCCCCCCACAGCTCCCACATACACAACATGATGGCCCCACAGAAGCTCCCTCCTGTGGACAGTCCTCAGTAGCCTGCCTACTGTATGATGGCCCCAGTAGCCCCTCACTATATTATGGCCCTCAGTAGCCCCTACGCTGTTATGATGGTGCCCAGTAGTCCACCACACTGTATAATTACCACCCAGTATTTACCCCACACTGTGAGATGGCACCTAGTAGTCCCCCCACACTATATGATGGACCCAGTATTCCCCACACACTGTATAGAGTTTTAGGATTGCTACTTCCAATAAGTGGCGCTAGAGATCTTGTCCCCTTCCTCTCTGATGAGGCAATTTGCATATTGTGGTCTCCCCCACTATCCTACCTTAACATTTTATTCGGTCCCCTTGGTCTCTCTTCAAGGGTCGTCACAGCATTGAATTGTAGCCAAGTCCTTTCTATTCCATCAGTTTCTGATGACACAATCGTATCATAGGGCCTGTGAACACTCCTGGTAAACTGTGATTGGGTGTTCACAAACAGCGAGTGAAATAAGTATTGAACACGTCACCAATTTTCTAAATTCATTTATTTCTAAAGGTGCTATTGACATGAAATTCTCCCCAGATGTAGTTAACTACCCATCCAATCAACACAGACATAAAATCAAGCCATAGATGTCCATAACTTAATTGATGTGTAATAATGAGAAATGACACAGGGAAAAAGTAGTGAACATATGAAGAAAGAGAGGTGCAAAACGCCATGGAAAGTCATGACACCAGCTGAATTATATCAGTAATTAGAAAGCAATCCTGCCAAAAATAGTTCAATTGGTGGCCTGTAAAAAGATATCTTATTATCAATGTGCCACACAAGAAACATCTCATGATGGCTAAAACCATTGAGTTGTCTCAAGACTTTGCAACCTTATTGTTGCCAAACATACAGATAGCATAGGTTACAGAAGAATTTCTGAACTATGAAGGTTCCAGTGAGTTCTTTTGGGGCCATAATCCACAAGTGGAAACAACATAATCACTAGACTAAAAGTAGCTCCAAAACTGGAATTAAAATTTGCAATTTCTTTCTCAAATTATTAAAAAAAATGCAAAATCTTCAAAAATATAAAAAAATTAGAAAAATAAGCTCCTCCCTTTTTGAGCTCAATTTTACTCTATGCGTTCCCACATTGAAACTGTTAGAAATAAAGGATTTTATATGTGTCTCAAAATTATATAATCTTCCACCCGTAGATCAGACCTGACTATCTGTAAGGCAAAAGCAGGAACATTTCCCCTTTGCTCTGTGCTCTAAGCCCCATTCCGAAAGTTCTTGTCTGACTCATCCGACGGAGATTGATGATGATGATAACATTTTATAGGCGCCCTTTAAATTCTTTAGCTTTCTGGCAGCTACTTTTGCTCTGCTGGAAAGTTGATTGATTACTGTACAAGACGTTCATCATCTATTTCAGACCCACAGCTCTTTAGATATTCCAGCGTGGCCCAAGAACACCCTACTCATACGTATTGTTTTGCAGCTGTATACACACGTCAATGTGCGCAATCACCTATTATATAACTTTCTATACATCGCACAGCCTTGTATGATCTGTATGTAAACATCTGCTTCAACAGATTCATGTATAAACCCTGAGGATATATGAAATGTACCGGATACTAAACAAAGAAGAATGCAAGTTCAGCTTTTCACTAATTTGAAACCATGGTTTGTGTTCTTAGTTCATACTAAGTTCATAGCATTAGAAACAAAATATATATATATTTTTCTTTTTTTGGGGGGTGGGGGGTTCTCTTTAATGTAAGGGATTGTATCCATTTAGCAAGGGTTTCTCATGCTGAGCTGTCTGTCCATTACATTCATATTGTGTGTGGCCCAGCTATGTAAGGCACACATATCCAGGAAAATGCACAGGAAGGTAACCGCAAAAGCTTGCTATCCATTCATGTCACTCACACTTTCAGACACACCCACCAGGGGTATAGGAGGGAGTGACACGTAGCAGAGCTCATTCAGTTTCCTGTCTGAGAAGGGCTCAGAGCAGTCTGTTTCCTGTCTTAGGACAGTGCAGTTCAGTGCCAGTTCAGTCTGGACTTGGAGGGAGAGGAGAGAGGACTGAATCCTCGCAGAGCTAGCGTAGCTCACCTGACAAGGAAGTGGAGGCTAGTACGGGTGAAGTGAATCATCCTAGCCTAGTCAGAGCTAACCTTAATCAGTACCTCAACAGAAGCTGAAACAAGGAGGATACTGAGAGCTGCTCAGCGAGCTCTGGAGAAAGTGACATTACCATCAAAGCTACAAGTGCTTATGATAAGAGCGAGAGCAGGGCGAAGGGCGCAGTGGAGAAGACAGAGAGAAGTGCTTCAGGTACCAAATTATCTGCACTAATTCACCGGACACGGGGTCCGAAGCGTTGCTAGAGTTTCAAGCTTAGTAACAAGATAACCGGAGGCTATCTGGACTACAGGTCGCAGAGAGCAGCCTAAGCGCTAATACGTAACGGAGTCAGGGAGAACAAGGACTTTTAGCAGGGCCTGCATAGAGGGACTTTGTTCTTTTCAACATCTGATAATCAGAGACATAGAAGGCTCCACCACAATGTTGGCCGGGCTTTGCAGCTATTGAGAAAGCTGGAGATTGCAGAGTTAACTTCGCTTCAGGCAAGTTTGGACTCACATACATTTGAAGTAAAGGAGGCCTCTAACCTGCTCAGCGGTTATCCGAATGTGCATTCTCCACCCCGACCAGCTCCCCGGGACCTGCTTGAAACACCTTCAAGTAAAGGTATGAAAAGATGCTACATTGTGTGTGACTGAATTCTTATCTACACCCTGCATCATCACCATAGACTTCCAGGGACCCGTCTCACCTGTGGGAGACTTACCACCCAGCTGCCCCCATAACTCCCTGTGAAGATCCTTATAGCAGCGCTGGTCCAATTGATCAGATACCACAGGTGGCGTCACGAACTACCTATCCCAATAATCCCCTGTAAATATCCCCATTGCATGACGCCAGGGCCACGGACCGAGCTCTGCTGCCAGTGACATCTCCCATAGAAATCAATGGGCTCGGCTCCGAGTACCCCATAGCCCTGGTATCCACCTCAGTGTGGTGCGAGTCAATTGCAAGGCTCATTAAAGGGCCAGTATTGACTTTTAGGATCGCTACTTCAATAGGTGGCTCTAGAGTTCAAGCTCGCTTCCTCTCTGAAGAGGCCCTTTTAATATTTAATTTTCAAGAGGAGTATTAGGCTAAGTGCACACGTTCAGGATTATTTGCGTTTTTTTTGCGGGAAAAAAGCATCAAAAACGCACTAATTAAGCATCCTATCATTTAGAATGAATTCCGCAATTTTTGTGCACATGGTGCGTTTTTTTTCCGCGAAAAAAAAACGCATCGCGGAAAAAAATAGCAACATGTTCATTAATTTTGCGGAATTATAGCGTTTTTCCCGCTATATTATTGACCTAGAAAGTTCAGGAAAAATCGCGGTAAAAAACGCGTCAAATCTGCGCAAAAAACTGTGCGTTTTTACCACGAAAAAAGTCATTTTTCCTCAGGAATATTCTGCAAACATTCCTGAACGTGTGCACTTAGCCTTACAAGGCCTATAGTCTTCTGACACTGGCATGTCATACTTGTCACTCTCCACAAGGACAGACGTTACCTCTTACACCCAGTTAGGAGCCTCTCATACAGTCAAATCAGATCTCATGCTTTGCGCGAAGGAGGGCCAACACGTCTGCAAAATGAGATTCTGGTTTGGCTTTTATACCAAGTCGTGTGGCAAGGTTCATTAAAGGGCTGATATTGACTTTTAGGATTGCTATTCCAATAGGTGGCGCTAGAGTTCAAGTCGTCTTCCTCTCTGAAAAGGCTATTCGCATATTTAATTTCCCAAAGGGTTTACAAGGCCTAAAGATCTCCTTACGCTAGCATGTCAGGCATGTCACTCTCCATAGAGAGAGATGTTACCCCTTAGAATCCACTCAGAAGTCTCTCATACAGCCAAATCAGATCTCATGTTTTGCACTGAAGAGAGGCAACACCCTGAAACACATGTCGGTAAATTGAGATTCTGATTTGGCTTTTATCCTAAGTCATATGGCAAGTGGCAAGGTATGTTAAGAAGTCGATATTGACTTTTAGGATTTCTTCTTCCAATCAGTGGCATTAAAGTACAAGTCTCTTACTTCTTGAAGAGGCAATTTTCATGTCCATTATATAGACACACCATTTCAGTAGGTGACATGTAATGCCTCATTTAAACTGCAGGTGTGTGTAGGGAAAATATCACACTTGCAGCTATAGTATGTATCCTGTGATTACAGATGATTGGTGTCACGCTGTCTAATGATATGTTACAATGTCAGTAAAACTATTAATACAGGAACAACACTCTATACAAAACTAGTATAGCAACATCCAGCATGTAAGTATAGAATAGATTTACCTGACACGATATTTGCTGAACTCAGGGTTAATCTTGAGGACTTGATGAGCTGAAACAGGAAAGAGGTGGACGGGATCTAAACTGACCCTAAACTGGGGGTCCTAACTAATCCCTCACCTTGGAGGTACTGATAATGGTTCAGGGTCCAAGTCTCCAACCTAAACCCTGTCTCCTATCAGACCCTGAACCCTGTAATCAGTCTAAAGAAGGATCCTGACTACCACCAAAGGGATATGGGCTGATCTCAGCTAAAATACAGATTAGACATATAAGACAGACAGGATAAACACTCGCTTGCATACAACTCAAACACCAAAGGAACATAAATGGTTGGGAAATAAACTCTAACCAAGTTGAGCTTAGAAACAATAAGGAGCTCACAACTAAAGTCTATACAGATTCATTCCTATCTGTGGTCTGCATGAAGGTTTCACTGGCAACTCCCCAAACAGACAACCAGGAATTTAAAGGAAACCAATTGTAATGTATGTGGTTACAGTTCATATAGCGTCTTGTGCTTGGGGCGATGAAAATACTTGAGACACAGGTTGATAAAGAAAGTCTTGTATTGCTTCATACAAATTGGCAAAAAATAACACACAGGTTGCAAAACACAGAAGCAGGAGACACAGCAGGCCAGAGTAATCTAAGCTCAGCAATAACTCTCCACAACGATTCAGATCTTCTTCTCTGTTACCGCAAGTCCATGCAAACGTGAGGCTCTCAAGGCAGAGTTCGAGTCCACAAGTGCTTCAGAGTTCCTCAGTAGGAATGGCTGGGAGTACAAGGTCCAAGGCTTCAGGAGTCAGAACACAGGTTCACTGCAGGCTAGATTCTGAAGCACTGATTGCTCAGCTGTGGCTGTTTAAGAAGCAAACGGAGGAATCAGGGCGGGGAACATGCAAGCTGGAAAAACTCATTTTGACGAGGGCAAGATAGCAGCAGCAAAAACAGAAAGCAAAATGGCCGACGAACAAACTGAGTTTCAGAAACGATACACAGAAACCTTACTTACTCCCCCCTTAGGGACAACCTCCGGATGACTTCAGACCAGGCTTTGTGGGTACCTGATGAAACTGACGGGAGCAAGCGAGGAGCATTAACGTTATTGACTGGTCCCATGAGTTGTCCTCCACTGGGTAGCCCTGCCATTTAATCAGATATTGTAACTGATTTCTATTACAACTGGAATCTAAAATCCTTTCCACCACAAATTCCTCCTGACCATCGACTAGCACTGGGTCAGGGCAAGGAGAAGAACGTCCAGGAACGTATTGGGTGTCGCAGCCTTTAGTAGGGATACAGAAAGACAGGGTGGATTCTCATAGTTCTCGGGCAATTGAAGACGACAAGCAACGGCATTATAATTTTACTGATTTTTTATAGGGTCCAATGTACTTATGTCCCAACTTGACGATGGAATCCTTAACTTAGATTTCTGGTTGACAGCCAGACCAGGTCTCCTACCTTAAAAGCTGGTGCAGGTTTTACGAAATTTATCTGCTGCCTTCTTTGTACCTTTCTGAGCCGATTCCAGATTCTCCTTTAGAAGTCCATATTCTTCTGTAAGTCGTGACTCTTTCAGCCACTGCTGGCAAAGGGTCTCTATGGGAAATCGTGGTAGAATGTTAGGATGATAACCTAGATTAGAGTAAAAAGGAGACTGTTTAGTGGAGGCACTCTGAGAGTTGTTGTAAGAGAACTCAGCCAATGGAAGTAGATCCACCCAATCATCTGTAGGTGGCAAAGATAAAGCAGCGGAGAGTACTGCTCCAGGGTTTGATTGGTTCGTTCGGTTTTGTCCATTAGTTCTGGGGATGAAAAGCAGAAGAAAGGTTTACTTTAATGTCCAATGCTGCACAGAAATTTTGCCAAAACCTAGAAGTGAATTGCACCCCTCGTCGAAATAACCTCATCCGGTCTCCATGTAAGCGAAACACATCTTTAATCATCAAATCTGGATGTTGTTTTGCAGTGGGTAAGCCGACACAAGGGATAAAATGAGCTGCCTTTGTTAGACGGTCAACCACACTAGAATAGTGTTCTTCCCTTGAGAGGTTGGTAATTCCACAATGAAGTCCATAGAAATGGATCCCCACGGGGGGGACGGGTTGGGAAGAGGCTGTTTTAAACAGACAGTTGGTGAAGAGCGAGGTGTTTTGCATCTTGCACAAACTCACCGAAGTGACATAGTCCAAAAATCCTTCCTACAAGTGGGCCACAAAAGAAAACGAGAAAGAAATTCCGTGGTCTTTAGAATTCCTCTATGCCCGGCTATTTTGGAATCGTGAATGAGTTGCAATACTCTCAATCTGACTGTTTCAGGTATATACAGACGTTGTCCAGAATCCAAACACCATTCTTAAAGACAAGACTTACGTCCCTTGGGGGTGGAGCCAAAAAAGAATCGCATGGTATGCTTCCTTGATATCTTTAATTAGGTCTTGATGATGAATCACTCTAGGATCTAGAGTCAGGAAGAATAGTCTTAGGGGGTAATTGGACGTGTCTCTGCTGAGTAAATCCTAGAGAGTGCATCAGCCTTTCCATTGCGCGATCCTGGGTCTATAAGAAATAATAAAATTAATTGGTTTAAGAAAAGATTCCAGCGAGCCTGGCGAGGAGTCAGGCACTTAGCCGACCTGAAAACTCAAGATTCGATGGTCTGTCAGAACGACTATTTGCTGTGCAGCTCCTTGAAAGAAGGTTGTTCCATTCTTTGAAGGCGGCAATAATGGCCAACAACTCTCTATTGCCCACATCGTGTTCTTCTCGCCGAAGACAACTGTGGGGAAAAGAAGGGACAGGGATGCAAGACTTCTTTCACCTGTCTTGAGAGGTATGTCCCAGGCACGTCTGAAGAACCACCTTTTTGAAGGAAGCTCTGGGTTGGGTGACTGGATAGGTGCGTGGTAAATTTTCTTTTGACGGGAAAATGTTCCTGGGCTTGGGGAGTCCAGGAGAATTAGACTCTTTCCCGGGAAGTTGGGTGATGGTGCCTACTCAGAGAAATTTTAATGAAACGTCTTGAAGTTTGCAAACCGATGAAGCGCTGTCCTCCTTAACATTTCAGGACCTTGGCAATCATTGTGGTTGGGGTTTTTTACTTCCATCCATACTAATTCCTTGTGTAGACAGTACATCCCAGAAATTGAATTTGGTCTTATGGAATTCACACTTTTCAAGTTGATGTAAGTGATTTTGTCTTAACGTTCCAAGACCATTTCTCACATGTCCATGTGTTTTCTGTGGAGTTAGAAAAAATTAAAATACACCAAATAAATTTCCCGAAAGTATCCAGGGATCCCTGAAGTGTCATTCACCAAGTGTTGGAAAGTGGCGGGGCGGTCTCAGACCAAAAGGCAAAAACTAGATATTCAAAGTGTCATAGGTGACTGAATGCAGTCTTCCATTCATCCCGGTTAATAGGACTAAGTTATAGGCCCCACGAGATTAGTTTAGAAAAAATTTTGGCATGTGCACTCTCTCCAAAACTCAGGGATTAAAGGCAATGGGTAAATGTTTTTATAGAACCTTTGAGTTCCTATATCCGCATGGTTCAGGGTTTCCCTTTTTTCTTTACAAAGAAATGGGTGCCCTGAGGGATGAAGAGGGGGTTGAAGCCTTGGCTGTTTTCGTCTATTTCTTTTAAACCTTCAGCTCGGGCCCCGCCAGGGGGGTAATTTCCAAAAGGTATCTTGCTAGGCAATAATTCAATTGGAAATCATAGGACGGTGAGGAGGAAGGGTCAGGTTCTTCTTGTCACATAATCCACAAGTCCGGTATTAAAGCTGGTAGTTCGGGATGCTGGGTCCTTTGGAAAAAGAGCTGAAAATTTTTGGACTCATCTTTTTCTCTGGAAGTGTAATTCTTGGTCTCCCAGTTAATGGTAGGATTTGAGCCTGCAGCCATGGTTTAGCCTGAAAATGGGAAAGGGAGGAGAAGAATAAGCATAAGGACAGTTTCTCTTGATGTCTTTACCCATAAGCCTTTAAAGGCTTTTTCTGACCATGGTCCAGAGGCGCAGGGAGCCATCCCAGTTTCCATCTGTACTGGAGTACCTTTTTTCCTGAACGTTTCCCTGTTTCAGAGCAAGGAGACTCCATAAAATTTCACTTGCCCTGGTCGATATGGAGTAACCCAAGCTGAGTAACCGGTTTGATGGAAAAAAAAACAGTGAGAAATTGTTTTTTTTTAAACTGTGGGACACGTGAGGAAACTTGAAAGAGGCAGCATTTACACAGTCAACGTCCTAGAGGTAACGGAGTTTAAGTCCGAGAAATCAAGATTGTTGCTGCAGATCTTTGGAGCCTGGGTGGACTGACAGTCCCCTCTGCAACCTCACAAGAATGAGTGCTGCGTTAGTTTGCGAGAACGGTGGGGAGTTAATAATAAAGTGCCCTGACTTCCCAATAAAAAATAGATTCTCTTTTAAAACGATGTTCCTTGGTGCATATAACCCGTGTGTAAAGGTCTACTGCTGGGTGGTTCAGGTTCCCTGTAATCCTATTCAAAGGTCCTTAGGGAGGGAAGGTAGGAAAAGGTTAGTACGATTGCTTTCGAAAAACCCTCTCTCTTGCCTGCGTTCAGTTAAACGAGTTCATTCGGATGCAGTGTTAATAAATACCTAAGCAGTGGGAGGGTCGGCACCCGGAAGTTATCCTTATTTAGTGGGGTAACCCCTTGAAAAATAATTTTTTGGCGGAATTGTCCAAGGTGGTATCAAGGGCCATTCCTGAAAATCCAAGGCATATTCAGTACGAGTGCTTTTGGGCAAAGCTAAATGGCGTTCAGCTGTGCACCTCGATTGGGGTATTCAAACAAACCCCCCATGGTGAAAAAAATCATCAAGGTGTTAAAAATCATCCCAGTCTCAATCAGAGGGTTTGCCCACATCAAAGCCTTGTTGGTAAAGCAACTAATTATAGTAAGCACCTTAGATGTTCAGTAGGAAATTGTGAAGTGTGCAGAAAAAAAAAATTGCATTGATTAACAAATCCCTGAATTTTTCCGTTCACCACCAAAACGAAAGGGGGCAACTGGGAATCCCAGAACTCGGGGCCACGTCGGAGCCTGGACTCGCCCCTCCAGAACCTAATTGGCTCGAAATCCTGGGTGCTGTCCAACCCTTGCAAAAATTTTGATTATTTAGGTCCTGAAGATTTGTAAAACGGGTCTTTTATTCTGCAAATCTGAAGGATATTATCAGTCATCCGCAAAGTTCCTTTAGCGGGCCTCCTTTTCCAGATCTTTAAGACAGGATCTGGAAGAAGAGGAAAAAAAAAAAAAAAAATATGTTATGTGGAACATGAAGAAAGAAAAACTTTAAGGGAATGTCACTGGAATGGTTGTTGAGAAGTAAACCCTTCTACAGAAAGCTTTCAACCAGAATTGATATCCGAGTTTCAGCAGACAAAAAGAGAAGAAAAAAAAAAAAAAAAACAATAGTGTTTACCTTGATAACACTGGAAAAAAAAATTAAGGGAATTGTCCCTGGAATGTTGTGGAAGTCACAACCTGTATCACCCGAAAGTAAAGGACATTCGATATCCACAGTAAGAGACAAGCCTTTCCAGACCCAGCGACACTAACGTTGGCTTCGAATTTGTAAGTATGTGGTACAGTTCATATACGTCTTGTGCTTGGGTGCGTGAAAATATTGAGCACAGGTTGATAAAGAAATTTGTATTGCTTAAAAATTGGCAAAAATAAACACACAGGTTGCAAAAAAGAAGCAGGGACCAGCAGGCCAGATAATTAAGTCGCAAAAACTCTCCACAAAGATTAGTTTTTCTCTGTTACCGCAAGTCCTGCAAAATGGGTTCAAGAGCAGGTCGAGTCCAAAATGCTCAGAGTTCCTCATAGGATGGGGAGTACAAGGTCCAAGGTTAGGAGTCTAACACGGTTCACTGAGGCTGATTCTGAAGCCGATTGTCAGCTGTGGCTGTTTAAGAAGCAAACGGAGGGAATCAGGGCGGGGAACATGCAAGTGGAAAACTCCATTT
>JARQOD010000004.1:24501489-24536864 GCA_033576555.1 Oophaga sylvatica
TTTATCCTAATCAGATTATACGCCCCCCTAGATCCAATTTAGAAAACCATTTGGCGCCAACAATTTGATGAAAGGATCGGGAATAAGAGGGGTGATACGGATCTCGAACAGTAATCCGATTAAGTTCGCGGAAATCCAAGCAAGGGCGTAGGCCTCCATCTTTCTTTTTCCCACAAAAGAAGAACCCCGCGGCTACTGGGGAAGATGAAGGTCTAATATCCCTTGGCCAGACTTTCAGAAATAATAATCTTTCATAGCCTGCCTCTCAGGACCAGAAAGATTATACAACCTACTTTAGGCAACTTAGCATCAGGAAGGAGATTAATAGAGCAGTCATACACGCGATGAGGAGGCAACTCCTGACACCCCTCCTCAGAGAAAAACCACCCCCAAAAATCCTCCAAAAAAGGAGGCAATGTACTAGCACGACCGCACTGATGACTGTGTTCTTTGCATTTGCTTTTGAAAATCACCCCATTGGCTTATTTCTCTGACTGCCAATTAATCACAGGGTTATGTTTAACAACCAAGGAAGTCCCACACCAATGGGAGTAGGTAGACCCTCCAACACATAACAAGATAATTGTTCCCTATGTATTGCCCCTACCCGAAGGTCAATGTTATGAACCCATGAACAAAGCTACCTTGGCCGAGAGGCCTGGCGTCAATGGAGAATATAGGGATCGGTTTGACCAATACACTCAGATGCATACCTTGAGCCTGAGCAAACTGAGCGTCAACCGATTAGCCCCGGAACCACAACAAGAAGAACAGACAATCTCTCCACTCTCGTACCAACTACCACCTCCACTGGTACAAGGAACTAAAGAACTGGCGGATGAAATACATACTCCCAGGTTGTCGTCCACCACACAACCTGGGATTAACAGTTTTCCCCCGGTGACTTTTGGCTCAACAAGGCCACGGGATGGACATTCTCCAACAAAATGTCCCTCTTTCCCGCAGAAAAAACATCTTCTAGTCCTGCGGCGTACCGCCAATCCCCTCCTACGAAATGATGTCCCTCCCCAAATGCATAGGCTCATCCGAACAGACAAGGGAACCTCAACATAAGGGACTTAGTGGTAGGTGGAGAAACAACAGGGAGTGGGGTTACCTCACCCCTCTCCCGAAGCCGTCTATCCCGTTACGGATAGCTAAGGCCATAGCAGCCTCCAGAGAAGGAGGAGACTCTACTGAGCCAAAACGTCTTTTATTTATCAGAAAGCCCATGACAAAACTGGCTCCTAAGAGCTGGGTCATTCCACTGAGTATCTGTGGCCCTTCTACGAAACTCAAAGCAATTCCTCTGCCGACGATCTCCCTGCTGTATCTTACGTAATTTTTTGTCTCAGCAAGAGAGACCCGATCTGGGTCATCATATACCAATCCCAGGGCAGTAAAAAATTGATCTACAGACAGTAGAGCCGGGGATCCCGGAGGAAGGGAAAATGCCAGGATTGAGGGTCCCCTTGCAGAAGTGAGATAACAATTCCACTCTCTCTCCTCACTCCCTGATGATCGGGGCCGAAGCCGAAAATACAAATTTACATGCCTCCCGAAGGTGAAAAATTTGTCTCCCCACCAGTGAACCTTGTCCGGGAGAGCTATTTAGGTTCAACTCTGGTTTGCTCCAGGGAGACAAAACTTTGGACTTAATGTCCGTCAGCCCCATGGATAATCCCTGCAACTGCAGAGCCAGCTGGGCTACTGGATCCATGGTAACTGGAGATAATTTTTATGGCCAGTGAAAATGTCACGCTGTCTATGAAATGTATACAAGTCAGTAAACTATTAATACAGGAACAACACTCTATACAACAACTAGTATTTGCAAACATCAGCATGTAAGTATAGAATAGATTTACCTGACACGATATCTGCTGAACTCAGGGTTAATCTTGAGGACTTGATGAGCCTAAAACAGGAAAGAGGTGGACCGGGATCTAACCTGACCCTAAATGGGGTCCTAACTAATCCCTCACTCTAACCAAGTTGAGCTTAGAACAACTAAGGAGCTCACAACTAAAGTCTATACAGATTCATCCTATCTGTGGTCTGCATGAAGGTTTCACTGGCAACTCCCCAAGCAGACAACCAGGAATTTAAAGGAAACCAATCAACAAATAATCAATTGCAGCCGGGAGAACTGCACCCAGTCCCAGCACCGAGCACAGACAGAATTAACTCCCTAGCTGCCAAACACAAAGAAACAGCAGCTCAGCTGTGAGAAGTCAAAATGTGCAACCGCGACGATCTTCGTGGCAATGCACACATGACAATTGGTGGGTGTGCTGTTGGGCACCCTATAATCAGCTGACCCTCGTAAAAAAAAAGAATTATCCAAAGTCAATAACCCTTTTCTTGTATGTTGGAACCTCCTTAATAATTTGGTAGTTTGTGTTAGGACAGCGCTGGCGCCCCTGCTTATGTCACCCTCCTCCTGTCAGCAGGGACACCAGCGTATTCACTCACTGCTCCATCCTATTCCAGTCTCTGTTTCATTCCAGCCTGCACCCGGCTGGGAGAATGCTTAGGGCGCATGCGCTCTTTAAGGGGTCACATGTGCTCTTCTGAAAATGTCCCCAGCCAATGGCTGGGAGACATTAGGTGTTT
Organism: Oophaga sylvatica; assembly: GCA_033576555.1. NCBI lineage: Eukaryota > Metazoa > Chordata > Amphibia > Anura > Dendrobatidae > Oophaga > Oophaga sylvatica. The sequence goes on from JARQOD010000004.1 coordinate 24,504,106, forward strand.
AAGGCACCTTCCCAGATGGGAGGTGCCTTAGCAACATTAGTATCAGTGAGTTTCTTATTACCCAGTTGTAAGGTCCCTGTCCCTGTGCACTCTGAATCTGATCCTGTCAATGTCGTTTACCTGACCCTGTCCACCCTGTCTGCCCCTGATCCTGTCTGTCCGGCTGTAGCTATACCTGAACCCGCTCTGCCTGTGCCTAGTCCTGTTCCTAATCTGTCTGAACCTGCACCTGTGGCTCTTCTGTGTTCCTGTCCTGCCTTTGTCTGATCCAGCATCTATCTACCAGCCATATCCCCTTGCTGGCCAGTTCTTTTTCCCTGCCCCTCTGGAAGTTGGCTGCCACGGGTCTGTCCTGGAGTAGCACCTGGTGTCCACATGGTGTCCACATGGGCCCAAGTCTGAACAACACCATCAGGGGCTTTAGTGAAGAACCAGGTTGTTCTCTTAGTTACATCCCTCCTGGTTTTCCCCGGACCATGGCACAGTGGTACCACAACCACGTGAGTTATGGTTTGAATGTTATATATAACCATTTCATTATTTTATTTTTTTCCCTAACTCTGTCAGAATATATACTGCTGTATAATTTAAAGACGTTGCCCAATGTGAGAAATTCATTTTCAATTGGGGGCTCACAGTTCATGCCTTTATGAAACAGAGAGCAGCAACAAAGAACGGCTCTTACTGTGAAGTAGCTGATGCGTGCATGCATTATATAGACAAGCCACTTCAATAAGAATTGTGTAATGCTTCGTCTCCCCTGTGGGGGCACTGCAGTTAAATGCTTAGTGCCAGTTTTCCCAGCAAGACAATCTGTATTTTTCTTATTGTCTGTGGATTGCCCAAGGATTTTGTTATGAATCATGATGCTCTAGATTATGACCTCAGCTTGTTTTCAATATGAAAGGGAAATTAATGTTTTATTATTAGGACCAAATGGCAATAACCAGGATTTTGCATTTGATTATAATTAGCATATTTTTGGTGAAAGTCTTCACTTAAAATAACAGGAAGGAATCTGTTTACTCGGGCCCATTGGGGATTGTTATGTGCCGTTTCTACATAAAGTGCTGATTGTCATTGCCGAGTCTCTGTTTTCAATTAGCGGACTGCACTTGTACAGCACCAGTGGGATATGCTTGGAAATCATTCATGGAGTTTTTTTGCTTCTGCCAGTCATAAGCATGATAGATATATATTGATGAAAATCAATGGGGAAGGATTTTAGCTCTTTTCTTCTTTTATCTCTGAAGGCCTTCTTGACTTTGGAGATCTTTACTTGTTTGAAAGGTTCCTTGACAAGAGGTTGATCAAAAAAATATTCCCTGGCAGAGATCTTCAGTTAGAAATTCTAATCTGTAGGAAAACCTAGCTGTAAGTGTTCAGTTTCCCTATAGCGCCACCACAGGGGATACTGAGCATTACACATTCATGTTTAATGTAATGGGTTATGTTTGTTTTGCAGTACCAGACAAATCCTCCAGAGCTAGTGGAGAGCTTTCATCCCTCTCCAGCTAAGAGGAACCTGAACAGGAAACACCCCCATCTCTCTTGAAGGGGTTGTCCACTACTAGGACAACCCTTCTTGATCTGAATGTTTGCCTCCATGAAAATAAAAACACTTCCCTTGCTGGCCCGTTCCTGAGGTGTTGACACTCATGTTCCTGGGGGTCACATGTGGTTTTTATGACACGTGAGCCCTGTACCCAATCAGCGCTGGCTTCACTGTCCCCACCTTTGGACAAATACATAATCAAGAGGAAGTCAGGGCCGCAGCTGGCCGCTTACTTCCTGTTGATTACTAATTTGTCTGAAGGCGGGGACAGTGATACTGGCGCTGATTGGGTGCAGGGCTCATGTGACATAACAACGTCACATGAGCCTCGGGAACGCGAGTGCAGACACTGCTGGCCCGGAGACATTATCATATTTCAACTTCTCTTTGCAGACATGATATTTGGCAATTTTCTTTTTCCTTCTCCAATCCTGTGTTGCAATAGAAGACAATCCTTGAAGAAACCCCAAAATTGACTCGCAGCTAATAATCATGTCATGAAGCTACCCTGGAAGGAACTAAACAGGAGAATAAAAAAAAACTCCTTGGCTACTTTTGAACCCTCAAAAACATGACCCATCTTTGCGAGTCCCAGCTTGTGTCTGATTTGTCATTGATGGCCAAATCCCATGTTCATAGGCACGGCCCCAAACCTTTAAATAAAGTCTAAAACTATTTTTTGAATATTCCTCTTACAAGATCACATTGTTGAATAGTTATTTAAAAAAAAACATGAAAAAAAATAACTTTAATGAAAATTGGACAAAGAGACAAATTAATGATGGTGGATATGTTTGGTTAAACATTAAAGAGGATCTGTCACCAGGTCAAAAGTGGCGAGTTTTTTGCTCTTATTTTAATCCCACTGCTCCCCTGAGTATTCGGTTGTTTTTTTTAAATTCATCATACGGTTTTAAAAATATGGGCCTTTTTATTGATCGATTAATTTTATGGTCTTTACAAAGGGATGTGACTCACAGATTCTCTAGGGTTGTATCTTTAGGCTGCTCTGGATTATTATCCCATGAACATCATGTCCTACCACCGTCGACCATAAAAGTTAGCACTAAATAAAAAGGCTTATATTTTTGGAATCAAATAAAAAAAAAAAAAGAAACTGAATATTCACGGGAGCAGTAGGAATAAAATAAGACCAAAACCTGAGTACTGGTAGCAGGTCCTCTTTGAAGGGTTCCCAAAAAAATCAAGTTGTCCCCATCCATTGAATAGAAGATAACTTGTTAATCCTTTGGGTTCTGAACCTTGGAAACCCCATGGATGACGAAACCTTAGATTTGTAACCCCCGAGCATGGGCTCTGGAGCCCCATCCTGAAATGAATGGAGGTGCCCATGCTCTGCCTGTACTCCATTCGAGCAGATGCACCTACACTTTATTCAAGTTGAGGTTGCAAAGTCCCGGTTTTGAGGTTCCAAAGCCCCAATCTCAGGATCACTGGAGTTCCTCACATTTGGACCCCCAGCAATCAGTAAGTTATCCCCTGACCGCCACTGTGACTTGAATTTCTTTCAGGAAATAACAATATAATGACCTTAAAAGCAAATGTGCAGAAGAAATGGTACAGGCACTCACCGTCCCATTTATGTCCTTTATTTGGAAATCACATAAAAATCACATAAAACCAGCAAGAAAGTGTGAAGAGGAGACGCAACGGATGACAGCCATTTCGTGCCGATATGCGCTTCTAAGGACATAAATGGGACGGTGAGTGCCGGTACCACTTCTTCTACACATTTGCATTTGGAGTTTCAACAGTTGAACTTTATGTGGAGTGGCGCCCGTGGTCTTGGAGCCGGCATCTATTCACAGTCCTGGAGTAGTACAGCTGTGCCTGGCTGTTCTGACCACTCCTACTGTTGATTCTATTAATATAATAACCTTCATGACATTAATGTGCACATTAAAACTGAAAATTGTTTATTAAAATGGAAGCTCTATTGAATTCTAATAAAAAAACACATCTTGATGGCATACTGCAATAAATGTGGAGTGAGGTGGATACTTGACTGAGTAGTTCTAAGAATGAGGAAATCAAGTCTATTTTGGCCCTTTTTTTTCTAATGCAAACGTGGTGAACCTCCGGCCCGCGGGTCGTTTATGGCTGGCCTGGCGATGTCATTTGCTCTGTCCCGACTTGATGAGCCGCAGTGCTTTGGCGGCTGTCCTCATTTTTCTGGCCTCCGGTCCTTTAATTCTGGCCTAGAGTACATGCACGCAGCATTCACTATTGAAGACTTTAACACTTCTGTATACAACACAAAGAAGATGCTGAGGCTGCTATGCATACATCCCATAGGAGCTACTGAGGCTGTTATTCATGCACCACATAGCATACATTGTTCATACACCACAAGAACAACAGCCTCAGTATCTCCTATGGGATGTATGTGTAGCAGCCTCAGTGTCTTCTGAGGCTGCTGTTCATACATCACATAGGATACACTGAGGATGCTGTACATACAGTACATCACATAGAAGACATTGAGAATTGTGTGTACATCACATAGAAGACACTAAGTCTAGTGTATATACATCACACAGCAGTCTCAGTGTATCCTATGAGATGTATACAGTGTTTTCAGTGTCTCCTGTGGGATGTTTATACATCAGAATCACTGTATCCTATGTGATGTATACAGCAGTCTCTGTGTCTCCTATGTGATGTATGTACAAAAGTCTCAGTGTATCCTATGTGAGGTATATACAGTATACCAGCCTCAGTCTCCAATGTGATGTGCTGTATAGACACCAGCCTCAGTGTCTCCTTTGTAATGTATACACAAGTCTGAGTGTCTCCTGGATGTATGCACCGCATCCTCAGTGTATCATATGTGACATATGAACAGCAGCCTCAGTGCCTATGTGATCTATATACAGCAGTCTCAGTGTATCCTATGTGAGGTATATACAGTATATCAGCCTCAGTCTCCAATGTGATGTATAGACACCAGCATCAGTATCTGCTTTGTAATGTATACAGAAGTCTTATTGTCTCCTGTGATGTATGTACAGCATCCTCGGTGTATCATATGTGACATATGAACAGCAGCCTCAGTGTCTATGTGATCTATACACAGCAGTTTCAGTGTCTCTTATATGTATACTGTTGAGCAAAAGGATAACTTTTGACTTTTAGGCTCCATATCTCACCATAAACTACAGCTTCGAACAAGAGACTACCATCATTTTATAGACAGTCATCTTAGCTATCTCATACATAAATTTTATGTGCAACTATTTAACACATGATTCGTTATGAAAAATCTTTGTCATGTCACTGCATTGTTACCGTTTTGCTCCTAAAAATCTAAATTTTAATTTTTATTATTTTGTTAGTATTTGGTAAATCCATTTTAGCTTTCAATACTGCCTGAATCCTTCTGGACATGCTCTCGATCAGATTCAAGCATGTCTCAATCAAAATCTGATCCCAGGTCATTTCTACACGTTTCCAAATTTGTTGCATACTGGTCGACTCACTTGGGTACGTATACAGCTTTTTCTTCAACTCTACCCACAAGTGTTTGATTGGGTTGAGGTTTGGTGACTGTGGGGGCCAATTCAGCAGCTCTACTTCATTGTCATTGAACCATTTCTTCGCCAATCTCGATGTTTGCTTTGGGTCGTTGCTGCTGGAACACTATTTCATTGTTTTCACACCCATAATACTCAAGAGTACAAAGTAATTCGCCTTGTAGGATACTCACATGTAGCTCAGTATTGAGACCACCATCGATCCTGGTCAAGTATGCTTTGGCTGCGAAACAACCCCTTATCATGAGGCTTCCTCCACCGAACTGTTCCTTCAATTTCTCATCCGTTTGCCCCTTTTTCCCTTGTTTCTTCCAGAACCATTTGCACCAATTACCTTTCGTCTCAATGCTCCAAATCACCCGTTTCCAGTCTTCTACTGTCCACTTTTCATACTTTTTTGCAAACTGGAGCCAACTCTACTTATGACAATATTGAAGTCAAGGCACCTTTTTTCAGGCCACCACTTCACACTTTGTGTAACGTGCATCTCACAATGCTTGCATGGACGTCTGTGATCTCACTATTACAAAGCATAAAAACCACCTCCACTGCCATGTTTGTCACGCCAGAACTGATAGACCTTGTGATGAGACAACTTGTTGACTCCGATATTTTGCCTAGACATCCACCTCTTGGCTTTTGAATGGATGGACAGACTTCATTTCGTATTCTTCCAACTGTCATGGTATTTACGTGATGCAGTTTGGCAATTTTCTTGGCTGAGAGACCGCTATCAATGAGCTGGATGATACTGTTTCTCTTTTGTGAAATCTTCTTCCTGGCTGCTCCTCAATTTGAACCAGTGACCTTTCGCTTGGACTCAACCTAATAACTCATTGAGCTATTAGGGAATGTGAGAACAGGTTGTAACTTGTAGTATACAGGAAGAAAAATATTTTTCCACCACCAGGATCAAAACAGTAACAATATGTGATATATACAGCAGTCTCAGTGTCTCCTATGTGATGTATATTCAGCAGTCTCAGTGTCTCTTATGTGATGTATATACAGCAGTCTCTGTGTATCCTATGTGATGTATATACAGCAGTCTCAGTGTCTCTTATGTGATGTATATATAGCAGTCTTTGTGTATCCTATGTGATGTATATACAGCAGTCTCTGTGCACCCTATGTGATGTATATACTGCAGTCTCAATGTTTCCTATGTGATGTATAATTTTGTATATCTCGTGAATGATTGTATCAATATCCAAATGGATAGAAAAAAGGTTTCTCAACCCTTCCCTAATGGGAAATTAGGCAGCCACCTTTTCATAGTCTTCACATGACATGTCTACTGAGAACTAGCATGCTTCTCAAAGTTATGACCGAGTGGCAGCTACACTATATTTATATAATATTTCACATCATCACCTTATCAGTCTTATAGATGATTCCGGCTTATTATTTGGTTGTTTTGTTGTCTTACTGTGATTTTCAGTATTGTTAAAAGTGAACTATAAAACTTTTATACTAAGTACTGGATCTACATCATAGATGTCTGAAGGAACGGAATGATCTCCGGTGAGTTGCGGAACAAAGCCACCACTCATTCCCTCCTACCGACACTTATTCGTGCACTTTATGGCTGCTTATTGTGTCCTATATCAGCAGATAATATATTTTCTAGAACAGACTGATGTTCGTATTAACGGTAAATTAACAATTCGGTGTGTAGGAGAGCTTGGCTCTTTTGCATTATTCCATTAGGTAATAAATATCCCTTTATCGGTCCCTGGGCTCAGATTTGCTGCGCATTTAGGAGAGATTCTTTCCGTTGTACACAGCCGGGAGTAGTCATGTAATAATAACATGGAATAGGTTATAAAATCAGAAAGTTCCACATTTTGTTTTTTGTTCTATGATGTTTAATACACAATAATTATACAGTATATGTAAATACGCTATGGCCCCCGATTCATCATTTGGGTTTATTTTTTTGACTTGTATTTTTTGCTGATTTATTTGCGTTAAATTCTTCAAAATGGTGCACACGGGGTTATGACAGTTGTGATTAAAACAAAAAAATCCTTTTTATTTATTTATTTCCTTTTTTGTGCCTTTTTAAGAGCAAAAAGTGTCAAGGTGTGTTAAAATGTCGGACACAACGCTAAAATTTGGGCAAAAAATTCTGGCGTGAAAGAAATCACTCGGAGGGTTCACTGGAGTACATTTGAGCCTAAATAAGGTGACTTTTAAAGGGAACCTGTCAGCAGGTTTGTGCTCAGTAACCTACACACAGTGTCAGGTCGGCGCCGTTATACTGATTACAATAATACCTTGGTTGATGAAATCCGTCTTGTGGTTGTTGTTTAATCTTTATTTTCAGTTTTGAGTTAATGATATGCCCGTGCTCCAAGGCGATCTGTGGGCGGGGCTGTGGGAGGCCTGTGGGCGGGGCTTAGTATGGTGCTCTTATTAGGTATTCACCAGTATGGCTTCTGATAGGTTTTTCCTGTTTTGGTAAAATCAATGGTGTCATTCAAAAGTACAAGCCCTGATCCGTCCATATTGGTGTGACGCTGTTTTTGGGAAAAAAAAAACTATCCCTGTTTTACTAGCACCAGGCAGCCCATTTGAGTTATCTATCTATTTTTTCTATCCTTTCCTTTTATTTTCATTTATCAATGTATTATCTATCTTTGTGAGACCTTTGCCATTAATCCACTGAAATACCCAGTACCTGTATTGTAATGATGCAATTATAGTACCTATACTAATGCCAGCTTATAGCCCAAATGGCTGGTGTTAGTAAAACAGGGCTATTTTTTTTCCTAAAACAGCGCCACCACTGTTTACAGGTCCTGTGTGGTATTGCAGCTCATTCATTCTAATAGAGTTGAGCTGCAATACCAGACACAACCCATGGAGAGGTGTGGCGCTATTTCTGGAACAAAGTAGTTATTATTTTCTATCCCCCAAGAATCAATTTCTACACGATGAAGTAACACATCTTACAAGGCGAATCTGTCCAAATGACGTAGCTGATGTAAGGCATTTTCATTTCCAACACTTAGAAAAATGAAAACCAGACTGCAAAATCTGTTATGTGTGAAAATGGGTTTAGAAGAAGGAAATTGTTTCTGAGTCTCTTGAGGAAATTTGGAAACCTTGGAAACACGATGATGAGGAACGTGATAGATCACAGGCAGACCGCACTAAGAATTCTAGAATATATACACGCAGGCCTCATCGTGTTTAAAGGAACAGCGTCCGCTTCCCAGAAAGTGTCATTAGAGTGATGATAATGAAGCACTTTACACAGAACTTGATCCTACCTATGATTGTAGGCTTTAGCCAGGGAGAGATATCATGTTAGGTTAGGGTCCCGACAGAAGGGGTGCGCCTTGTCATTGGCTGTTGGGCACACATAAATTGGCCATTTTATGTGCTAAGTACCTTCAGTGTTTAACTTATTTTCTACAATTCAATTCCAACTTCATGTATTCAATGTTTGCTTATTAGAGCATTTCACAGTGCAACTTTAATTTGTTGGTTGTATAAAAGCAGAGGCAGGGAATGCAGCTGCTGCTCTGTAGTGAATATAGATCAGTGGTCCCCAACCTTTTTCACCTTGAGAACCATATTCAGTTCTGAGAGATGATCATAAGCCACATCCAACCTACACCCCATCCACCACCATAGTGTCAACCAGAGCTTCCCATTACCAGTATAATGACATCCAAAACTTCCCCACAGAAAGCACCCTTTAAAGGCAGTAACTTGAATCAAAAGGATTCTTTACACCACACTTTACACCCATTTGGAATTCCGGTATGAAGCACTTCCACCACACTAACTCATCCTGACAGCATCATCCTACCACAAGCTTGCCATATTTATTTCTCCACCAGGCCATTATATGTGTGAGGGGCAGAGACATGGCCATAGTCGTGGCTGAGAGTGTATGCTTTAGCGCGCCCTGGCTTCCTGTCACACAAAAATACTGTCCCCTCTGCAGCATACCTTCTGCTTCACCTTCTGCACCATCAGGGTCCCATCGGGGTTGCTGAAGTTCTGCTGTGGTCGTTGTTGCGTATAAAGAGTCCAGTTCAAACTCAAAACGTCAAACTTTATTTTCTTCGTTTCACAGCACATCCTTAACAACATCAGCATAGGGTTCCATACAGTCCACATTGTCTACTTTCCTTGCGCTCCTTTCTACATCCTTCAGTACATTACGGGGTCGTGCCGCCTCTTGTGGTAACGCAGCGTCCTCCCTGTCCAGACTTACTACAGTTGGGTGTTCCCTCGTCCGTCCGTTTTGCCCCGGATCTGAGGGCATCGGCCCATGCAATGATCTGCCACATGATGAGCGACCTGCGTCCCTATACTGCTTAGGACCACTTCTCAAGCTTCTGCTCCACACTGCGGTCATGCTACTGCTTCAGCTGCACTTCTCTCCATCCGTACTCTTTATGGCTGGGTACCTTGCTTAACGTTACGGAGCTGACCGCCCTACACGGGCACTAGGCCCTACTGACTACTAACAGGAAGACACTTTCCTCTTAACACGGTTAGCTCCTCCGAAATAGCTATTTACACTAATGTGCTCCATAGTGTCCGATTAGGGGTACTACACTTACCCTATCTTAACATATATCAAACAGCATTTATATATATATATACACTTAGCAGCATTAAAGACAACAATAAACATTCAGACAACAGTATATACAAATACAAGTCACATAAATACACACAATAATATATACAACACTGATAGTAACCCGGGACGTGTTTGGGGAACACAACAGTCCTTGTAACCCCTTACATATGCACATCCAGAATTACTCTTCTGGAGACCTTCCTTTATAGTTGTGTTCTAGACCTTCTGCTAATAAAGCAAAAGCTGGCTGACAGCTATGAGCCACACATCATGGGCCCGCTAGCCACATGTGGCTCCCAAGCCACAAGTTGTGGTCCCCTAATGTAATTAGTGAGATGATGTCATAACTCACTTCTCAGAAATAGAGATAGGGAGAAAAAGCCATAAAACACTGAATAAACTATACATATAGTGTGTGACAGCACAGCGGTGAAGAACAGGTACCATCTGTTTCCCCATAGCCATGTATGTTAAGGTCACTTTGACTTTACTCAGGCTCTGATTGCGTTACAGAGCTTGAAAAAACAGTGCTAGGAGACCTAAGAGTGTTACACCTGTTTTTTTTCAGGACAGTTGGAGCCTTTGCGGTCCTTTTTATTCATGGCAAAACAGTGAGCTGCTTATCAGAGGAAGGGGTGTGGCCAGACCAGGGCTCAGGTGAGCGGTAGTCCAGGCAGTGATAATCTCCTGGTGATAAAACCTTCATTGTATTGAAACAACAGAACACAGCCTAAAAAGTGACACATCACTGGAATCATGGTCTCAGCCCTTACATCAGGCTGCCCTCAGATTACATAGCAAAAAGACTGCTGATAAAGTCCCTTTAAACAAATATTGTGGCATATGCCTAACAATGTCATCCGTCATTCATAGATTATTATTGGATTTGTTTAAGGTTGAGTGATTTCATGGCTGTTATTTTAGTGTATGGGTGATGGATGCCACATGTCACCCATAGATCACAATGGCATTTGTTTACCAGATGCGTCATTGAAGAACTCATGATGTTTCTGGTGAAATAATATCTGGGCCAGACGCCATACATTGGCATCCATCACCAAATAATGTAGACTTTAAAACTTAGTACATTTTTCATTGGACTCAATGGGACCGAATAGTAATTTTTCTACATTAGAGTTGGTAGCATGGGGACTTTCAAGTCATTTTTCCCCAATTTTGCTTGGATTCTTTTTGAAAAATTGGAATAGTCCCCATCAAGTCCTGACTATTGACAGATATGTAATGTCTAGTGGTCAGATGTAGGCAAAAGGTCACTTTGTTGTCCTCGGTCTGGCTTTCGAGCCCTACGGACAAGTTTAGCGTGCACATTGGGAGAGTTACTGGGTAAATGAACTTTGGGTAATCTCGATGCGCAGGGCCTTGTAAGGAGCCTGTGATGCTGCAGTCCTGTGTAAACCAGCAGTCAGGAATGGCTTGTCACTGGTATAATATAAATATTTTCTTAGTTTCCACTAACAGAGCTGACCCTTCATATTACGCCAGCTCTCCTTCACCCATCATTAGGGACAGCGTGGTCTCATTTAGCGGATCGACAGTGAATCGTATCCAGGAAGACGTAGCACAGATACAGCCTGCCATCCGGGGCAGGTAAGAGACTGCGTCATAGCAAGTCATGGGAATGCCTTCCTCTTGGCAAAAAGATTCATAGGAGAGCTCCAATAGGCAGGGCCGGTTTTAGGCAAATTGGGGCCCTAGGCAAAGTTAAAAATGGGGCCCCAAATGCTAACATATTGCACATCACACAGAAGCATTTTGGGTATATTTACATGCGCTGAGTTCAGGCCGCTAAGGGTGAGTTTCCACGGTCAGGATACGCTGCGTGTTTGGCGCTGTGCGCTGGCGCAGCGCCAAACACGCAGCGTCCAGATGTTACAGCATAGTGGAGGGGATTTCAAGAAATCCCGTCTCCACTATGCGTAACAATACGCAGGTGGCAAACCTGCGTAAACGGACATGCGGCGCGTCTTTTTAGACCGCAGCATGTCCTCGCGTATTGCGGCGACGGTGCGTCGCCGCAACAGAATTAACACAGGGCTATGTAGCCCTGCGCTCTTTCCGGAGGTGTTCCGGAGGTGTCCTGAACACCTCCGGAAAGATCGCGCGTCATAAAGGGGGCGGGGCTTAGACGGAGCGGAATTTCCGCTCCGTCCAAAGCGCTGTGGTTCCGGACCGTGGAACCACAGCCTAAATGAGTGTGATCGACAATATTGAACTCGTTCAACACTTGTTCCCGGCCTCTTTCCTCCGGCTGAGGAACAATGATGGGGACAGAACAATCACTAATGGATCACTAATAGATCACTATACAGTATCATGTTATCAGCAGCACATCTACAGTTTACACCGGCGATGTGCTGCTGAGAACAATGATTTTTGTTCCGGCATAAACAATCCAATCACTCGATGAATGTGTAGCATTTTGCTTGTTTAGTATAATACACCCCATAGTCCTCCATATATTATAATGTGCACCACAGTCCTCCATATAGTATAATACACTCCCCATAGTCCTCCATATAGTATAATACACTCCCTATAGTCCTCCATATAGTATAATCCACTCCCTATAGTCCTCTATATATTAAAATACACTCCTCAGTCCTCCATATAGTACAATACACTCCTCATAGCCCTCCATATATTAAAATACACTCAGTCATCCATATAGTATAATACACTACCCAGTCCTCCATATAGTATAATGCACCGCCACAGTCATCCATGTAGTACAATTCACTTCCTATAGTATAATGCACCCCGTAGTTCTTGATATGGTATAATGTATTCCCCATAGTCCTCGATACAGGATAATGCAGCCCACATATAGTATAATGCAGTCACCCCATAGAGCATAATGCAGCCACCCCACAGAGTATAATACAACCACCCCACAGAGTATAATGCAACCACCCCACAGAGTATAATGTAAACCCCCATAGAATATAATGCAGCCCCCCTCATATAGTATAATGCAGCCCCCTTATATAGTATAATGTAGCTCCTCCATAGAATACAATGTAGCCCTCCTCATATAGTATAATGCAGCCCCCATAGAATATAATGAAGCCCCCTCATAAAGTATAATGAAGCCCCCATACAATATAATCTAGCCCCCCATAGAATATAATGCAGCCCCCATATAATACAATGTAGCCACTTGATATAGTATAATGTAGCCCCCTCAGAGTATGATGCAATCACCCCTCATAGAATATAATAAATATAATACAGACCCCCATAGAATATAATGTAGTCCCGAATAGAATATAATACAGCCTGCCTCCCCATAGAATATAATTTAGCCCCCCATAGTATATAACACAGCCACAAAGTATTTAACACAGCCACATAGAGTAAAAAACAAGAAATGTGGAACTAATGAATCACCCAAATATGAACAAATCCTATATAGTGTATCAAGACCAAAAATAGAGGTGATACCACAAATCCTGAAAACAAAAGGATGGCAGACCACCCGGGGAGTCAGAAACACACCGCACACCGAAAGTGGATAAAAGAGGGAGGAACCAAGCCAGTGACTCGATGACACAATAGATGTATATGTATAATGTAATAAACAGCAAGACAATAGCAAAAATTTATGTAAATTTTATTGAACAATGCTGTACAAGATGTAAATATCAATATAATAATTATATATAAAAAAAAGAGAATATTAAAAAGACCAGAAACATCTAACAGTACACCTTTATAATTGCAGGCTCGAATTAATAAACCAGGAGTATAATGGATACAAAATAATAAGTACAAAAATAATATTATGTGATGTACATAATGTGACCCAGAAAAAATGTATATATATATATAAAAAATATATATGTGTGTAGCTGATTATATAAATATATATGTGAAAACTGAGCACAAAATAAGCACAAAAAAGTGCTAATAATATATCATACTATAACATATCACCAGTGTAAAGTAATATAATGTGTTAACATAACAACACATGTGCATCAGCTGCAATATCCTGAAAAATGTGTAAACATAAGGCACCGTGAATCAATAACATTAATACAACCACAAGTGCTGTGAAACAAGAGAAATGCTCAAAAATAACCTAAACGAACATAAACACTACCTGGGAGCCTGTAGGTAAAGCAGATGGTCTGGAAAAGACGCGCCCCGACGCGCGTTTCGGAATTATATTCCTTCGTCGGGGCGCGTCTTTTCCAGACCATCTGCTTTACCTACAGGCTCCCAGGTAGTGTTTATGTTCGTTTAGGTTATTTTTGAGCATTTCTCTTGTTTCACAGCACTTGTGGTTGTATTAATGTTATTGATTCACGGTGCCTTATGTTTACACATTTTTCAGGATATTGCAGCTGATGCACATGTGTTGTTATGTTAACACATTATATTACTTTACACTGGTGATATGTTATAGTATGATATATTATTAGCACTTTTTTGTGCTTATTTTGTGCTCAGTTTTCACATATATATTCTATATAATCAGCTACACACATATATATTTTTTATATATATATATATATAATATACATTTTTTCTGGGTCACATTATGTACATCACATAATATTATTTTTGTACTTATTATTTTTATCCATTATACTCCTGGTTTATTAATTCGAGACTGCAATTATAAAGGTGTACTGTTAGATGTTTCTGGTCTTTTTAATATTCTCTTTTTTTATATATAATTATTATATTGATATTTACATCTTGTACAGCATTGTTCAATAAAATTTACATATATTTTTTGCATATTGTCTTGCTGTTTATTACATTATATATATACATCTATTGTGTCATCGAGTCACTGGCTTGGTTCCTCCCTCTTTTATCCACTTTCGGTGTGCGGTGTGTTTCTAACACAGCCACATAGTATATAACACAGCCTCCCCCATAAAATATAATATACCCCCCAATAGTATATAACACAGCCCACATAGTATATAGCGCGGCCCACATAGTATATAGTGCGGCCACATAGTATATAGTGCGGCCACATAGTATATCGCGTGGCCCACATAGTATATAGCGCGGCCCACATAGTATATAGCGCGGCCCACATAGTATACAGCACAGCCCACATAGTATACAGCACTGCCCACATACTATACAGCGCGGCCCACATAGTATACAGCGCGGCCCACATAGTATACAGCGCGGCCACCCCCACATAGTATACAGCGCGGCCCACATAGTATACAGCGCGGCCCACACAGTATACAGCGCGGTCCAGATAGTATACAGCGCGGCCCACATAGTATATAGCATGGCCCCCATAGTATATAGCGCAGCCCACATAGTATACAGTGCGGCCCACATAGTATACAGCGCGGCCCATATAACACAGCCCTCATCTCTCCCCACCAGGAATGGCCCCACAGCCACAGTTCAGTACTCACTGACATATTTAAAAAAATAAAAAACACACTCCTCACCTTCTCCTCGTGCCCCGGGGAATGATGGGAGACGGAGCATCAGCTGATGCTCTCTCCCCATCATTACTTTGAACTGTACCAGCAGACACCGGTATAGTCAAAGTGGCGGCAGCGGCGGGGGGAGTCGGCGCTGGCGACAGGCGGGCCCCCCTGCCTCACAGGGGCCCCCATAGCGGCTGCGTGATGTGCCGCTAGCTGGGGGCCCCTTGGAGAGG
This sequence comes from Oophaga sylvatica, assembly GCA_033576555.1. Lineage (NCBI taxonomy): Eukaryota > Metazoa > Chordata > Amphibia > Anura > Dendrobatidae > Oophaga > Oophaga sylvatica. The sequence continues at coordinate 24,519,489 of JARQOD010000004.1, forward strand.
GGGGCCCTAGGCAGCTGCCTGGCCTGCCTGCCACTAATGCCGGCCCTGCCACTAGGTTTCCCTGGTATGGGCTCATTCACACATCAGATTTTTTTTGCGTACCAGTGCTATCCATGTTTTTCACAGATGACAATCAATCGGATACCATCCTAGCGCAGTCTGATTTTAACTAACAGAAAGGAGAAGTTAGAGAGTTTTTTCAATTTTTATCACACACAAGAAAAAACAATGAATATCGGACCAAACTGTAATAAAATTCGGATAACACTGATGAAAATCACTAATGAAACAAGGTCCATTTTTCTTCTAAGTGAAAAAAAAACAACAAAAAACTGATGTGCGATTGAGCTCTATGCCAGATAATAGATAGTTCCTTAAAGGGGTGGTCTGACATCTAAAATGTATTTTCTAACTATCTAACGTTACACTCTAACCACGGTTGTAATTTGCTTTATTACACGATACCCTACACTTTGCCCTAATTTCTAAATTTTTTTTACTGTATTTCCCATGACGTTTTGTTCGAGAGGACTCTCAAACGTGATGTTGCAGGATGCTGGGGCTGCACTCACTCCCTGCAGCATCCATCGCCCATCCTGGAACAGTAAGTCACGGGGGCAGCGCTGCAGTTACTCACTAGTCGCTATTTTTTTGCATTTCTGCTCCCTCTGAAGACGTCCTAGATTCTGGGTGATGGGCGCTGTGGGAGAGGTGAGTGCAGCGCCAGCCAGTGCTTCTATCACCACCGCCGCCACAGCTTCTCTGAAAGAAGGAAGAAAGAAGCAGTGAGTGACATCAGCGTTGCCCCACAGCTTCTAGCACCACCCGCAAAAGAATCGTCATCAGGGGATGATGCTAGTGTCACTCACTGCTTTTATCTCCGCTGCCTGAAAATGTCTTCTTTCGCAGGAGCTACAGTGGCGGTGGAGATAGAAGCAGAGTGCTGGAGCTGCACTCATCTTTGCCACAGCATCCATCATCCAGGACATCTTCAGAGGGGCGGCGATGCGAGAAACTAGTGAGTGACTGCAGCACTGCCCCCGTGACGTCCTGTTGCAGGAGGGTACATGAAAGCTGCGAGGAATGAGTGCAGCCCCAGCTTCCTGTGACAACATGTTTAGGCTATAAAGATGGTAAGAAAATACATTTTAGGTGCCAAACCACCCCTATAATTCTATACAAATGATGTGGAAGGACCTGAAGCTAGCAGTTTATTCGGAAAAAAAAATTGAAGCTGTATTGTGGGAGGAATGGGCGAAAATTCCTCTTAGCCGATGTGCAAGACTAATCAATAATTGCCAGTTATTGCTTCTCGAAGGGAGCGGACCAGATACCGAGAGAGCCAAGGTTCACATATTTTTTACCACTCACATTGGATCATTTTCTGCAATAAAAAAATGGCAAGGTCCACTATTTGTTACTCATTTGCTTGATTTCATTCTCTTTATCTACTTTTAAGACTTGTGTGAAAATCTGATACATTTCTAGGTCACGTTTCTGCAGAAACATGGAGAATTCTGATGAGTTCACAAACTTTTGACAAAACTGTGTTACCTACAAGCCTAAGGGTATGTTTCCACGTTCAGGAAACACTCTGGAAATGCTGCGTGTTTGACGCTGTGCGTTGGTGCAGCGTCAAACACGCAGCGTCCAGATGTTACAGCATAGTGGAGGGGATTTCAAGAAATCCCATCTCCACTATGCTGTAAAACAAGCAGGCGGAAGACCTGCGTTTCCGGACATGCGGCACGTCTTTTCAGACTGCAGCATGTCCTAGCCCGTTGCGGCGACGCTGCGTCGCCGCAACGGAAATAACACAGGGCTATGCAGCCCTGCGCTCATTCCGCATGTGTTCCGGAGGTGTCCGGAACACATCCGGAATGAGCGTGCATCAAAAAGGGGGCGGGTCTTTGGGCGGTGCGGAATTTCCGCTCCGTCCAAAGCGCTGTGGTTCCGGACCGAGGAACCACAGCCTAAGTGAGCGGCTCTGTTCTTTTGAGACACCTCTGCTGATCTTTTCCATCGTTAGACCTCCTCCAGAGGACTGCACTCTGTTTATCTATTCCAAGTAGGCTTTTGATTATATTACTTAAATTTTCTAAAAAATCTTCATGCTCAAATACTAGAGAAAAATGAAAAAAAAAATTCCATTTCCATAATTTAATAGAGGCTTTAGAAAAAAGAAAGTGTTTTGAAGAATTTGGATAATTACAGGGAGTTGGCCATTTGGTAAAGCGACTGCGTCACAGCATTAATAGCCAGACAGCTGGAACCCGCTGTGACTCATTTATAAGTAGAATTGATGTTGTGCAGCAGGAGATCTGCAGCAGCGCTAATCCTGTTTGCCAAATTTATTCATTTGTTTTCTTTATGTTTCGAAGGTATTTGGATACAATCTGGTAATAAACATAAATTTCAGCAAATAAAAGTCCAGAGAGTACTTTGCATGTAACTTGATCATAGGGTTATCATTTTACTACCGATCCTGTAAAAGATGAGTCATTAAACCATAATAGGACTTATGTAGACACTTTTTAGGAACGGTGCCTTCCTTGCATTGCAGTTACACTTCTGTCCAGCCGAGGGCATGAAATCAACATATTAGTATCTCTTTGCACTGCAGTCAATTGAAGTTCTTCTATTTAAAGGGGTTATCCAGCACGTTTTCTTATTTTCCCTATGGGGCTAAGCACTTATCAGCAGTTGATTGATAATTATGTGCCTGTGCTGCCCTACGACAATCTCTCCCGGATCAAATTGGTCACGCACCTGAGTCGCACGTAACAGGGCTTTGGGGTACTCGGCACCGAGCCCGTTCACTTCACTGGGGGATGTCACGGGTAGCGCGGCTCGGTCCGTTGCCCTGGGCGCTCACTAAAGGGGGATATTTACAGGGGATTGTAGAAATATTCGTGACGCCACCTGTGGTTTCTGATCAGGATGACCAGCGCTGCAGGATGAATCCTCTGAGGGGTTGTTACTGGGCAGCAAGGTGTTAAGTCTCCCACAGGCGAGACTGGTCCCTCGAGGTATATGGCGGTGCAGGGGTGCAGGGCAATGAGGCAGACACACACAAGACAGTCTCTTTCTGTACCTTTACTGGTGTATTTGCAGACACGTCCCGGGAAGCTGCTCAGGGTGGAGGATGCACGTCCAGTAAGCCACTGAGTAGGTGTAAGGCCTCCTTACGTCTTCATATGTGTGAGCTTCTAACTTGCATAAAGCTAAGTTTAACTCCGTGTGAAACAGCTACGCCCAGCTGACATTGTGGTAGAGCCTTCTTTTGGACAGAACTAAGTCTCTATCTGCAGCGTCCTGCTAGACTCCTGTTCTTCCTGACCCCGGTTACGTATCAGCATGCTGGGCCCCTCTGCGACCTGAAGTCCAGCTGGGTCTCCGGTTTCTCCCACTAGCCGTGAAGGTACTAGCAAGCTCGGACCCGGTGTCCGGTAGTGCAGAGTGGAGGTAAGCTATCGTCGCTAATTCTCCTCAGTCACTCTCTCTTCCCCTTTTTCCACTTGCTTGTCGTCCTACTCACACCCTTAACATAAGCACAGGCAGCAGTAGTCGTCAGCTTTCTTCTCTTCACCGCTCTCCAACAGTACCTCAGTTGACTCGGTGTTCAAATACTGCAGTTCCCTTTCCTTCACTTCTTTCTTAGGCTCTGTCCGAAGCAGCTATCAGGACATTCCGTCAGACTGATCTGTGCACACTCCGAGAGTCACTTTCCACTTCCCTAGGGAACTATCAGTCAGCACATTCTGAGGTAACAAGCTTGTTCACTGCTCTGCTCCGACAGGAAATCTCCGTCTGTCCAATCTCTCTCTCTTTGCTGTTCTGAGGAGATCACAGCTCTCTCTGAGGTACAACCAACAACTAGCTAAAGTTTGGCTAGAATGTCTGGAATGTCTAACTGCTGCGTCTCTCCACACCCTTATATATCTAAAGGGCTCCCTCTGGTGGCACCAGGAAAATGTGAAGTGTGAATGAATATCAGGTGATTGTGAATTACCTTCATGTGCATCCTCCTGGGTAACATGTGGAACCAAGCGCAGCTGGGCTACACACACCGCTCATGAGTCTCCTGCTTCATGTGACGTCACTGCCAACTTCATGTTGATTGTTGCGTTAGGCTGATCTGCCTGTCAACCAAAATGATGTTGGCAGCATCTCAATCGGATTAAGGTCAGGACTTTGACTAGGTCACTCCAAAGTCTTAATTTTGTTTTTCTTAAGCCATTCAGTTGTGGACTTGCTGGTGTGTTTTCAATCATTGACCTGCTGCATAACCCAGCTTGAGGATACACACAGATGGTCGGACATTCTCATTTTTTGGTGGAGAGCAGAATTCATGATTCCATTTACCAAAGCAAGTCTTCCAGGTCCTGAAGCAGTAAAACAGCCCCAGACCATCACACTACCACCACCATATTTTACTGTTGGTATGATGTTCCTTTTCTGAAATGCTGTGTTACTTCTACACCAGATGTATTGAGACATAAACTTACCAAAAGGTTCAACTTTTGTCTCATCAGTCCACAGAGTATTCTCCCAAAAGTCTTGGGGATCATAAAGATGTTTTCTGGCAAAACTGAGATAAGCCTTTATGTTCTTATTGCTCAGCAGTGGCTTTTGTCTTGGAATGCTGTCATGCAGGCCATTTTTTCTCAGTCCCTTTTTTACGGCGGAGTCATGAACACTGACCGTAACTGAGGTAAGTGAGGCCTGCAGTTCTTTGGATGTTGTTGTGGGGTATTTTGTGACCTCTGGGATAAGCCATTGCTGCGCTCCTGGGAAGGTTCACCACTGTTCCATGCTTCGCCATTTGTGGATAATGGCTCTCACTGTGGTTTTTAGAAATGGCTTTATAACTTGTTCCAGGCTGATAGATCTCAATTACTTTGTTTCTCATTTGTTAATGATTTTTTTTTGTATCGCGGCATGATGTCTAGCTTTTGAGGATCTTTTGTTCTACTTCACTTTGTCAGGCAGTTCCTATTTAAGTGATTTCATGATTGAGAACATGCGCATATTCATGACTTTAATGAGCGGTACCATGTGACCGCTGAACACAGGCGCCAGAGACAATGGGAGAAGCAGGGGGCTGCAGAGATCGTGCCAGGAGGGGGTGAGTATATGTGACAGCTGTGCTCCCCCTCCCCCGCCGACCCCCTGGTATATGACTCGAGTATAAGTCGAGAGGGGCACTTTCAGCCCTAAAAAATGGGCTGAAAATGTCAGCTTATACTTGAGTATATACGGTAATTTATGTTTTGGGTGGGGAGGGGGCATCACTTTTTCACACAAGACCCTGTAGGTTTGGATTTCTTGTTCCCTTAATAATAAAAACCTTCATTTAAAACTGCATTTTGTGGTCACTTGTGTTATCTTTATCTAACATTTAAATTTCTTTGATGATCTGAAAATTTAAGTGTAACAACCATGCAAAAGAATAGCAAATCAGGAAGGGGGCAAACACTTTTTTACACCACTGTAGCTTCCCATTGCTGGGTGTCCACAGTTGGGCTTCATTTCTGCTCTGCCCTTATTCACATTGAGGTCATTTTTAACACATTGTAAGCCTTTAATAAAAGAGACAGTATAGGACCATCTCGACTTGGGTGCACCTGGTCTCAGTGGGATGGCTTTGTATGTTATTTATATACATTATTAGTTTTTACTTTCTTACAGCAGGATTTTTTGCTCATTTTGTTTCTATTTTAGATTTTATGAAACTTGTTGATTTTTGTGCTGAAAAGTTGCAAAAAGATGGTTGAAGACAGAAAAAAAGACTTTAGTTTTACTTTGCGCAAAATTCATGAACCATGCGTGCCACTTTGATTAATTGCAGTGTTCTTTCAGTTCAGGATAGCAAAGCCAATAGACATCGGCATGAGCATTGCCCTTTTGGAAGTGAAGGAAAGGAAAACCTGATACTTGCGGTTTTTTGCACTAAGGCTATGTTCACACTAAGCAGTTTTTCAGCGCTTTTTTCATGCAAATTTTGAGCTGCGTTTCATAGTACCAGCAAAGTCTATAACACTTCAGAAATCTCATGCACATACATTGCTTTTTTTGTCATCAGGATTTTGTGCTTTGCATGTTTTTTTTGCACATTAGAACATGTCACTTCTTTCTTAATTTTTTTCAGAGTTTTTCACTCATTGAAAGTAATTGGTGGTAAAGAAAACGCTGAAAATCCACATAAAAATGCAGGTATCAGGTTCTGCAGTGGTTTTTGTGCTAAAACCTAATTAAATGTGATTTTTTTTTGTTTATCACTAAACTTTATCAGCATGCATAAGAGACAAACATAGCATGCCAAAACCACAGGAAAAAGCGCACAAATACTACAGCAAAAAAAAGCACCAAAAATGCTGCAAAATCTGTGTTTTTTCCTGCAGCTTCTTTCCTGCCAAGAGCTCAGGTTTTGCTGCAGAAAAAAAACGCAGAAAAAACACTTAGTGAACATAGCCTTACCCATTGCTTTCTCATGCTCTGCCAATTTACAGACAATAGGGGTACATTCACTTCACCCCCCATTTCTCTTGCTCTGCCTGTTTACCGACAATTGGGACACGTTCACTTCACCCCCCATTTCTCATGCTCTGCCAGTTTACCGACAATCGGGGCACATTCACTTCATCCCCCATTTCTCATTCTCTGCCAGTTTACTGACAATAGGGGTACATTCACTTCACCCCCCATTTCTCATGCTCTGCCAGTTTACTGACAATAGGGTACATTCACTTCACCCCCCATTTCTCATGCTCTGCCAGTTTATCGACAATCGGGGCACATTCACTTCACCCCCCATTTCTCATGCTCTGCCAGTTTACTGATAATAGGGGTACAATCACTTCACCCCCCATTTCTCATGCTCTGCCAGTTTACTGACAATAGGGGTACATTCACTTCACCCCCCATTTCCCATGCTCTGCCAGTTTACCGACAATCGGGGTACATTCACTTCACCCCCCATTTCTCTTGCTCTGCCAGTTTACCGAAAATCGGGGTACATTCACTTCACCCCCCATTTCTCATGCTCTGCCAGTTTACCGACAATCGGGGCACATTCACTTCACCACCCCATTTCTCATGCTCTGCCAGTTAACCGACAATCGGGGCACATTCACTTCACCCCCCATTTCTCATGCTCTGCCAGTTAACTGACAATCGGGGCACATTCACTTTATCCCCATTTCTCTTGCTCTGCCAGTTTACCGACAATCGGGGCACATTCACTTCACCCCCCATTTCCCATGCTCTGCCAGTTTACCGACAATAGAGGTACATTCACTTCACCCCCCATTTCTCATGCTCTGCCAGTTTACCGACAATCAGGGTACATTCACTTCACCCCCCATTTCTCATGCTCTGCCAGTTTACCGACAATCGGGCACATTCACTTCAACCCCCATTTCTCATGCTTTGCCAATTTACAGACAATCGGGTCACATTCACTTCAACCCCCATTTCTCATGCTCTACCAGTTTACCGACAATCGGGGTACATTCACTTCACCCCCCATTTCTCATGCTCTGCCATTTACCGACAATTGGGCACATTCACTTCACCCCCCATTTCTCATGCTCTGCCAGTTTACAGACAATCGGGGCACATTCACTTCACCCCCCCCATTTCTCATGCTCTGCCAGTTTGCCGATAATCGGGGTACATTCACTTCACCCCCCATTTCTCATGCTCTGCCAGTTTACAGACAATCGGGGCACATTCACTTCACCCCCCCATTTCTCATGCTCTGCCAGTTTGCCGATAATCGGGGTACATTCACTTCACCCCCCATTTCTCATGCTCTGCCAGTTTAACCGACAATCGGAGCACATTCACTTCACCCCCCATTTCTCATGCTCTGCCAGTTTGCCGATAATCTGGGCACATTCACTTCACCCCCCATTTCTCATTCTCTGCCAGTTTACCGACAATCGAAGTACATTCACTTCACGCCCCATTTCTCTTGCTCTGCCAATTTATCAACAATCGGGTACATTCACTTCACCCCCCATTTCTCTTGCTCTGCCAGTTTACAGACAATCAGGGTACATACACTTCACCCCCCATTTCTCTTGCTCTGCCAGTTTACCGACAATCGGGACACATTCACTTCACCCCCCATTTCTCTTGCTCTGCCAGTTTACCGACAATCAGGGCACATTCACTTCACCCCCCATTTCTCTTGCTCTGCCAGTTTACCGACAATCGGGGTACATTCACTTCACCCCCCATTTCTCATGCTCTGCCAGTTTACCGACAATCGGGGGTATATTCACTTCACCCCCCATTTCTCATGCTCTGTCAGTTTACCGACAATCGGGGCACATTCACTTCACCCCCCATTTCTCATGCTCTGTCAGTTTACCGACAATCGGGGCACATTCACTTCACCCCCCATTTCTCATGCTCTGCCAGTTTACCGACAATCGGGGTATATTCACTTCACCCCCCATTTCTCATGCTCTGCCAGTTTACCGACAATCAGGGCACATTCACTTTACCTTGTTATGATTTGGTACCTGAGGAGAGCAGGCAAAAAAGGCAATACACCAGAGAGGTTGGAATCTACTGGATTGCAGTACCCTGGCTAACCACCACAACTAAAGGCAGCCGTGGAGCGTACCTACGTTGGTCCTAGACGCCTCGTCACAGCCTGAGAAGCTAACTACACCTAAAGATTTAAAGAGGATCCCCAAAGATCCCCAAAGAACATAGGAAGCCCCCAAACATGTAATGGCGGTTAGACAAGAGGAAATACAGACACAGACAGAAAATAGTATGAGCAAACGTTGGGGCCCAATCTTCCTAGAAAGAAAAGGATATGAAGGACACTTACTGCAATCCAAAAAACCCTAAAAAAATACCAACTCACTAATTGCAAAAACATCTGAGATCACACGACCTCTACCACCTAAATTAGTTCTCTGGTGTAACAAAAACTAAGCAGCAGCCACTGAAAAAACTGGAAAAGGCAAATGAACAAATAACAGTGGCTCAGATAAACTGAGAGGAGCACAAGCCCCCGGAGGGGACCTGGCTGACCTCCACAGAATGCAGGACAAAATGCAAAGAGCAAGCACAAAAATAAAAGCAGAAAATATCTTATCTGTTGGCAGAAGATGCAGGCAAGACACAGCAAACTTCCAAGTGAACCAGGAACCAAAGTTGAGACAAGAACAATTGATCACCGGCAACCCTGATGGGAGGGAACTGTCATGGGTGTATCGCCACGAGGATCGTCGCGATTGCACACTCTGACTTCTCACAGCTGAGTTGCTGTTTCTTTGTGTTTGGTAATGAGGGAGTTAATTTTACCTAGCTCTTTGCTAAGACTAGGTCCAGCCTCGCCCGGCTGCTTTTGATTATGTTCTAATTAGATTCCTTCATATACCTGCCAGTCTGCTTGTTAGATGCCGGTGAAAGCCTTTATGTAGTCTAGCAGACTGGATCGGTTCTGAGAATACTTAAGCTAAGAGCTCCTTAAGGGTATGCCACACTAAACAAGGTTGCTAAGGAGATCGCTAAAAAACGTCACTATTTAGCGATCTCGTTAGTGACGCTATTGTGTGTGGCATGTAGCAACGACGTGGCCCCTGCTGTGATCTCGCTGATCGTTCACTAGAGTTCTGGACCGTATTTAGATCGTTGGCGTCCCGCTGGTGACGCTATATCGCTGTGTCTGGCACCTTTTGTGAGCGATGTGCGCTGTTTTTTACATGCAATGACCGTTAAAGTCGTTAATGAGATCGCTAACCGCTTATGAGTCGTTAACGAGATCGCTAAGTGTGGCAGCTACTAGCGACATTAAAACGATCACAAAAACGATCGCATTAGTATGCGTCGTTATTGTGATCGTTAGCGGGAGCGTTTAGTGTGGCAGTACCTTTAGTTGTTTTTACTCTTATAGCTTATAGTTTATCTCTGAGACCTTAGGTGTTCCTACTGTGTGTGAGTGTTGTATGTAAGACTTTATTTACTTTATTTCTTGTCTTTCTTGTATGTCTTTCTGTTCATTAACCGTTACCTGTTCATTCCCTTTGGTGGTAATCAGGGTCCTTCTTAGGACTAGATTACAGTTGGCAGGGATTGATAGGAGACAGGGTTTACGCTGGTGGCCTGGACCTCTGTACCTTTAACAGTACCTCCAGGTAGAGGGATTAGTTAGGACCCCAGTTTAGGGTCAGCATAGACCCCGGTCACCCTCTAGCCGGAGACAGCGTATAACGGATTCCGTATTGACCCACTGGACTTTCTGTCAGGTAATTCTATGTTATCATATATCTATGCGCATGTTATATTGTATGTTGCCCTTTTGATATAGATTACTGTCATCACATATATATATCTGCTATACAGCGTGACATTTTCACCGGCCATACTAAAGATTCTCTCCAGCTGTCATGGATCCAGTAGCCCAGCTGGCCCAGCAGTTGCAGGGGTTGTCCATGGAGTTTGCAGCATTAAGTCCAAGGTTTTGTTCCCCCGGAGCAAACCAGATCTGAACCTAAGGTTGCTCTCCCGGACAGGTTCACTGGTGGGCGGGACAAATTTTTTACTTTCCGGGAGGCATGTAAATTGTACTTTCGGCTGCGGCCTCGGTCATCTGGGAAGTGAAGAGCAGAGGGTGGGAATTGTTATCTCGCTCTTACAAGGGGACCCTCAATCTTGGGCGTTCTCTATTCCTCCAGGCTCCCCAGATCTCCAGTCAGTGGATCGATTTTTTACTGCCCTGGGTCTGGTATATGATGATTCGGATCGAGTTTCCCTTGCTGAAACAAAGTTACGTAAAATACGGCAAGGAAATCGTCCAGCGGAGGAATATTCTTCTGAGTTCCGTAGATGGGCAACAGATACTCAGTGGAATGACCCAGCTCTTAGGAGCCAGTTTTGTCAAGGGTTGTCTGACAAATTAAAAGATGTGTTGGCTCAGTATGATTCTCCTCCATCACTGGAGGCTGCTATGGCCCTCGCTATTCGCATTGATAGACGAATTCGGGGAAGACCGAGGTAACTCCGCCTCCCGTGATGACTCCACCTACTACTCAAGTCCCTTATACTGAGGTTCCCCTGGTCTGTTCTGAGGAACCCATGCAGTTGGGAGGGACATCTTTTTGTAGGAGGAATCGGCGGTGCACCGCAAGACTAGAAGGTGTTTCTTTTGCGGAGAGAGGGACATTTTGTTGGGGGTGTCCATCCCGGGCCTCTTTGAGCAAAGGAGTTAACCTGGGAGTGTGTATTTCGTCCCCAAATCCCTCTCAGTTTCTCGTGCCTGCGTAGGTGGTGATTGGTACTAGAACTGAGAGGATTTCTGTTTTTCTTGATAGTGGGTCCGGGGCTAATCTGGTGGACGCCCGGTTTGCCCAGGTGCATGGTATGCAACTGAGTGTATTGGCCAAACCGGTCCCTATAGTCTCTATTGATTCTAGACCTCTCGGTCAAGGTAGCTTGGTACAAGCGGTTCATAACATAGATCTTCGAGTAGGGGCAATACATAAAGAGCAATTGTCTTGTTATGTGTTGGAGGGTCTACCTACTCCTATTGTGTTGGGACTTCCTTGGTTGGCTAAACATAACCCAGTGATTGATTGGCAATCCGGAAAGATAAGCCAGTGGGGTGAATTTTGCAGGAATAACTGCATGAGCACGGTCATCGGTGCGGTTGTGCCTAGGACTTTGTCTCCTTTTCTGGAGGACTTTGGGGAGATGTTCTCAGAGGAGGGGTGTAAAGAGTTACCTCCTCATCGCGCATATGACTGCTCAATAAAGTTGCTTCCTGATGCCTTATCTCGTACTTTCCCAGGGGCCGGGAAGACGGATGATCCGGTTCCTATTCCTCAGGAGGGAGTTGTAGTGTCAGCTGTATGCTCTGAGCTTGAGGGGGAGGTATTGGGGGCTCAGGGGGACGCCCCTGTGGGACTTCCAGGGAGACTGATAGTTCCAGATCGGTTAAGACTGAAGGTTACGGGGAACCGTTACAAACGGATGGCTGATAGGGGGAGAGTTTCTGGTCTAGATCTGAAGGTGAATGATCTGGTTTGGTTGTCTACCAGGAATATAAAACTTAAAGTTTCCTCCTGGAGGTTGGGTCCCAGATTCATCGGGCCGTACAGGATCAGTTCCATAATTAATCCTGTGGCATTTCGTCTGGACCTCCCTCCTACGTTTAAAATTCATAATGTGTTTCACAAGTCATTACTTAAAAAGTATGTGGCACCAGTCATACCGTCACCTCTACCTCCTCCTTCAGTGGTGGTCAATGATAACGTGGAATTTCATGGGTCGAAAATCATTGACTCACGTCTCAGTCGCCGATCCCTTCAGTACTGGGTTCATTGGAGGGGGTATGGTCCTGTGGAGAGGACGTGGGTCCCTGCGTCTGATGTTAACGCAGATCGATTGGTTCGGACCTTTCACACAACTCACCCGGGCAGACCTGGCCCTGAGGGTCCGGAGTCCCCTCGTAGAGGGGGGGTACTGTCATGGGTGTATCGCCACGAGGATCGTCGCGATTGCACACTCTGACTTCTCACAGCTGAGTTGCTGTTTCTTTGTGTTTGGTAATGAGGGAGTTAATTTTACCTAGCTCTTTGCTAAGACTAGGTCCAGCCTCGCCCGGCTGCTTTTGATTATGTTCTAATTAGATTCCTTCATATACCTGCCAGTCTGCTTGTTAGATGCCGGTGAAAGCCTTTATGTAGTCTAGCAGACTGGATCGGTTCTGAGAATACTTAAGCTAAGAGCTCCTTAGTTGTTTTTACTCTTATAGCTTATAGTTTATCTCTGAGACCTTAGGTGTTCCTACTGTGTGTGAGTGTTGTACGTAAGACTTTATTTACTTTATTTCTTGTCTTTCTTGTATGTCTTTCTGTTCATTAACCGTTACCTGTTCATTCCCTTTGGTGGTAATCAGGGTCCTTCTTAGGACTAGATTACAGTTGGCAGGGATTGATAGGAGACAGGGTTTACGCTGGTGGCCTGGACCTCTGTACCTTTAACAGTACCTCCAGGTAGAGGGATTAGTTAGGACCCCAGTTTAGGGTCAGCATAGACCCCGGTCACCCTCTAGCCGGAGACAGCGTATAACGGATTCCGTATTGACCCACTGGACTTTCTGTCAGGTAATTCTATGTTATCATATATCTATGCGCATGTTATATTGTATGTTGCCCTTTTGATATAGATTACTGTCATCACATATATATATATCTGCTATACAGCGTGACAGGAACCTCCCTTATATAAGACCAGTCTGTAACACCTGATGCCAATCTTCACAATCTTCATTGAATAGTTCAGTACTGTTTGTAACCACCAGAGGGAGCTTCTGCTCAGAATTCATTTCTAACACATTCACAACAGTACCCCCCCCTTGAGGAGGGGTCACCGAACCCTCATTTGGGCAACCAGGTCGGTCAGGATGAGCTCTGTGATACGCACGGATCAGTCTCCTAGCATGGATGTCCGAAGCAAACACCCAAGAATTGTCCTCCTGACCATAACCTCTCCACTTAACCAAATACTGGAGTTTCCGTCTAGAAAAACGAGAATCCAATATTTTCTCAACCACATACTCCAGATTGCCCTCAACCAAAACAGGGTCAGGAGGCGCAGCCATAGGAACCACTGGCTCGACAAACCTCTTCAATAAGGACTTGTGGAACACGTTATGGATCTTAAATGTCCCTGGAAGAAGTAAATGAAAGGAAACAGGATTACGAATCTCCATGATCTTATAAGATCCATGAACCTAGGCTTAAACTTAGGAGATTCAACTCTCATAGGGATATTTCTTGAGGACAACCAGACCAAGTCCCCCACTTCAAACCGAGGACCATCAGTCCTATGCCGGTTGGCAAACCGTTGGGCCCTCTCCTGAGAGAGGGACAACCTCTCCACTACCTGGTCCCAAATCTGCTGCATACGCTCCACAACAGAGTCAACACCTGGACAGACAGAAGCCTCCGTCTGTCCCGAAGAAAATCGAGGTGAAACCCAAAATTGCAGAAAAATGGAGACATCAAAGTGGCAGAGCTAGCCCTATTATTAAGAGCAAACTCAGCCAAAGGCAAAAAAGAGACCCAGTCATCCTGATCAGCAGACACAAAGCATCTCAGATAAGTCTCCAATGTCTGGTTTGTTCTCTCAGTTTGTCCATTGGTCTGAGGATGAAAAGCCGAGGAGAAAGACAATTGAACACCAAGTTTAGAACAAAAAGTCCTCCAAAATCTGGAAACAAACTGGACTCCTCTATCAGACACAATGTTCTCAGGAATGCCGTGTAACCGAACCACGTGCTGAAGGAACAAGGCACCAATTCGGAGGAGGAAGGCAACTTAGGTAATGGCACAAGATGTATCATTTTGGAAAACCTATCACAAATCACCCAGATAACGGTCATTCTCTGAGAAACAGGGAGGTCGGAAATGAAATCCATAGAGATATGGGTCCATGGTCTCTTGGGCACAGGCAATGGCATCAACAAACCACTAGAGCGAGAGGAAGGCTTGGAGCGAGAGCAAGTCCCGCAGGACTGCACAAATTCCCTGACGTCACGAGACAAAGTAGGCCACCAAAAGGACCGACTAACCAAGTCTCTGGTACCAAAAATGCCGGGATGACCGGCCAACGCGGAACAATGAATCTCAGACATCACACTCTTTTTCCACCGGTCTGGGACAAACAATTTCCCAATAGGGCAGCGCTCGGGTTTATCCTCCTGACACCCTTCCAGAGCCAGTCTCAAATTGGGCGAGATGGCGGAAAGAACTACACCCTCTTTCAAAATAACAGCAGGATCAGATAACTCAGGAGAGTCCGCAAGGAAACTCCCCGAGAGGGCATCCGCTTTAACATTCTTAGTGCCAGGAAGAAAGGAAACCACAAAATTAAAACGTGTGAAAAACAAGGCCCACCTGGCCTGTCTACGATTAAGTCGCTTGGCTGATTCCAGATAAACCAGATTCTTATGGTCCGTGAGGACCACCACCCGATGTTTGGCTCCCTCCAGCCAATGTCTCCACTCTTCAAAAGCCCACTTCATGGCCAATAACTCCCGATTACCCACGTCATAATTACGTTCAGTTGGAGAAAATTTTCGAGAGAAAAAGGCACAAGGGTTACTTTTAGAGGTCTCTGGATCTCTTTGGGACAAAACGGCACCTGCCCCAATTTCAGAGGCATCAACCTCCATCTGAAATGGCAGAGAAACATCAGGCTGCCGTAGAACAGGAGCGGAAGTGAATCTCTGCTTAAGTTCCTGAAACGCAGAGACTGCCTCAGGAGGCCAATTCACCACATCAGAACCCTTCTTGGTCAAATCAGTCAATGGTTTAACAATAACAGAGAAATTACCAATAAATTTACGATAAAAATTGGCAAAACCCAAGAATCTCTGAAGAGCCTTTAATGAAGTAGGTTGGACCCAATCACAGATGGCCTGAACCTTGACCGGGTCCAATTCAATAACAGATGGGGACAAAATGAATCCCAGAAATGAGATCCTCTGTACGCCAAAAAGACACTTTGATCCCTTCACATACAGAGTATTCTCTCTCAAAATCTGGAACACAGTCCAAACATGTTTCACATGAGAGTACCAGTCATTGGAAAAAATCAAGATATCATCCAAATAAACAATCAGAAATTTATCCACAAAATCCCTGAAAATGTCATTCATGAAGGACTGGAAGACGGAAGGAGCATTAGTGAGCCCAAAGGGCATCACTAGGTACTCAAAATGCCCCTCTGGGTATTAAATGCCGTCTTCCATTCATCCCCATGCTTAATGCGAATAAGGTTTGTAGCATTTCCAGGGGATATAGCTCTAGGATCGCTGTCTGGGTAGACAGAGTGACACGAAAACAGTTCATTCAGACAGCAGTTCTGATGAAAACTGGCCGCAACCAGCTTTATTAAAGTCCACAGCAAACAGATAAAAATAAAGCATAAACAGAAAACCTGGGCTTGTCTAGCCACTAATTACACATAGATCGATTGCCCTGTCTATCCGGGTCCCGGCTCTACCAGCCTGACCCAAAACAACACATATGATATATGTTACCAGCATGGAGTTTCACAGATACTCCTCCTTGTGTCTGAAGGCACCTTCAACGTCCAGACTTGAGAGAGATCCACTCCTATTCAGCCGCTATTCGCACGGGTTCTCACTGAGACTACTCCTGTGTCCGGGGTACTTCCTGCATCCAGACTGAGATAGCTCAAACTCCTGGAGACTGCTTCTTGTGCCTGGACTCCCCGTCCAGACTAAGCCAGCTCTCTGACTGTGTTCCCACACACCTACTTCTGGTCTCCTAATTAACACCTGAGTGATTTCAGGCCTGAGCTGCAAGTGTGTACTGAATGTAAGGTGTAGTGACCTTTCTCTACCACTAGGTCTACAAAGCCACACACCTCCCTTATACCAGTCAGTAAAGTAGCTAGGTGAAATATACACCCCATTCAATACACATACTCTCACTGTCTCACAGGTTATACACCCCCCTGAGGTCAAGCTTGGTAAACCAAGTAGCACTTTTCACCCTGGAAAACAGGTCAGAAATCAAGGGTAACGGATATTGATATTTCACAGTGATATTGTTCAAGAGACGATAATCAATACACGGCCTTAATGAACCATCCTTTTTGGCCACAAAGAAAAATCCGGCACCCAAGGGTGAAGAGGATTGTCTGATATGACCCTTCTCCAATGACTCCTTGATATAAGACCGCATAGCGTCATGTTCAGGTACAGACAAGTTAAAAAGGCGACCTTTAGGGAATTTATCACCAGGCACTAATTCAATAGCGCAGTCATAGCTCCTATGGGGGGGCAAGGATGCAGATTTACTTTCGCTAAACACATCAGAAAAATCAGTCAAAAAGTCAGGAACATCCTGAGCCTGGGGAGAGGCAGAAAAAACAGGAGTGTTGGCATTAACACATTGGCAGCCCCAACTGGTTACAGACACAGATTTCCAATCCAAAACAGGATTATGAGACTGTAACCAAGGGAAACCTAGTACAATAATGTCATGAGATTATACAGCACCAAAAATTTGCAACTCTCCTGATGATCAGGTTCAACCTCATTATCACCTGAGTAGAGAACTGGGGTTTATTCTCAGCCAAAGGGGTAGAATCAATCCCCAGTAGGGGAATAGACTTCCGTAGGGGTATCAAGGGAAACCCACAACGTTTAGCAAAATCAAAATCCATCAGGTTAATAGCTGCTCCCGAATCAACAAAAGCCTGAGCAGAAAATGTGGACAGGGAGCAAATCAGGGTAACAGTCAACAGAAATTTAGTCTGAACACTACCCAAGACAACTGAGCGTGCAAAACGTCTTCCCCGCTTAGGGCAGAC
>JARQOD010000004.1:24536964-24634828 GCA_033576555.1 Oophaga sylvatica
AATACTAGATATCCTTTTGCTCCTGAGCTCCTTAAGAAGTGGACAGAATCTCCTTCGGTTGATCCTCCTGTTTCGCGTTTGGCATCTAAAACGCTCCTCTCCATTCCCAGCGGTTCCTCTATTAAGGAGCCAACGGATCGTCTAATTGAGAGTTTGGCCCGTTCGGTATTTGAGGCATCAGGTTCTGCTCTTTCTCCTTCTTTTGCAGCGACTTGGGTTGCCAAGGCCATAATATCCTGGTCGGAGTCTTTAAATAAAGCTCTTCACAGCATAGAGGTGCCGTCTGAGGTAACCCAAATTTCTAATCAAATAGCTCTTGCTGGAGACTTCTTAATTAATGCATCCATGGATGCGGCAAATTGCGCAGCATTAGCCGCTGCTAATGCAATTGCCATTAGAAGATCCTTGTGGCTAAGAACCTGGCGAGCAGATTCAACCTCAAAAAAGTCGCTTACATCTTTACCATACCAGAGTGGTCGGTTATTTGGCGAGAGACTGGATCAGCTCATATCTGATGCAACGGGAGGGAAGAGCAATTTCCTTCCTCAGCAAAGGATTAGACAACCTTTTCGTCGACAACCTCAGCCTCGTTTTAGGGCCTTTCGTAACCCAGGCTGGGCCATGCCAGCCACCTCCAGCGGCTCAGGTCGGCCTAATCAGGCCAGAGATCGCCAGGTCACCTACAGGACCAATCCTCTGGGAAGAGGGAAATCTTATCAGCCAAGATCCAGAGGGTCCAAACCCCAAAGATATTCGGACAAATGACTGGAGGCAGAATCCGGTCAATTTTTCCAGGGTAGGCGGCCGTTTACTCTGGTTTCGTCCCACTTGGCTATCAGTGACTCACGACGAGTGGGTCAGGGAGTTAGTCTCCACGGGGTACAAAATAGAATTTACCAGCCTTCCCCCAAATCGCTTTTTTCCCTCGCGCCTTCCCAAGGAGGAGTCTCGGATTTGTGCCTTATTCAGGGCGGTCGAGTCTCTTCGACACAGCGGGGTTGTCGTACCTGTACCGGAGGTCGAAAAAGGTCAGGGATTTTATTCCAACCTGTTCATTGTACCCAAGAAGGATGGTACCGTAAGGCCCATTCTAGATCTAAAGCGATTGAACCGGTTTGTCAAAATTCGGCATTTCCGAATGGAATCTCTCCGTTCGGTCATTGCAAGCATGGAAAAAGGGGAATTTCTAGCATCAATAGATATTCAGGATGCCTATCTTCACATCCCCATATTTCCCCCTCATCAAAGGTTTCTTCGGTTTGCCATCGGCAAACTTCATCTTCAGTTCGCAGCCCTGCCATTCGGCCTAGCCACAGCCCCCAGGGTGTTCACAAAAGTCATGGCTACTGTTGTGTCCATTCTGCACTCCAGGGGGATAGTCATCCTGCCTTACTTAGACGACCTCCTCATCAAGGGTCCGTCTTTTCAGACCTGCGAGGAAAGTGTCAACATTACGTTAGACACCCTTGCTCGTTTGGGGTGGCTGGTAAATATGAAGAAGTCATCTCCCGTGCCATCTCGGAAGATCACCTTTTTAGGGATGAATTTCGACACCGCTCAGGGGTTGATAATTCTTCCTCAGGACAAGGCCTTAGTTCTCCGCCAAGAGGTACGGATCCTTCGCCAACCAATTCCTCACACCATCCGGTTTTGCATGAGGGTCCTAGGAAGGATGGTGGCGGCAATCGAGGCTATTCCGTTTGCCCAGTTTCATCTTCGCCCCCTTCAGCATGCACTCTTGGCAGTATGGGACGGGAGCCCTTACTCCCTCAATCTGCGGTGTCGTCTGTCCCTGCAGGTCAGACAGACTCTTACGTGGTGGACGAGGGACACCACTCTTCGACAGGGTCGTTTGTTTCCTCCAAATTTTTGGTTGGTAGTCACAACGGACGCCAGCCTGCTCGGATGGGGAGCAGTGTTTCGTCACCACACAGCTCAGGGAATTTGGTCTCAGCAAGAATCGAACCTTCCGATCAATGTTTTAGAGATCCGAGCGGTTGGGCTGGCTTTGAGGCATTTTCACCAGCATCTGGCAGGCCGTCCAGTCCGAATACAATCGGACAGTGCCACGGCGGTGGCATACATAAACCATCAGGGAGGTACCCGCAGCAGGGCGGCCATGCACGAGGTAAAACAGATTCTGACCTGGGCAGAGGCAAATCACTCTGTGATTTCAGCAGTCCACATACCGGGCGAGGAAAACTGGGCAGCAGATTTTCTCAGCCGTCACGGCATAGCGTCAGGGGAGTGGTCTCTACATCCCGAGATTTTTCAGCAGATATGCCGACGCTGGGGAACCCCAGATGTGGACCTGATGGCTTCCAGGATAAATGCCAAGGTGCCCAACTTTGTTTCCCGGTACCGGGATCCGCAGGCAATAGCAGTGGATGCCCTGGTTCTACCATGGAATCAGTTTCATCTTCCATACTTGTTTCCACCAATAGCTCTGCTCCCAAGGGTGATCAGAAAGATCAGGTTAGAAGGGGTCCCAGTGATATTAATCGCTCCAGATTGGCCACGTCGCTCATGGTACGCGGAGCTGGTACAATTGCTCGCCGACGCACCCTGGCGACTGCCAGAGCGCGCGGACCTTCTCTCTCAAGGCCCAGTTTACCACCAGAACTCAGCGGTCCTGTGTTTGACGGCTTGGCCGTTGAATCTTGGATCCTGACCAGGGCTGGATTCTCTAAAAAGGTCGCCGCAACGATGGCTAGCGCCCGAAAGCCTGTCTCGGCTCGCATCTACCATGGGACTTGGAAGGTCTTTTTTGCTTGGTGCAGGGAACATGATTGTTCCCCGCTTCGGTTTTCAATTCCAAACATTCTGTCATTTCTCCAGGCAGGCCTAGATTCAGGTCTAGCGCCAAGTACGCTTAGACGGCAGATATCAGCCTTATCAGTGCTTTTTCAGCGAAGGATCGCGTCTAATTTTCAGGTTAGGACCTTTATTCAGGGGGTTGTACATTTAGTTCCCCCCTACAAGGCTCCCTTAGATGTTTGGGATCTCAATCTAGTCTTGGGAGTCCTGCAGGAGTCTCCTTTTGAACCTTTGCAGGAGGTTTCTCTGTCATTTCTTTCCTGGAAGGTGGTGTTTTTGGTAGCCATAACTTCCATAAGGCGGGTTTCGGAGCTGGCCGCACTGTCTTGTCGAGCTCCGTACTTGCTTTTCCATCAGGATAAGGTGGTGCTCAGACCAACACCACCTTTTTTGCCTAAAGTCGTGTCCTCTTTTCATATTAATGAGGACATTGTTTTGCCCTCATTTTGCCCAGCTCCGACGCACCGAGTGGAGAAGGCTCTCCATACGCTGGATCTGGTGAGAGCTCTCAGGAGATATGTATCTCGGACGGCGTCTTTTCGACAGACGGACACGCTGTTTGTCCTCCCTGAAGGTCGCAGGAAGGGACTCGCTGCCTCTAAATCAACCTTGGCTAGGTGGATTCGGTTAGCCATTCAGGAAGCTTACCGCATCAGAGGCGCGGTGGTTCCCGCAGGGATCAAGGCTCACTCCACCAGAGCGGTGGGTGCCTCCTGGGCCCTCCGGCATCAGGCTTCGGTGGAACAGGTTTGTAAGGCAGCAACCTGGTCCAGTCTGCATACCTTTTCTAAGCATTATAACATCCATACCCAGGCTTCTGCGGATGCCAGTCTGGGTAGAAGGATTCTTCAGGGTGCGGTTGCGCACCTATAAGCAATGCTTAATTATAAATTACACTGTGGAGTCGTTTCCCACCCAAGGGACTGCTTTGGGACGTCCCACAGTCCTGTGTCCCCCAATGAGACGAAGGAGAAATACGGATTTTTGTGTTACTCACCGTAAAATCCTTTTCTCCGAGACGCTCATTGGGGGACACAGCACCCTCCCTAATAGCCGGATGGCTTTGTTTTGAGTTAACTCTATTCTCTGATTAATCTGTATCAGCAGTTTTTTCTTCTGGATATGCTGTATCTGTGTTAACTCTGATTTATTTTAGCCTCCTACTGCTTTTTGCACTAAACTGGATTTGCCTGCGGCCAGTGCTGAGGTGTATACGGCGGAGGAGGAGCTAACCTTTTTTATGTTTACTTAGTGTCAGCCTCCTAGTGGCAGTAGCATACACCCACAGTCCTGTGTCCCCCAATGAGCGTCTCGGAGAAAAGGATTTTACGGTGAGTAACACAAAAATCCGTATTTTGTCAAATAATACGGTGCACAGATGTAGCAGTGTTGAGTTTTTGTATCTGTCTGTCTATCTATCTTAAAGGGTTATTCCCAAAATATTAAGTTATTCTGGGGGTCCTAACAGACCCACTCACAGTCCTGAGATCAGGTCTCTGCAGAGCTCCGTCTTGAACGGCCCGGAGTTGTGCGTGCTCGGCCTTCACTCTTCAGCTCTGCAGTCCCATAGACAATGAATGGAGAAGAGGCCGAGCATGCTCCACTCCATCCAATACGGGCCCAGGTTCCAGAGCTACGTTTTTGGGATTGCTGAATGTATCAGCGGTTGAACCTCCAGCAATGAGTATTTCTAGATAGGGGATACATTTAATATTTTGTGAATAACCCATTCAGCAGCATTTTAAGGGGTACATTTAACGTTATTAGCTATTTTGCAATAGAGCAGTAAAAACCAGACAGACAAATACATTTTTATAATGCTGGAGATCTGAAACCATACGGTAACTTACCACTAATGACGTTAGGACTGGTTTCAGGGGGTGCTGAATTACCCTAGAAAAGTGATTACACCATCTGCACCCTGAGGCCGGACTGCCGCCCTGCTCACGTTTGACTTAAAGGGAATCTGTCAGCAGGTTTTTGCTTTGCAATCTGGAGACAGCATGCTGTAGGGGTTAAAACACAGATTTCAGGGATACCTCTCTTATCAAGCTCAGTGGTTTTGTTTGCTTAAAGTGATTGTTTTAGCATCAGGAGCTTATCACTGCTGTGACTACAGCATGCTAGTCCGACTCCACCCCCTAATGTGATAGACAGCTCACTGTGTATTGACATTGTACATACAGAGCCTGCTGTGGGTGGGATTTGCTTCCTCAGCTCTGCTGCATTGCTAAATCTACAAACACTTGATTGTGTCAGAATGGTTGCTTCCAGTAATCTAAGTGATACCTCACTGGATTCAGCGTCTCTTTGCCTATATCAGGCTGCTCTTGGATGAAGTAGAAAAAAACCTGCTGACAGATTCCCTTTAAGCGCAGGATTACAAGACAGTTCTGATATATTTTGAGTTTGATGTGATCAGGAAAGGGTTTCAGCCTTTGGATGTGAACGAGATGGTTTTCATTCACTTACAGCAAGTAGAGATATTGATACTCCGAGGATAGTCATCCTGGTGAGCAGCTAATGTCCGTGACGCTTTGTACGCTCGCACCAATATAGTATTGTGACAGCTCCAAGCGTGCACTTTTGATGGATTATCCTGTAATGCAAAATGTTACCTATATGTCTTGGATGACGTAATATCTCCGGACATTGCATGTTTTCCACTTGTCCTAAAATGTTGACTTTTATTTCTCAAGATTAACAAGCTGTTGGAGTATTACCAGCAGCTCGCACAGAAGGAGAAGGTCGAGCGCGACCGTAAGAAGCTGGTGCGGCGCAGGAACTACATGCCCCTTGCTTTTTCTGTAAGTACCACGTTTCTTAATCGTTCCCTGCACGATTTGACCACTTAATGGATAATGTGATAAACCTGACAATCACTTTATATAAAAATGTTATTCTATCTCCAAGCCATCATCCTACCTTGTCTCCAGTGTAATTCTTCTCTAGTGCCTGGGATGCCAAGAGGGGTTACAGAAAGTGGGGCGAGGCTTTGACACACAGGAAAGCTGGAGCAGAGATGGGCTGCAGAAGAATGGCGTGAGGCCATTGAGCAATGACAGGAGCAATTCATGCTGGGAAGATTCAGCACCTATGGTGCTGACAGAATACTGATCAAGGGGGATTCCTAGAGCAGGGCCTGAGGGGCGTGGCATTATATAGAGATTCTTTCTCTGGGTTTTCTTTTTTGGAGAACATGATCCACTAATTATTGTATTCTTGGGGTTGCAGCACTAGGGCATGTGCATGTCAAAGTGGCCAGAGGTGCATCTTATGTCCAGGACCCCTGATGCAGACCGCAGAGCTGCTCTGGGACGCTGTAGTGCAGTGGATGGCCAGGTTTGCTTTACCAGGGGCAATACCTGAGAAAAAAGCTCAGGGATGGTGGAGCGTAATCACCAGAGGGGAACATTGGCTCCCAACATCCCCCACTAAATATCGCCAGAGCCCCACACACTTAATAAGGCTGCATTGCATATTGTACTTGCATTTTGAAGAATTGCTATTATCCAGGATTACAGCCCAAAAATATCGTTTTCTTTGACTTGCACCTCCTGCGTGGCTTTCACCATGCTTTACACTGCAGCTCTTGTACTAGTTAATATTATTCCAGTAAGGCCAGAATGAATATTATTTGCAGACAATTCGCTGTGCAGAGCGTGCACCCCGGGGGTCCCTTTTAGGCAGGGTTATGGCTGTACAGTAGAAACCTCTGCCTTTCTGTGTAATCTGATGTCGCTCTCTTGTTTTTACCTTGTTGCTTTCTGCTGGTTAATCTTGGGAAATCCTCCAGCAACACACTATTCATGTAGCGGTAAGTCTACGGCCGCCTGTTCATTACTACCCTCCATCCGTCATCTCCGGAGCATTGCGCAGTCCGCACCCCATCACCACTAATTATGTCATAAACCGGACATTGCTTTTTTTTTTGCACGGTTTATTGTTGTGTAATTCTTTTTGCTGTGCGGACAAACTTTTTAATTTTCCACAGGACAAGTATGGCCGGGGTACAAGACTACAGCGTCAGAGACCCGGAGTCCCGATTACCCCTCTGGCCGGACTCACGTAAGTAAAGGAACCCAGCGGACAATCCTGATATTCTGTATAAATGCTCCTTAGCTGTATTTTCTTGACAACTTCTGGTAGCTTGAAATTTTTCCCCTTTATTAGCAGCTTTTTGGTGCTGTTTTATGTTTGTTTGTTTTTCTCCCCCCTGTGCTTTACACTGCAGCCCCACTTTCTATACATAGAAACACAAGCTCCCCAGTAAGTCTGCACAAGGTGAGCCGATTTCGGTTGGGTTAGTGCTGACGCATAACCTCTTCTGTTTCCAGACTGAAAGAAGGAGAAGATCAGAAGGAGATAAAGATCGAGCCTGCACAGGCGCTAGAGGAGGTGGAACCATTACCGGAGGACTATTACACCCGACCCATCAACCTAACAGAAGGTAATATGGCTAGCCTCGGCCGTGGATTAGAATTCCCTCATTACTGCGCAGGAAAAAATCTGTTACTGTAAAGATTCCCTCCAGCAATTAGTGCTTGTACAGTAGAAACTGCTGTCCAGAGGGAAATAACCCCTTCACTCTCAGGATTGTGGGGTCCCATCTCTTCACTCTCAGGATTGTGGGGTCCCATCCCTTCACTCTCGGGATTGTGGGCTCCCACTCCTTCACTCTCTGGATTGTGGGCTCCCACTCCTTCACTCTCTGGATTGTAGGGTCCCACTCCTTCACTCTCAGGATTGTGGGGTCCCATCCCTTCACTCTCAGGATTGTGGGGTCCCACTCCTTCACGCTCAGGATTGTGGGGTTCCATCCCTTCACTCTCAGGATTGTGGGGTCCCATCCCTTCACTCAGGATTGTGGGGTCCCACTCCTTCACTCTCAGGATTGTGGGGTCCCACTCCTTCACTCTCAGGATTGTAGGGGGGTCCCAACAATCATAAAGCGATTTCTGAACCCAGCAATCACTTTATTGGACGATAATACCCTTTTACAACTTTTTTTGTTATCAGATATTGGAGGCCGCACTTCTCACTTTCTTAACCCATCACTAGTACGGTGATCCCGAGTGCCTAATCGTGACCTCCTATCCCTCTTCTGGTGATCACTTGTAGATATTGATTTTGGTATTGGTAAATTTGTCGATACAGCCCCCGCTCTACTGCTCCCCCCCATTTTAATGCTTCCTCTCCCTATTCGCAGTCACCACTCTGGACCAGCGCCTCCTGCAGGCCGACTTCCAGCCCATTTGTGCCTCCCAGCTTCACCCCCGCCACAAACATCTCTTAATCAAGCGCTCTCTCCGCTGCCGGGTAGGTGTAGCATTGTCCTAATATCCAGCCTATCGTGCCCCCACGTGTATTGCTTGTATAAGGTGTTAATTTTTAATTTTTTTCCAGAAATGTGAACATAATCTGAGTAAGCCGGAGTTTAACCCGACCTCTATAAAGTTCAAGATCCAGCTGGTCGCTGTGTAAGTGTCTTGTGCAAATGATCTGGATTTCAGGCCAAGCTTTGATCTCGTGCAGCTCCATTATTTTCCTATAAAAATGAAGCATCCGATCCGTCACCTCCATCGTATAACACTGGAACTGTCGGGGACTTGCGCAGTGTGACAGCTTCTTTTTGTTTTTGTTGCAGGAGCTATGTCCCAGAAGTAAGAATTATGTCCATTCCCAATCTACGTCACATGAAGGTGAGAGTCACAATGTATCCGTGTGTTCAAAAAAACATTCAAAAACTTAGGCCTCGATTCATCAAAGCTTTAAAGGATCCTGTCCCAATATGTAGTAGATGTAATAACAGTAATATTAGCAAATACCTCCAATTTGTAATGTAGTATAGTTCTTCCATGGCTACAACCACTAACAGATGACTGACACCCTGTCGCAACAATGGTAAGGCCTCTTTCACACATCCGGCGGGCGCCTTGCGGCGCCCCCGGCATTTTCCCGCAGCGCCGCATCTGAAAATCTGATGCGCCGCATGCGGCTTTTTTCGCATTGACATGCATTAGCGCCGGATGGCGCCGCATGTCAATACGTTGCATGCGGTTTTGTCCGGATGCGGCGCAAATGTACATTGCGGCGGCCGGACAAAACGCTGCATGTAACGTTTTTTTCTCCTTCGTCTCATTGGGGGACACAGGACTGTGGGTGTATGCTACTGCCGCTAGGAGGCTGACACTAAGTAAACATAAAAAAAAGGTTAGCTCCTCCTCCGCCGTATACACCTCAGCACTGGCCGCAGGCAAACCCAGTTCTTGCTTAGTGTCTGATGGAGGCACACGTCTGGTTATTTTTCCAGACCATTTTTTTTTTTTTTCCCTTTCCCACGAAGATGAGATAGGGGCGACGGATCCTATTGAAAGGGTCCGATCTCCCCAAACCATCAACGGGCGAGCACGTGGAGTAAAGCCTCCAACGTATCCTCTCCCGCAACGTGGGACATGAATGCCGGACTCAGCCCTGACCACCCTAAGGTATTGAAACCCTAGGCTGTACAGAGGCAAGAGTTAGTCCGTGCGGCCCCCACTGCACCACCAATGCTAGACTGCGGTGCTGCAAGGAGGCGGACGGTCCCTCTCCTCACCCCTGAAGGGGTGATGGAGTTAGGGTTCCTGCACCGTCCTACCTTAGTTTGTTATGGAGCCCCCATTTTTACATGGCGGAATTTTGTGGGATCACACATCGCCTGAGGAGCGGGTAGGAAGAAGACTCTTACCTCCAAGGACGTGTGGCCAAGATACTGGAGCGGGTAGGAACCAGCTGTTCGTTCCCCCTTCTCCACAAGGGGAT
The DNA here is from genome assembly GCA_033576555.1 of Oophaga sylvatica. Lineage (NCBI taxonomy): Eukaryota > Metazoa > Chordata > Amphibia > Anura > Dendrobatidae > Oophaga > Oophaga sylvatica. Next base: position 24,546,586 of record JARQOD010000004.1, read on the forward strand.
GAAGTCGGCGTCCGCCTCCCGCCTGGACTGCCGCGAGGGTCGCGGTCAGCGCTAGGCCTTTGCAAAATTTAGTCCCCGGCTTTTCCCGGGGACTAGGCCGCGGGCCGGTGTTTACTGTCCGGTGTTAGCCGGAGGGTGGGCCGCGGTCGTAAGGGGGAGGGGGATCCGCCCCCGGCGGCGTCTCCTTCCGGCGGACCCGCCCTCTGACTTGGGGACCTCCTTTCGCCCGGCTTCTGGGCCGCGGTTTTAAAATTTAGTCCCCGGCTTTTTCCGGGGACTGGGCCGCGGGCCGGAATTCTGTTTCCGGCGTCAGCCGGGGGGTGGGCCGCTATCGCAAGGGAGATCCGCCCCCGGCGGCGTCTCCTTCCGGTGGACCGCCCTCCGACTTTAGGGCCTTAGCCGGAAATTTAGGCCGCGGCTTCGGCCGGCGCTAGGCCGCGGCTTCAAATTTAGTCCCCGGCTTTTGCCGGAGACTAGGCCGCGGCCGGAAGTAGGTGGGAGGCGCCTCTTGAGAGGCTCGTCTACATGAGCACACCTCCCTGACAGAGGAGCGCTCCTTTTTGAAAAATTTTGGAGCTCTGTTGTGGCGTCATTAACAAAAGTCTTCCTACGCCAATGCTATTTGGACGCTGTTTTCAGGACGCAAGGGATACAGGACTGGGGTAAGTCGACACCGCTCAGGGGTTGCTACTACCTCCAGCCTGGTTGTTCCTCTTTACTCCGCACTCTTTTTTCGCCTCTCTACTGACCGTCACATCCAGTTCATTGCGGACTCTGTGACAGATCCAGAATGTCCAGAAGATCTAAGGTTCATACAGTGCTGTATACCGCATGCATTGCCTGTAGGTCCCCTTTTCCGCACGCCCAGACTTCTCGGGTCTGCGAAGCCTGTGACTCTGAACGGGCTCAGGAACCCGCTCCTATAACTGAGCCTAGTGCGTCAGGTCCCCCTGAGTGGGCCTTGTCCCTGACTCAATCTGTGGCGTCATTAACAAAAGCGATCGAGTCCCTTCAAGCTCCCGATAGGAGCAGGGACAGTGGTTCACCCGTCTTGGCGACGTCTCATGAACCTCCGGCCTGCAGGGGCCGCGCTCTCACCAGGCAGACGCAGGGGAAGCGAACCCACACTGCGTCGCCTTTGCCGTCCAGGGCCTCGGCATCTTTCAGTTCCGTCTCCCGCTCTCCCTCACCTCTGGCAAGTGATCAGTATTCGGATTCTGATTCAGAAGAGTCCCTTAATTTAGAGGCACCAAATTGTCAGGACACAATTGACAGTTTGATTGAAGCTGTCAATCAAACTTTGGGGATAGACGATGAGTCCACCTTGACCTCCGGTCATAAGGTGTCCTTCAAAAGAGCCAGGCAAACTCATAAGGTTTTTGGGGCTCATCCTGAGTTTGAGGAACTAGTGCAGCGCCACCGAGAGAAACCGGACAAGCGCTTCGCAGGACAAAAGGCTCTCAATACTAGATATCCTTTTGCTCCTGAGCTTCTTAAGAAGTGGGCGGAATCTCCTGCGGTTGATCCTCCTGTGTCGCGTTTGGCGTCTAGGACGCTCCTCTCCTTCCTAACGGTTCCTCGATCAAGGAACCAACGGATCGTCTGATTGAGAGTTTGGCCCGCTCGGTGTTTGAAGCATCGGGTTCTGCTCTCTCTCCTTCTTTTGCAGCGACTTGGGTTGCTAAGGCCATGATATCCTGGTCGGAGTCTCTAAATAGAGCTCTTCATGGTATAGAGGTACCGTCTGAAGTAACCGAGATTTCTAATCAGATAGCGCTGGCAGGAGACTTCTTAATTAATGCGTCCATGGATGCGGCAAATTGCTCAGCCCTAGCTGCTGCTAATGCAATTGCCATCAGAAGATCTTTGTGGCTGAGAACCTGGCGAGCAGACTCAATCTCAAAGAAATCGCTTACATCCTTACCATATCAGAGTGGTCGGTTATTTGGCGAAAGGTTGGATCAGCTCATATCTGATGCGACGGGAGGGAAGAGTAGTTTCCTTCCTCAGCAAAAGATTAAGCAGCCTTTTCGCCGACAGCTTCAGCCTCGCTTTAGGGCCTTTCGTAACCCAGGTTGGGCCGCGCCAGCTACCTCCAGTGGTTCAGGTCGGCCTAATCAAGCCAGAGATCGTCAGGTCTCCTACAGGACCAACCCTCTGGGAAGAGGGCGATCTCAACAACCAAGATCTAGAGGGTCCAAACCCCAGAAATATTCGGACAAATGACTGGAGGCAGAATCCGGTCAATTTATCCAGAGTAGGCGGCCGCTTACTCTGGTTTCGCCCCATTTGGCTATCAATTACTCACGACGAGTGGGTCAGAGAGGTAGTCTCCTCGGGGTACAAAATAGAATTTACCAGCCTTCCTTCAAATCGTTTTTTCAGCTGCAGATGGAAGGAAGAGAGCCACAGTAATTCATTACTGATGGGTAGGCGGAGCCCCAGATCAGGATGACACCTCAGATCAAAAGCGTGTTGACTGGCTGGCTCCTCCAGCTTGGGCTCCTCCTACTCAGCTCCTTCAGTCTAAAATTTGAGGTCTCAGAGGATGGTCGCTGCTGGAAGCAGCTCCTCAGAAGATTTTATTATTTTTATCGGACAAGAGACTTGGACATGAGTCTGAAAGGTCTCAGGGGTCTCAGCGCTGCTGGACCCCACCTCTCCCCTGGCGGATCTGTATTTTACATAAATAGTCCCTGCAGAATCTTGCCGGCCCTGGGGGACGAGGTTAGCTTCCCTGGCGGGGACGCAAACCGCACACTGGGGTCACTGCGTTCCCCGCCCTGAGGGGGAGCATGGGCACAAGCGCCACAAATCCTGAGGGGTCCCTGTGGCGCTCAGCTGGTGAGTACTCCACAATATATATAAAATGTGTGAGTGCTTTAGCGACTGCTGTGACAGCGCTATTACATGTGTATTAATGTACTATTAGCGCTGCGGTGGCAGCGCTCTGACATGTGAATGTGGTGTTTCTGTGCAACTTTTGTCCGCAGGCAGATGCCTGCAGGACAGGGGGGGAGCAGGAGTGAGGAGTTTTGGCGCTCATATTTTTGAGCCGGGGGGGCGTGGCTTCACGCTTCCCGGTCTTTCATGCAGGAAGCGCGCGATTGCGCTTCTCTTCCGGCTCCCTCAGCACGGCGGCCATTAAAGGGACTCCCGGGCTCCTCAGACTCCGCTCCTCCCGTCTCAGGCACCAAACCAGCTGGGTGAGTGGCATTGTTTCCTCACCCCACAGCGCAGATACATAGCGCTATTCTGCAGCTCGGTCTCACATAGAGACCTTGCTTTCTCTTACAGCCTGCGACATTAACCCCTCTTGAGGGTTTACTTGGCAACAGCTGGGGTAGCTCTATATTTAAGACTTAACCCTTCAGCGTGCGATTTTTGCGTTCACTAAAAAAAAAAAAAAAAAAAAAAACTGCGTTTTTTTTTCAGGTTTTCTGACATTTGACCTGCTATATACAGTGTGAGGCATGTCGGAACAGGGTTCAGAAGGCGCGGACCATATTCCAGTTCCGCTTCGGCAATCTGGTACGCAGTCCTCCACAGCGTCTAGCGCTGCGGTTGGAGGTCACAGTGATGCAAAATTGGATGCTATCGCCAGTTCTATTAATGGCTTGTCTGACCTTTTGAGTCAATATGTGTCAGCTAGATCCTCTCAGGACAGAAAGCGACACAGACCGTTACCATCCTTCACCCGTAGCGAATCAGATGTCTCTGATTTAGATTGTGGAGAGGGTTCTCCTTTAAGTTCAGATGGGGAAATGTCAGATTCGGACAAGGAGGAACGGCGGGGGCTTTCGTCCCTGGTGAGACGTACAGAGGCATTTATTGAAGCCATGAGAGAGGTTTTACAGTTACCGGAGGTGGTAACTAGTTTACCTGGTAAATCAGCACGAATGTACCAGGAGTATCGTACGTCACGATCAGTCTTGCCAGATCTAGATGATCTTAACAGTGCAGTAGAAAAGGAACGTCTGTGTCCGGATAAACGTTTTCACGGAACACGTTTCTTTGACGCACTTTATCCGTGTTCCACAGAGTCGAGAGATAATTGGATTCCCTCTCCTGAAGTGGATTTTTCCTTATCCCAGCTTAGTAAATCCTCACTGCTTCCTGTTAAAGGGAAGGCGAGTTTGCAGGATCCATTGGACAGAAAAACGGAAATGGCGGCGAAATCAAATTATGAGGCCGCGGGTCATGGATTCAGAGCGGTACTAGGATCCATGTGTGCTTCTAAAGCTTCTATAAGCTGGTTGGACCTTTTACACAAGGCGTGGAAAAATGGATCTCCGTCATCTGAGATGGAGGAGATTTTCGAATGGTTGGACACTGCAGTCCGATATATCTATGATGCAGGTCTGGACACTGCGTCGCTTCTGTCCAGGGCGCAGGCTTCGGCGATCACAGTCAGAAGAGCGCTGTGGCTCAGACAGTGGGCTGGGGATGCGGTCTCCAAACAAGGTTTGCTGGCCTTAGCTTATAAAGGTGGTCATCTTTTTGGGTCTGACCTCACAGAACTGATTACCAAGGCAAAGGCAAAAGAAGCGACGTTACCACAACGCAGAGCTATGGCTTCTGTGTCTGGCAGGACATATAGTGGTCGGCGGCCCTTTCGGGGCCGAGGTCGATTCGCTCAGTCCTCTTGGGGATCGGGTCGTTCTTCTTTCTCAGCAAAAAAGTCCTCCCAGAAATCTCGCATTCCCTGGAAGCAGAATTTCCGTCACGACAAGCGGGAAACTGACAAGAAGCCCGCCAAGACGGACTGACGCCAGGAGTCCACTCGAGGACTCTCGAGTGGGGGGTCGCCTGCTCCACTTCAAGGAGACTTGGATTTCTCGCGTTCCAGATTCATGGGTAACGCGGGTCGTGTCAGCAGGTTATTTCATAGAATTCTCTTCTCGACCCCCAGACACCTTTTGCCAGTCTCGCATTCCGTCAGAACCCGAGCTTTTGGTCGCTCTGCAGCGAGAGGTCGAATTCCTTCTTCAGAAGGGTGTGGTAATACCGGTTCCACCAGAAGACCGGGGAAAAGGATTTTATTCCAATCTGTTTGTGGTTCCCAAAAAGGAGGACAAATTTCGTCCGATTCTGGATCTCAAGAGATTGAATCGGCATGTCCACACCCGGAAATTCCGCATGGAGTCACTTCGCTCCGTTGTGGCAGCCCTGTCGCAGAACGATTTTTTGGTATCAATCGACATCCGCGACGCTTATTTACATGTTCCCGTTGGAAGGGCTCATCAACGTTTTCTTCGTTTTGCCATAGGTCGGGATCATTACCAGTTCGTGGCTCTGCCATTCGGATTAGCCTCGGCGCCCAGAGTATTTACAAAGATTCTGGCGCCTCTCATGGCAATTCTTCGAAGACAAGGAATTACGATTCTTCCTTACCTGGACGATCTTTTGATCGTGGCATCCTCGGAGGAGGAAGCAGTGACAGCTCGCAATCTGTCTCTTCAGTTACTGAAGGACTTCGGTTGGCTGGTCAATTGGGAGAAGTCGTTTCTGGAACCGTCGCAAGCTATCCTCTTTTTGGGAATGCATTTCGACACGGTACGGGCAGTGGTGTCTCTACCTCCAGACAAACAGTCATGTCTTCTTCGACATGTACAGATCATGAAGTCTTCGATAACAATGTCCCTTCGCAAGTGTATGCGTCTTCTGGGTTTAATGGTGGCGTCCATGGAGGCAATTCCGTTTGCCCAGTTTCATTCCAGAGCTCTCCAAAGGTTCATTCTGAGTCATTGGAATCAGTCGCAATCGCTGGATTGCAGTGTCACCATCTCTCGCAGGGTGCGGGAGTCTCTAGGATGGTGGTTACGTCCAGGAGCCTTATCCCTGGGGAAATCTTTCCTCCCTCCGAAATGGTCGGTCATAACCACAGATGCCAGCCTGACGGGCTGGGGGGGTGTTTGGAACGATTCCTGGATTCAGGGAGTATGGTCATCAGAAGAGACTGTTTTACCGATCAATATCCTGGAATTGAGGGCGATTTTCCTTTGCCTCCAACACTGGACGGTCCCTTTGAGCGGTCTGCCGGTCCGAGTGCAGACAGACAACGCCACAGCGGTTGCGTATATCAATCACCAAGGCGGCACAAGGAGTCCCAGGCTCATGGCGGAAGTGTCTCGGATCCTGATTTGGGCCGAGGCCAGGGTTCCAGCCATTTCTGCAATCCACATCCCAGGGGTTCAGAATGTTACGGCGGATTTTCTCAGTCGCGAGAAGATGGATCCCGGAGAATGGAGTCTTCATCCGGAGATTTTTGCAATGCTGTGCTCCCGTTGGGGAACTCCCCAAGTGGATTTGATGGCATCCAGGTTCAATGCCAAACTACCAGTGTTCATGTCCAGGTTCAAGGACCGGAAGGCTGTGGAGGTGGATGCTCTGGTGGCTCCGTGGGATCAATTCGAGCTGATTTATGTGTTTCCACCGATATCCTTGCTTCCTCTGGTACTGCGTCGGATCAGACTGGAGAGAATCCCGGCTATGTTAATAGCACCAGATTGGCCAAGGAGGACGTGGTTTTCAACGCTAATGTCGCTGTTGGCGGCACCTCCATTTCCACTTCCTCTTCGACCGGACCTGTTGACTCAGGGGCCCGTTTGTCATCCGGACTTGAAGTCTCTGCGTTTGACGGCGTGGCTCTTGAGACCGAAATGTTGACTCGTAGAGGTTTTTCAGCCGAGGTCATTGCTACTCTTCGAGCTGCCAGATGTCCGGCTACTACTAGGATTTACCACAAAACTTGGGAAACCTTCTTTTCGTGGTGTTCGGGGTCTTCACGGAATCCGAGGAAATTTTCCATTCCCAATTTGCTGGCTTTTCTGCAGCATGGGTTAGACGAGGGCTTGGCAGTTAGCACCCTGAGAGGTCAGGTTTCTGCTCTGTCTGTATTATTTCGGAGAGCTATTGCCTCGCGTAGGGACGTGCTTTCCTTTTTCCGCGGTATAGCTCGTAAGTTTCCGCCGCGGAAGGCACCTGTGTCTCCTTGGCGGCTCAACCTTGTTTTGGAGGCTCTTCAGCATAAACCTTTTGAGCCTATGGACTCTGCTAGTCTTTCTTTACTTTCTTGGAAGGTGGCCTTCCTAGTAGCGGTCACCTCTTTGAGAAGAGTTTCTGAGTTGGCAGCTCTTTCTTGTTCGCCTCCTTTTCTGGAGTTTTTTCCGGATCGTGTGGTGCTTCGCACTCGGGGTGATTTTTTGCCTAAAGTGGTGTCACAATTTCATGTAAACCAGGATATTGTGTTGCCTTCATTCTGCCCGGATCCGAAGAATGTGAAAGAGCGAGCTTTGCACACATTGGATTTAGTGCGGGCCTTGAAGTTTTATCTATCTATTACTCAAGGTTTTCGTAAGACGGACTCCCTGTTTGTGGTTCCAGCAGGTCGTCGGCGTGGTCAACGAGCTTCCAAGGATTCTATAGCTCGTTGGATCCGGTCAGCTATTTTGGAAGCTTACCGTCTTCGGGGTGAATCTTGCCCGATTAAGATTCGAGCCCATTCTACGAGAGCTGTGGCCTCATCGTGGGCTTTTCATCAAGGTGCCTCGGCAGTGCAGCTCTGCCGAGCGGCAACTTGGCGCTCTGTCCACACGTTTACAAAGTTTTATAAAGTGGACGTCAGTGCTTCCGCTGATGCAGCCCTCGGACGTAGGGTCCTGCAGGCAGCTGTAGTTTAAAGTTCTGGATGAACTTGTGTTTAGCGCTGGTTGCGCTTTGTTGTTAAGGTTGTTGGGTTTCTGCCTTTGTTGGTTTTTCCCACCCTTATTTTTGAACTGCTTTGGGACGTCCCATCAGTAATGAATTACTGTGGCTCTCTTCCTTCCATCTGCAGCTGAAACACGGATTTTGGTAAGAACTTACCTGTAAAATCCTTTTCAGCGAAGGAAGGAAGAGAGACACAGCACCCTCCCAAGGCAGAAGTGTGTTGATGTTTTCAGATGCAGCGCGACCCTTATCTGATTGCGATATCTGGGCTGAGGTCAGCGCGCTAAGGCTCTGTTCCAGCATCGCCAGCTCATCACAGTAGTCAGGTTCAGTGAGTAGTACCTGGAACTCTGTGGTTTTTAGCTTACTTTGCATGCATAACCTGTATTCTTGTGTTTTCTCTGAAGTTCCTTCAGAAGGGGTTATGTTGCTCCGCTGGTGATCTTGGTTCTTCCCTAAAGCTTTGGTACGACTGAAGGAGCTGAGTAGGAGGAGCCCAAGCTGGAGGAGCCAGCCAGTCAACACGCTTTTGATCTGAGGTGTCATCCTGATCTGGGGCTCCGCCTACCCATCAGTAATGAATTACTGTGTCTCTCTTCCTTCCTTCGCTGAAAAGGATTTTACAGGTAAGTTCTTACCAAAATCCGTGTTTTCCCTCGCGCCTTCCCAAGGAGGAATCTCGGGTTCGCGCCTTATTCAGGGCGGTCGAGTCTCTTCGGCACAGCGGGGTTGTTGTACCTGTTCCGGAAATCGAAAAAGGTCAGGGGTTTTATTCCAACCTGTTCATCGTACCCAAAAAAGACGGTACCGTAAGACCCATTCTGGATCTAAAGCGACTGAACCGGTTTGTCAGAATTCGTCATTTCCGAATGGAGTCTCTCCGTTCTGTCATTTCAGCCATGGAAAAAGGGGAATTTCTAGCATCAATAGACATTCAGGATGCCTATCTTCACATCCCATATTTCCTCCTCATCAGAGATTTCTTCGGTTTGCCGTCGGCAAACTTCATCTTCAGTTCGCAGCCTTGCCTTTCGGGCTAGCCACAGCCCCAGGGTGTTCACAAAGGTCATGGCTGCTGTTGTGTCCATTCTGCACTCCAGGGGGGTAGTCATCCTGCCTTACTTAGACGACCTCCTCATCAAGGGTCCGTCTTTTCAGACCTGCGAGGAAAGTGTCAGCATTACGTTAGACACCCTTGCTCGCCTGGGGTGGCTGGTGAATATGAAGAAGTCATCTCCCGTGCCATCTCGGAAGATCACCTTTTTAGGGATGAATTTCGACACCGCTCAGGGGTTGATAATTCTTCCTCAAGACAAGGCCTTGGTTCTCCGTCAAGAGGTACGGATCCTTCGCCAACCAATTCCTCACACCATCCGGTTTTGCATGAGGGTCCTAGGAAGGATGGTGGCAGCAATCGAGGCGATTCCATTTGCCCAATTTCATCTTCGCCCCCTTCAACATGCACTCTTGGCAGTATGGGACGGGAGCCCTTACTCCCTCAATCTTCGGTGTCGTCTGTCCCTGCAGGTCAGACAGACTCTAATGTGGTGGATGAAGAGCACCACTCTTCGACAGGGTCGGTTGTTTCCTCCAAATTTCTGGTTGGTTGTCACAACGGACGCCAGCCTGCTCGGATGGGGAGCAGTGTTTCGTCACCACACAGCCCAGGGAACTTGGTCTCAGCAGGAATCGACCCTTCCGATCAATATTTTAGAGATCCGAGCTATTCGGCTGGCTCTGAGGCATTTTCACCAGCATCTGGCGGGCCACCCAGTCAGAATACAATCGGACAATGCCACGGCAGTGGCATACATAAACCATCAGGGAGGTACCCGCAGCAGGGCGGCCATGCACGAGGTAAAACAGATTCTGACTTGGGCAGAGGTAAATCACTCTGTGATTTCAGCGGTCCACATTCCGGGCGAGGAAAATTGGGCTGCGGATTTTCTCAGCCGTCACGGCATAGCGTCAGGGGAATGGTCACTTCATCCCGAGATTTTTCAGCAGATATGCCGACGCTGGGGAACCCCAGATGTGGACCTGATGGCTTCCAAGATAAATGCCAAGGTGCCCAACTTCGTCTCCCGGTACCGGGATCCGCAGGCATTTGCAGTAGACGCTCTGGTCCTACCATGGAATCAGTTTCATCTTCCATACTTGTTTCCACCAATAGCCCTTCTCCCAAGGGTGATCAGAAAGATCAGGATAGAGGGGGTTCCTGCGATATTAATCGCTCCGGATTGGCCGCGCCGCTCATGGTACGCGGAGCTGGTACAATTGCTCGCCGACGCTCCCTGGCGACTGCCAGAGCGCGTGGACCTTCTCTCCCAGGGCCCAGTTTACCACCAGAACTTAGCGGTCCTGTGTTTGACGGCCTGGCCGTTGAATCTTGGATCCTGACCAGGGCTGGTTTCTCTAAAAAGGTCGCCGCAACGATGGCTAACGCCCGAAAGCCCGTTTCGGCTCGCATCTATCACGGTACTTGGAAGGTCTTTTTTGCTTGGTGCAGGGAACATGGTTGTTCCCCGCTTCGGTTTTCAATTCCAAACATTCTGTCATTTCTCCAGGCAGGCCTAGATTCAGGTCTAGCACCAAGTACGCTTAGACGCCAGATATCAGCCTTATCAGTGCTTTTTCAGCGAAGAATCGCGTCTAATTTTCAGGTTAGGACCTTTATTCAAGGGGTTGTCCATATAGTTCCCCCCTACAAGGCTCCCTTAGATGTTTGGGATCTCAATCTAGTCCTGGGAGTCCTGCAGGAGTCTCCTTTTGAACCTTTGCAGGAGGTTTCTCTGTCATTTCTTTCCTGGAAAGTGGTGTTTTTTGGTAGCCATAACATCCATAAGGCGGGTTTCGGAGCTGGCCGCACTGTCTTGTCGAGCTCCGTACTTGCTTTTCCATCAGGATAAGGTGGTGCTCAGACCAACACCACCTTTTTTGCCTAAAGTCGTGTCCTCTTTTCATATTAATGAGGACATTGTTTTGCCCTCATTTTGCCCAGCTCCGACGCACCGAGTGGAGAAGGCTCTCCATACGCTGGATCTGGTGAGAGCACTCAGGAGATATGTTTCTCGGACGGCGTCCTTTCGGCAGACGGACACGCTGTTTGTTCTCCCTGAGGGTCGCAGGAAGGGACTCGCTGCCTCTAAATCAACCTTGGCTAGGTGGATTCGGTTAGCCATTCAGGAGGCTTACCGCATCAGAGGCGCGGTGGTTCCCGCAGGGATCAAGGCTCACTCCACCCGAGCGGTGGGTGCCTCCTGGGCCCTTCGGCATCAGGCTTCGGTGGAACAGGTTTGTAAAGCAGCAACCTGGTCCAGTCTGCATACTTTTTCCAAGCATTATAATGTCCATACCCAGGCTTCTGCAGATGCCAGTCTGGGTAGAAGGATTCTTCAGGGCGCGGTTGCGCACCTATAGGCAATGCCTGTTATAAATTACACTGTGGAGTCGATTTCCCACCCAAGGGACTGCTTTGGGACGTCCCACAGTCCTGTGTCCCCCAATGAGACGAAGGAGAAATACGGATTTTTGTGTTACTCACCGTAAAATCCTTTTCTCCGAGACGCTCATTGGGGGACACAGCACCCTCCCTTATAGCCGGCTGGCTTTATATTGAGTTAACTCTATTCTCCTTAAGTTGGTATCAGCAGTTTTTTCTTCTGGATATACTGTATCTGTGTTAACTCTTGATTTATTTTTTAGCCTCCTACTGCTTTTTGCACTAAACTGGATTTGCCTGCGGCCAGTGCTGAGGTGTATACGGCGGAGGAGGAGCTAACCTTTTTTATGTTTACTTAGTGTCAGCCTCCTAGCGGCAGTAGCATACACCCACAGTCCTGTGTCCCCCAATGAGCGTCTCGGAGAAAAGGATTTTACGGTGAGTAACACAAAAATCCGTATTTTTTTTTGCCGGATGGTCTCTTATCTCTCCAAGCATCAGAAACCATCCGGCAAAAAACCGCATTTTGGGCGCCGGAAGTGTGAAAGCTTTTCACATGCGGCGCTGCGGCAAAATGCCTGGGGCGCCGCCAGGCGCCCCCGGATGTGTGAAAGAGGCCTTACCTAAGCTACTGCAATGCCTGCACATAGGGTAAGTGACATAGCAAATCAGAAGAACTATACTACATTACTAATTGGAGGTATTTGCTAATGTTATTACATCTACTACATATTGGGATAGGATCTTGGAGATGGGAATACTCCTTTTATGTCAGATCACTGGAGTAAAAAAGCATTCAAAAGTCACAAAATGTTTGCACAACATGAGGCTGTATAAAAATGTAATGACTCATGGCGCGTTTTTCATGCAATTTTTGCAAAGTGGGCCCAACTGGGGTGTAACGGAGATTGTCAACCTCTCATCAAATTGATGACGAGCAGCGGCGTTCCTTGCGCGACATCTTACTCTAGCCCCCAACTGGGGTAGGATTGATGGTGCGGTGCAAACTGGGCTCACGCCATTGGCCTTATTAATGTGCTCCACTTAATGAATTGTTGTCTCGCGCTCCACCCACCCCAACACTGATGAATTGCGGCGTGTCATTTCCGTGGCTGACATATATTAAACGTGGTAAAACATCAGCCATGGTTAAATCTTACGTGGGGTCTAATTTATGACTATTTGCGCAGTTTGATATCACTCATAAGATACATTAATGCGTGGTCCAATCACTAGACATTGATGACCTATCCATAGGAGGTTCAGCACCCCCGACACATTGAATGGAGCTAATAAACAGCTAATTGGTGGGGTGCCTAGTGTCAGACCCCCACCAATCTAAGGATCGGCCATCTCTATCGGGTGACCGATCAATCCCTTTAAATTTTACACTGGCTAAATCGTAGACGGGACGTGTCCTACGTTTCTGATTACGGGGCTACGTGCAGTATAATGATGACAGATCCACTGAATTCCTCCCATCTTACACATTTATGCCATTGATGTCTGTAAGGTGTGGATCTCGGAGGTGAGACCCTCACCTGTCTCCAGAACAGACCCCCTGTCTCGTGGCTATTGGCAATGGAGAGATGTCTGCCGACAGTGGGATTGAGATGATGGTGGGGGGGGGACTCCTATTTCTATATCTGATTGAGAATTAACCCTTCTGAATTATCGAGCAGATATTCTAATGTATTAGAGAGAACTGTAAGTTTATTTTCCCCACCTATGAAATGTTGCCTTCTCTCTCCCTTCCCCCCGTTATAAGTGCAGTCCTGGGTCGGACGTTTATGGTCATTATCCATTCATTGTCCATTTTGCATCACTATCCTTTTCTATTGCAGGAGAGCCAAGTACTGCTGACTCTGACTAACCCCGTGGAGAACCTGACCCATCTGACGCTCATGCCCTGCGAAGAAGGAGACCCCTATGATATTAACAGCACTGCCAAGGTAACACCTGGTACCGCTCATGCACCTTTTTTTTTTTCTAGAAAACCTTCTGAAAATAACAATTTTCCCTTAATTGGTGCTTCAAAATCAAATATATTTTCATCCTAAATCCGAATATATGGCGTGCAAAGACCAGTGCGCCCCCACAAGTGCTGTTACTTGCGGGAGCGCAGCCGATCTCTGCATACCTGGTATTTTTTATAACGCACACTGACAGTGCCCTCTGGTCCTGGCTCGTTACTGCTGATCTTGGCCAGCGAGAGAGCACACTGTCAATGTGCACATCACACAGGGACTAGCCCAACCCCTGAAATGGGGCTGGGATTCTCAAAACAAAGTGTCATCAAAAAGGAAGTTGTAAAAAAAAGAGATGGCGAAATTAAATGATTGTTAATTACAGTATATTAGAATATTTTGGATTATGGAATAAATATGGATTTAGGATGTTGTATTTCGGACCACCCTTTTTTTATCTATATGCTTAATTGGTCATTCAGCTTTGTATTTCCTGATATTCTGTGTCCATGAAGACCCTAATAATGACCTTTATTACAGGTGGTCGTTCCAACAAAGGAGCTGGTACTCGCTGGTAAAGATGCTACTGCTGAATACGACGAACTGGCGGAACCACAGAATTTCCAGGATGACCCGGAGTAAGTCCCTCCTTGAATTGATGATATTTTAGAGTGATATTAGAAGGGAGCAATGTTCTCGTGTGATTAGGAAAAAGATTATTGGCTCCATTTTTATCTCCAAGCAGAAATGACCCGGACTGCTTTTCTGAAGGCCCTGCCAGCAGTATATATAGTATATACCGTCTTCGGCAGCCATGTTTTCAGTCCACTGCTGACAATCTTGTGAGGCCTCTCAGCACATCGCTGATATATCCTCAGGTGTATCTATTAGATCCCTCTATCAGTAATGCATCGTTAGAGGATTGTGCCTCCCACCCTTTTTCTTTAAATTGGAGCCATTTAAGAGAAAGAAGTGATGACGTCCCACCCATTCAGCCCCCTGGCCACTGATTGATTGACAGGCGAAACATCTGAATTTCTCCTGCCTGCAGGAACCACCTTAATGGCGGCTCTGGAGTGTAATGAACGCTGCTTTCTTTGTTAAAGTCGTCCCCTCCCTCTGACCAGTTTCATAAGAGGTGTAAAACACGGATTTTGGTAAGAACTTACCTGTAAAATCCTTTTCAGCGAAGGAAGGAAGAGAGACACAGTATTCATTACTGATGGGTAGGCGGAGCCCCAGATCAGGATGTTACCTCAGATCAAAAGAGTGCTGACTGGCTGGCCCCTCCAGCTCGGGCTCCTCCTACTCAGCTCCAGTCGTACCAAAGCTTTTAGGAAAAGAGCCAAGATCACCAGCGGAGCAACATAACCCCTTCTGAAGGAACTTCAGAGAAAAAACACAAGGATACAGGTTATGCATGCAAAGAAAGCCAAAAACCACAGAGTTCCAGGTACTACTCACGGAACCTGACTACTGCGATGAGCTGGCGATGCTGGAACAGAGCCTTAGCGCGCTGACCTCAGCCCAGATAATCGCTATCAGATAAGGGTCGCGCTGCATCTGAAAACATCAACACACTTCTGCCTTGGGAGGGTGCTGTGTCTCTCTTCCTTCCTTCGCTGAAAAGGATTTTACAGGTAAGTTCTTACCAAAATCCGTGTTTCAGCTGCAGATGGAAGGAAGAGAGCCACAGTATTCATTACTGATGGGACGTCCCAAAGCAGTTCAAAAATAAGGGTGGGAAAAACCAACAAAAGGCAGAAACCCAACAACCTTAACAAAAAAGCGCAACCAGCGCTAAACACAAGTTCATCTAGAACTTTAAACTACAGCCGCCTGCAGGACCCTACGTCCGAGGGCTGCATCAGCGGAAGCACTGACGTCCACTTTATAAAACTTTGTAAACGTGTGGACAGAGCGCCAAGTTGCCGCCCGGCAGAGCTGCACTGCCGAAGCACCTTGGTAAAAAGCCCACGATGAAGCCACAGCCCTCGTGGAATGGGCTTGAATCTTAATCGGGCAAGATTCACCCTGAAGACGGTAAGCTTCCAATATAGCTGACCGAATCCAACGAGCTATAGAATCCTTGGAAGCTCGTTGACCACGCCGACGACCGACTGGAACCACAAATAGGGAGTCCGTCTTACGAAAACCTTGAGTAATAGATAGATAAAACTTCAAGGCCCGCACTAAATCCAATGTGTGTAAAGCTCGCTCTTTCACATTCTTCGGATCCGGGCAGAATGAAGGCAACACAATATCCTGGTTGACATGAAATTGTGACACCACTTTAGGCAAAAAATCACCCCGAGTGCGAAGCACTACACGATTCGGAAAAAACTCCAGAAAAGGAGACGAACAAGAAAGAGCTGCCAACTCAGAAACTCTCCTCAAGGAAGTGACTGCAACAAGAAAAGCCACCTTCCAAGAAAGTAAAGAAAGGCTAGCAGAAACCATAGGCTCAAAAGGTTTATGCTGAAGAGCCTCCAAAACAAGGTTGAGCCGCCAAGGAGACACGGGAGCCTTCCGCGGCGGGAACTTACGAGATATACCTCGGAAAAAGGAGAGCACGTCTCTATTTATAGCAATGGTTCTCCGGAACAATAAGGACAGAGCAGAAATCTGACCTTTCAGGGTGCTGACTGCCAAACCCTTGTCTAGCCCATGCTGCAGAAAAGCCAACAGGTTGGGGATGGAAAATTTTCTCGGGTTCCGAGAAGACCCCAAACACCACGAAAAGAAGGTTTCCCAAATTTTGTGGTAAATCCTAGTAGTAGCCGGACTTCTTGCAGCACGAAGGGTAGCAATGACCTCGGCTGAGAAACCTCTACGGGTCAAGATTTCGGTCTCAAGAGCCACGCCGTCAAACGCAGGGACATCAAGTCTGGATGACAAACGGGCCCCTGAGTCAACAAGTCCGGTTGAAGAGGGAGTGGAAAAGGAGGTGCCGCCAACAGCGACATTATTGTCGAGAACCACACCCTTCTCGGCCAGTCTGGAGCTATCAAAATAGCTGGAATTCTCTCTAGTCTGATCCGACGCAGTACTAGAGGAAGTAAGGATATCGGCGGGAATACATAGATCAGCTTGAACTGATCCCACTGAGCCACTAGAGCATCCACCGCCACAGCCTTCGGGTCCTTGCACCTGGACATGAACGTCGGTAACTTGGCATTGGACCTGGATGCCATCAAATCCACTTGTGGGGTTCCCCAGCGAGAGCACAGGAGTGCAAAAACTTCCGGGTGGAGACTCCATTCCCCGGGATCCATCCTTCTGCGACTGAGAAAGTCCGCTGTAATATTCTGAACCCCTGGAATGTGAATCGCCGAAATGGCTGGTACACTGGCCTCTGCCCAAATCAAAATTCGGGACACCTCTACCATGAGTCTGGAACTCCTTGTCCCACCTTGGTGATTGATATACGCGACAGCCGTCGCATTGTCTGTCTGCACTCGGACTGGCAGACCGCTCAAAGGGACCGTCCAATGTTGGAGGCAAAGGAAAATCGCCCTCAATTCCAGGATGTTGATCGGAAGAACAGACTCTTCCGATGACCATACCCCCTGAATCCAGAGATTGTTCCAAACACCCCCCCAGCCCGTCAGGCTGGCATCGGTGGTTATGACTGACCACTTCAGAGGGAGGAAAGACTTCCCCAGGGAGAATGCCCCTGGACGTAACCACCATTCTAGAGAATCCCGCACCGCGCGAGAAATGGTGACACTGCAATCCAGCGATTGCGACTGGTTCCACTGACTCAAGATGAACCTTTGGAGAGTCCTGGAATGGAACTGGGCAAAAGGAATTGCCTCCATGGACGCCACCATCAGTCCCAGAAGACGCATACACTTCCGAAGGGACATTGCCGTTGAGGATTTCATAATCTGTACATGTCGACGAAGACATGACTGTTTGTCTGGTGGTAGGGAAACTACCGACCGAAACGTGTCGAGATGCATTCCCAAAAAGAGGATTGTCCTCGATGGTTCCAGGGACGACTTCTCCCAATTGACCAGCCAACCGAAGTCCTTCAGAAACTGAAGAGACAAATCCCGAGCCGTCAACGCCTCCTCCTCCGAGGAAGCCACGATCAAAAGATCGTCCAGATAAGGGAGAATCGTAATCCCCTGTCTTCGAAGGATTGCCATGAGGGGCGCCAGAATTTTTGTAAAGACCCTTGGCGCTGAGGCTAAGCCGAACGGCAGAGCCACGAACTGGTAATGATTCTGACCTATGGCAAATCGAAGAAAGCGCTGATGAGCCTTTCCGATGGGAATATGCAAATAGGCGTCGCGAATGTCGATTGACACCAGAAAATCGTTCTGTGACAGAGCTGCCACAACGGAGCGAAGCGACTCCATGCGAAATTTCCGGGCATGGACATGCCGGTTTAATCGCTTGAGATCCAGAATCGGGCGAAATTTGTTCTCCTTTTTGGGAACTATAAAAAGGTTGGAATAAAAACCTTTCCCTCGGTCCTCTGACGGAACCGGTATCACTACACCCTTTTGTAGCAGAGATTCGACCTCTCGCTGTAGAGCGACAACAAGCTCGGGTTCCGACGGAACGCGAGACTGACAAAAAACATTTGGGGGTCGAGAAGCAAACTCTATGAAATAGCCTGCCGACACTATCCGCGTTGCCCAGGAATCTGGAACGCGAGCCATCCAAGTCGCCTTGAAAAGAAGCAGGCGACCCCCCACTCGAGAATCCTCGAGTGGACCCCTGGCGTCAATTCGACTTTGCGGGCTTCTTGTCAAGTTCCCGCTTGTCCTGGCGGAAACTCTGCTTCCAGGGAGTACGA
This sequence comes from Oophaga sylvatica, assembly GCA_033576555.1. NCBI lineage: Eukaryota > Metazoa > Chordata > Amphibia > Anura > Dendrobatidae > Oophaga > Oophaga sylvatica. The sequence goes on from JARQOD010000004.1 coordinate 24,564,515, forward strand.
GTTTTCTGAGAGGATTTCTTTCCTGAGAAGGAAGGACGACCCGATCCCCACGAGGAGTGACTAGATCGTCCTCGGCCCCGAAAGGACCGCCGACCACTATAGACACCAGGCTTACTGGACACCGAGGCCATGGCCCTACGCTGTGGTAATGCTGATTCCTTCGCCTTAGCCTTGGAAATCAGCTCTGTGAGGTCGGATCCAAAAAGATGGCCACCTTTGTAAGGTAAGGCCAACAACCCATGTTTGGAAACTGCGTCCCCGGCCCACTGTCTGAGCCATAAAGCTCTTCTGACTGTGACCGCTGAAGCTTGCGCTTTGGCCAGCAGAGATGCCGTATCCAGACCGGCATCAAAGATATAACAGGCTGCCGTTTCTAACCATTCACAAGTTTCCCGTATCTCAGATAACGGAGATTCATTTTGCAACTCCGTCTTCAGACGTGCCAACCAGCCTAGAGAAGCTCTAGCAGCACACATGGATCCTAGCACTGCTCGGAATCCATGACCCGCAGCCTCATAGCTTGCTTTTGCCGCCAATTCTGTTTTTCTATCCAAAGGCTCCTGTAAGCTCGCTTTTCCCTTAATAGGGAGTAGTGAGGATTTACTAAGCTGAGATAAAGACACATCCACCTCAGGAGCAGAAGTCCAATTAGCCTTTGACTCCGCAGAGCAAGGATAAAGTGTATCCAAGAAATGCGTTCCATGAAAACGCTTATCTGGACATAGACGTTCCTCTTCTATTACACTATTAAGCTCATCCAGAGCTGGCAATGTTGTACGCGAAGCACGGGACTCCTGGAACATGCGTGCTGATTTACCAGGACGACTAGTTACCTCCTCCGGTAACTGTAATATATCTCTCATGGCTTCAATTAATGCCTCCGTACGCTTCGCCATAGAGGAACGCCCCTGCGGCTCGTCCGCATCTGAATCGGATATTTCTCCATCCGAATTTAAAGGGGAACTCTGCCCAATATCAGATACATCTGACTCGCTCCGTGTAGAGGCCGGTAACGGCCTGCGTCGCTTCCTCTGAGAGGAATTAGCAGACACATATTGACCTAAAAGGTCAGACAAGTTGTTGATCGATCGAGCGATATCATCCAATTTTTCACCGCTGTCGACCGCAGCGCTAGACGCTGTGGAGGTCTGCGTATCTGATTGCCGCAATGGCACTGGGACGTGGTCCGTGGCATCTGAACTCTGTTCAGACATGTCTCACCTGTATGAGCAGGTCAAAGCGGTAATACCAGCAAAAACTATGCGGGTTTTTTTTTTTTTTTTTTTATACGCTGAAGGGTTAACGCTCCACCAGGCAGGGTTACCCCAGCGGTATTCAGTCAAAAAATTTAGCTGGTAGAAATAACCCTCAGAGGGGTTAATATTGCAAACTCACCACAATATATATATTTGTGAGCCCCAGCCAATTTTATGTCTCTAATGAGACTGCAGCTGCAGGATAGCGATCGCTGCGCTGCGGGGTGAGGAATCAGCACTCACCCAGCTGGCCGTGGTGTCTTATGAGGAGAGGAGCGGTCTGAGGAGCCCAGGAGCCTGTGTAATGGCCGCCACAGTGAGGGAGTCGCAGGAGAAACGCCAGAGCGCGCGTCTTCCTGCTCAGAAGACCGGGAATAGTTAGGCCACGCCCCCGCCAGCTCGAATATTGAGCGCGAACTCCCTCGCTCCTGCTCCCTCTCTGTCCTGCAGGTATCTGCCTGCGGACAAAAAATCACCACATCTACTATGTAACAGGGTCACGCAGCGCTGAGCATACTGACTACAGATAGCGCTGCTACAGAGCTAAGCACTCACACATTATTATAATAAAATTTGTGTGGAATACTCACCAGCTTAGCGCCACAGGGACCCTCAGGGGTTTCTGGCGCTATGCCCATGCTACCCCCCAGGGCGGGAAGCGCAGTGACCCCAGTGTGTGGTTTGCGTCCCCGCCAGGGAAAACTCTCCTCATCCCCCAGGGCCGGCAAGGATTCTGCAGGGACCATTATGTAGTTACAGATCCGCCAGGGGAGAGGCTGGTGAAATACACTGATAAACATGTAATAGCGCTGTCACCGCAGCGCTGAAGCATACTGATATACATGTAATAGCGCTGCCATCAGACGCTAAAGCACTCACACATTAATAATAAAATTTTGTGTGGAGTACTCACCAGCCAAAGCGCCACAGGGACCCTCAGGGGTTTCTGGCGCTGTGCCCATGCTTCCCCCAGGGCGAGGAACGCAGTGACCGCACGTGTGGTTTGCGTCCCGCCAGGGAAGCTCTCCTCATCCCCCAGGGCCGGCAAGGATTCTGCAGGGACTTTGAGTAAATACAGATCCGCCAAGGGAGAGGTTGGGGTACAGCAGCGCTGGTACCCCTGAGACCTCTAGACCAACTGGTGATCCAAGTCTCCTGTCCGAATATAAAATAATAAAATCTTCTGAGGAGCTGCATTAGCAGCGACCATCCTCTGGACCTCAAATCTTAGACTGGAGCTGAGTAGGAGGAGCCCGAGCTGGAGGGGCCAGCCAGTCAGCACTCTTTTGATCTGAGGTAACATCCTGATCTGGGGCTCCGCCTACCCATCAGTAATGAATACTGTGGCTCTCTTCCTTCCATCTGCAGCTGAAAAACCCTTTAAAGAGCTGTACACGTTTTATAAAGTGGTTGCATGTTGCTAAGATATGCCATCTCTTTTTGATTAGTCGGGGTCTGACATCTGGGACCGCCGAGATCATGAAAATTTAGTTTATGCAGGGATCTGTAGCCGTCTTCCTTAAAGGGAACCTGTCAGCATGTTTCTACATATGGCAGTAGTGATGTGGCTGTATTGGTGCTTGTCCCCCGAATAAAAATGATACCTTATTTGTAGAGATCCGATGTGCCAGTCATGAGAAATCTAGTGTAGAAACCATATGCAAATCGAGCTGGAAGTTCTTTGGGGGTGTGTCTTGTTACTATGGCTGCCACTCCCACAGTGCACTTTCAGACTAATTTGCATATGGATTCTACTCTAGATTTCTCAGGAATGCCACATCGGATCTCTACAAATAAGGGATCTTTTTAATTGGGGGACATGTGCCCACCCAGCCATACTAAATAAAAACATGCTGACAGGTTCCCTTTAAACGGATGGTCCCATTTCAGAAAACTTTCTGGTGTAAGCTGCAATATATTACTCGCGCTCCCTGGGCCGGCGCTGACTCCTTGCCTTTGCTCCAGTTTCTGTTGATTATCTGCAGCGCCGCAGACAGTCGGTAGGCTAATTTTATAATATGTTTCCTCTGTCCTCCAGCGTTGTCGCCTTTAGGAAGGCTAACAAAGTCGGGGTGTTCATCAAGGTGACTCCTCTGCAAGAAAAAGGAAAGGTGATCGTCAGCTTTAAGCTGAAGCACGACTTCAGAAACCAGCCCACCCCCATCCGACCGACAGAAGACGGCGAGTCCGGCTCCGAGGCGGTGTGGCTGGCTCATCACGTGGAGCTCGACCTGGGACCTGTGGTACCTGCCGCCCCTTAGACCCCGTGCCGTCTTGGTTCCTGCACAGGAACATGTCACTAGAAGCATGGTCCTTTCCACCTGGAGACCAAAGTGCGGAGAACAAGCTGCTTTTAATGCACTTGTTCCGGGAGGTTTGTGGACATTTGTGCCTACGAGGCGGTGACTTGTGGGAAAGCTCTTCTGGTGGTCTCTCTGTGATCCCCTAAACACTGGATGTAAAGGCAAACTAGGTATGAAACACGCATGTAAACCTAGGAGACCCCATAACAAGTCTGAGTCTACTACAGATGTATAGGAAACTTATTACACGTGTGAAACGGCATCATTGCTGATAGGATGTGTTCTCAGCAGTAGTTCTTATTTTTTTTTGGAGTGGGGGCATCTACTATATGATAAATTATATTACAGTAAAAGAAGATGGGATGGAGAATCTATTTTTTTTTTGTTCTTCTCTTTCAATTCCTTTTGTGGTTGCATGTCCATTTGTAGCCTGCAGGTGTCACCATTGCCCTGTGTTCTTGGCTGTGTAGTGGAAATGGCAGCGTTTTCCCCAGACGTTCATGGCGAATACTTGTCTGGAGGTTGCCACCATAAAAAAAAGAAAAATAAGAATTAAGACACATCATAATTTTTGAGGGTGACGTGGCATAGTGATCCCTTTAAGTTGCCAATGACCCCAATCCCCAGATTCCGACAATCTGCTCCTAAAACCCATTAAAAGACATTTCCACTTTTTCAACCAGTTTTTGACGCTTCAGTGCAGATGGTCATGATTAAATACCTCCTACCGTTTTGTGGCTGCAGCTCCTAGGCAGAGTGATGCATCTCCAGGACAACCAGCTACAAAACTACATTCATACTTATTGGCTGCTCGTGGCGTATAGCAATAGAAGAGGTGCCGACTCTTCGTACTCAGTCAGCCTAAATAATCTCCATCAAAAACTGAGCTAATTCCCATTTTGGGACGGATTCACATTCCTGTGTGTTAAGGTTGATGATGCGCGGAGGGGCCACGCGTGTATGAATGCATCGTTAACCTGACATCTTTAACACCGGGGGCAAGCACGACTATTGAGTTGCCAGTGCCATCGGCAGAAGATGTAGCTTGTGGTTGGTCTGTACCTGTCGAAGTCTAATAGACTGGTGATGCACGGCAGATCTAGATCACCAAGTTAGGCCGGGATCACACATGCTTCGAGTCTCACATGTTAATACCAGACAGCGTGCGGCTCCATGTATTGCTATGTGGCCGCACGCTCCACTCCCGAGGCCGGGTATTAACATGCGAGACTCGGCTGTATTCCTCGCATGTGTGATCCCGGCCTTAAGCTACTAAATATTGTGTAATGTCTTACGGCCACTTTGATCCTTAGTAGGAAGCTTTTAATCAAGACTGTTTGCATTGTATAAACACAAAATGAGACCCTGATTCCAGCAATGTGTCACTTACTAGGCTGTTTTGCAGTTTCAGTATAACCAGTGTTTTATCAGCAGGAGATTATCACTACAGTATTCGCTGCCTCGAGCCTCCTAGTCAAACCCCGCCCCCACCACAGAAAGCTGCCAATCAGTGGTGTGGGCGGGGTTTCACGCAGCTCACAATTTTGGGATCTGCTGCAGAGAAAACTTTGATTCTATCACAACTGCTGCACCCAGTAACCTAAGTGATAGATCACTGGAATCAGGGTCTCAGCCCCTACATTATGCTGATCTCAGATTACATACCAAAAACTTGCTGACAGATTCCCCTAATTTTACGCAAAGGACATTTTGAAGTGGACTAGCAGTGAAATAGCTTTCATTATTCTTCACCTTCAGTTTTTAATCCATTCTGTTAGTGACTCCATACAAAAAGTGATCCTATAATAAGTTATTAGTCTTGAATGAACCTTTTTGTATTACTACGTTTCCATCCAGAAAGCATCCCAGATGTGTTCTTCGCTTTTTGCCTTAAACATTTTATTTAATGCGTTGATTTCTTGTATGATGTACAGCATGTGAATTTTTTTTTTTTTTTTTGTGTGGCAAACACTAAATACATCAATACATTGTTATGCGATACAGCATATGTTACGGATGTCGCAGCGAGGGGTTGCATACTTGGCTTTTTTCACTTTCTACTAAGGCTCTTGCTATGTATGGTCTTGTGATGACTGCGGTATGTCACTCTAGCTGATGGAAACGCTTCCATGGCACTGATACAACAACTTTTTTTCCTTTTCCCGCCCTGATGTGATGACGGGAAGGTTCAGATAAGAGAAGCTTTGTTCACTCTGTGCAGAGAGACAATATGGCTGATATTCTCTGTAAACTACACCAATCTTGTCCATAAGGCTTCATTGGAGCCCGATGGCATTTGCGTATGTTGATCAAATTTGCAGTGGCACAGACGTCCTATAAATAAGAGTGTCGCTGTCCCTTGACGAGAAAGCAACCATGTTTTCTGACCTCACATAATCCCTTTAAGGCCATGTACATATGCCATTAAAACTCTTCTGTTGGTTTTTATTTGCAGTCCATGTTTAGCGGGCTTCCTGAAAGGCTATGTCTGTTGTCTGTGTTCGCAACCAACTTATTCTGCTCCTTTGCCTTTAAAATGAAGAGTGAGGCCATATTTTCTCTCTGCAAATGAAGAGTGAGGCCATATTGTCTCTCTGCAAATGAAGAGTGAGACAACTTTGTAAATGGTTTTGAGTAAACATCTTTTACCGTTCTATGTCTACAGCTCAAAAACACTCGTCTCCTTGGTAACAGACTACAAACACTCACCCTGTGTAGTCTGATCTGTCAGTCCGACTTTTCCATATGTTCACCAACTTCTTGGTGGTAAAATACATTCAGTATGTGGGCAGAAAGTAGGGGACAGGTGGAAGGGAATAGTACCTTGGATCAGACTACACAGGGATTGTTTGTAGTCTGTTACTATGGCGATAGAACAGTCGGAGATTTGAATTCAAAACGATTTACAAAGCTGCTTTTATTTTTTTCACTTAAAGCGCATTGGATTAGTTTAAAGGGGGTGTCCAGGCTTGGAGCGCAAGTCTGCAGTGACTCCGTAGACTTGTGAATCCTCATGGCGCACAAAGTTCTGCAGGTTTCACCGATAATGGCGCTGAGAGTGGACGGTCATGTGACCGCAAGTGTTTGATTTACATGCATGGGGCCACATTCCAACTAGACCTGTCCGGTTTCACTCAATTCATGTGTTGAGTGTGGACCCGGCACTTGAGAATCCTGACAGAGCGTACACATTCACAACTCTGCAGTCACTTTGTGAGGGCAGACTTGAACCCCAAGCCTGGACAACCCCTTTAAGTTGCTGTGAAAGTTAACATAGCCTCGTTTTAATAGAGCAATCGGCGCTTGTTTATGTGATAGTAATGAAATAGAGTAGGAAAGTTTTGCTAATTCTCAATTAACCGCTTTTTCGAATGGAGGCCACACTCCTATCCTAATCCATCACCTTCCAGTGTAGCCGCTCAGCCATCGATGTTGTGTTTAGTGGATCACGGAGCAGATGCCATCTCTTCCCTCCCGTTGTGGTAGGTCACTGCCAATATATGGACGGTCTTGTTACGTTTACACCGTCACCGCACCTAGAGCATGACCTCCCGGCATAGCCTATATTTATTGTGTCTATAATATTATCATGCCGCGACTGCTTATCGTACACGATATATCAGCACAAGTCTTTCTGCTTCGGATTTCCTTCATTTCATATGGGGCTAAAGAATATAGAGCAAGATCGGTCCAACTTTGCAGTAGTTCAGTCCGCAACGACTTCTACTTACTTTCTACTTACAACTTGCCAAATGTTACCGTCTGGTTGGATATGATTGCTTGGTCCGGCTGGAAGTGTGAGACCCAGGGTTTGGTGCGGACTGTCAGTATATTGATGTTTTACTGGTGTAATGTACAGAGCCGTATCGGATCGGCCATCTCTGGGCTGGACACTGCCGGGTGGCTCAGCACTTGCTAACTAACTATACGCAGGATTATAAGCAAATGGTGACTCTTGCGAGACTTGTCAGCTGTCAGATGGTTCACCTTATTGCTTATATGTAATGTTGTGACCGTACAGTAATGTTAATAAAGTTAATAAAACCCGTGCAATTGCGTGTGCCCGCCGTCTTGTCCACAATTGTGTTCATTAGGCGATGCCTACACGTCTTAGATTGTAGATCCGCTGCAGAAAGCGTCAGAGGACACGTGGATTTCTGCTCTTAATGATCCAAACCAGGATTAGCCCTTCATTAAGGTTATTCAGCACAGGCGACAAAGCAAATGAAGACATCCAGCAGTTTTGGTTATTAGTACAATTTGAAAGGTTCCTGGTACATTAAAAATATTGCATAAAGGCAAAAACTGATAAGTTTCGAACTTACAGCTGTTTGTCAACATGGTATTGTCACGAGCGGGTCACGATCTGGGGTTAAAAGATCACTACTTATTGTGAATCGCAGATCTTCCATTTAGCCTCTGTGTGTGTGTTTCATATTAAATCGATTTTGTTTCCTTTGGTGCTGAAGAGGTTAACGACCCTTTCTATGCTGGTTAGAAACTTGCAGCTCCATCTCACAGCTGTTCCTGACCTGGTCATTTCCTCTTGCTATAAAATCTGACCAGACCTTCTCTTCCTTCCTAGTGACAGTTTTACTTCCTCGCTCCTTGGAGTCGCTGTGCTGAGTTGGAGATCGTTGTTGCTGCTGGAGATTGTTGTGTGCTGTTTTTTGGTGTATGCTTTTCTCATTGTCCTATTCCCATTTGCTTTGTACATTTCTATCCTTCCCTATATATTTCTCTACCTTTGAATGTTTTTTGTTAGTTGCTTTTTGTTACCCCTGTTTGTCTAGCAAATCTGTCCCAGGCCCTCCGAGTATGGCGGAGGGTACAGCTTATGGAACAGTAGAACAGTATGGTTGGTGGCCCAACCTCCTCACCTTCAAAGGTACCTTTGGGAGCAGGGATAGTTAGGGATGCGTTTTTCTTAAAAAAAAACTTTCTAAACTTCTAATCAACATGATAAATTTGCTGAGGAAAGAGGACGGTGAAACACTAAATCTGTGGCTCTGCGATGTGCTGAGCTTTGAAATTGATGAAAGAGGAGGTGAAATAAATCTTTGCATAGATTTTTTTTTCCTTCCATTTACTTCCTAAATGCAAAATTAAAGGGAATCTGTCAGCAGATTTTTTTGCTAACTTGTTTGAGAGCAGCCTGGTGTAGGCCAAGAGAAACTGAATTCAATTATGTTTCACTTAGATTAATGGATGTAGCTGCTCTGACACAGAGCTTTTAGATTTAGCAATGCAGCAGAGCTGAGGAAGCTAGCCCCGCCCACACCGGGTTCTGTAAATACAATGTCCGTAGACAGTGAGCTGCCTATCAAAAAGGGCGTGTCGGACCAGCAGGCATTTGCTGGTTTAGTCCAGCAATGATAAGCTACTGGTGCTAAAACAATCATTACAAGCGAACAAAACCAAGGAGCATGATAAGAGAGGTATCACTGAAATCTGTGTTTTAACCACTACAGCATGCTGTCTTCAGATTGCATAGCATAAAATTGCTGACAAATTCCCTTTAATGATGGTAATAGTGTTAGAGGTCACTACTTTTACATTGTTGACCTATCATTAGGATAGATGTCTGATTGCTCGGGGTCCAACACCCTGGACCCCCGCCGATCAGCTGTTATTGGTGTCAGCAGCCCGAAGTGTTCACTTGCAGAGCTGCTCTGTCTTCTGATAGTGGCTGCTGCAGGGTACTGCACTTCCACCTCCTATTGATTAGAATAGGAGGCTGATGTACTGTACCAAGCCTCAGCCTCTACCAGAAGACTGAGCAGCTTGGCAAGGGAGTACTTCCTGCTGGCTGCAGCCGATACCGATAACAGCTGATCGGCGGGGAGTGCCGGGTGTCGGTCCCCGGCTGGTCAGACATTGATAGCCTATCCTAAGGACAAGCCATCATTGTAAAAGTAGCGGACAACCTCTTTAAATGAGACAGCTGGTCACATCTGCTAGATTGTAAGAATTGTATCACTGTGTGTCATGTAGTAATGCAGTCACACCTACTACATTAATTGTACTATGAACATTATCCATGGAGATACATAGGGCTGCAGGTACGATCTACATTAAACTTGAAAGTAGGTGTAGCCTACTGGCTTCATGAACACTGCCTAGCCATGTGCAAGAGTCGTCAAAACAGGACTGCAAAATTACGGTAAAAAAATACTCGACAGTTCAAGCAACTGATAGACAGCGAGGTACGTCCGTGGGGGCTTCATTCTGATAGGTTCCAGGACTTGGACTTTGAACCTGCATATAAAAAAAAAAAGTTTTGGTGGGCTGCAAATACTTACCAACTTGGTAACCAACTAGTGTGAGCGAACGTGACCTGGTGCTAATAGATTATCTTCGTTGTGCTCGAAAATTATATTAGAGTCCCCGCGGCTGCATGTCTCGGGGCTGTTCGACAGTTGCACCACATGCAGGGATTGCCTGTTTGTTAGGAAATCCCCACAGGTATTCAGCTGCGGCGACACAAACTAAATTTACGAGCACGCAAAGTACGCGGAGATCACCCCAGCATGCTCTGGAAAACTCAAGTAACGAGCATACTCGCTCATCACTAGTCTTGATCCATATCAGCATGCTGCAAAATGTATAGGGGGTCATCCACGGCTTTGTTGGCTCCTCCATCAGCTGTTCATCTCGGTCGGCGTCATCACATCTAGAGATATGTGAAGGCCAGCCGGCACAAATGGCAGCTATTGTTCACCTGCGCTATTCTTTAGAAGCTGGCAGGTATCTTTACGAATTCACCGGCTCCTCTGATTCCTTGATGCGGGGCCAGATTACCCACTTCAGTCTTCCATTTTTCCAATACTTCTTACTGACCTACTAAATGTATGTTATTGTGAAGAAGATAGATGACTGTAGGATCAGACTACACAGAGTTTGTGTAGTCTGTAAAAATGGAGACACATAGCTAGCTCCGCCTCAGAGCTGTGACCACGAAACAAAACATTTTTTTATCAAGAATATTTGCAATGTTGCTACATTTTTTTCAATACATTAATAAAAATGAATTTAAATCTCCTGGTCCAGATGACTTACATCATAGGGTACTGAATGAGTTAGGAGAGGAAATTGCAGAACCACTAGCCAGAATCTTAGAAAAATCCTGGAGAACAGGAGAAGTACCAGAAGATTGGAAAAGGACAAATGAGTCATCAAATCTTCAAAAAAGGAAAGATGGAGCAAGTAAATACCAATCCAGTGAGCCTTCTTTACCAGGAAAGATCTTTGAACAAATTATTAAACAGCTTGTATATAAGTACTTAGGTAAGAATACAGTTATTTACCAGATCCAGCATGGGTTTGTAGCAAACAAGTCCATCCAGACTAATCTAATTTCCTTATATGATAGAATCACTGACTGGGTGGATCAGAGAAATGTAGTAGATAGAATATATCTTGACTTCAGCAAAGCATTTGATAAAGTATCTCATACTATCCTTGTTGAAAAAATGACCAAGTATGGGATTGACAAGGCTATGGTTAGGTGGATTCATTACTGGCTCGGTGATCATACTCAAAGAGTGGTAAATGATTGTACATCCAATTGGAAGATTGTTTCAGTTTGGGTATCACAAGGCTCTTTCCTGGCTCCAGCGCTGTTCAACATTTTTATAAATGATCTAGATAAGGGAATTGAAGGTAAACTAATCAAATTTGCAGATGATGCAAAGCTATGAGGGATAGCGAACACTAGAGAAGACAGAGAAAGGATTCAGAAGGAGCTAGGTAAGCTTGAGCTATGGGCAGAACTAATAGAATGGTGCTTAAGAGTCTACATCTGGGCAAGAAAAACGAAAATTATAGAATCTATAGAACGGGAGGCATAGAGCTAAGCAACAGCACGTGTGAAAAAGACTTGGGTATACAAATGGATCACAGACAGTATAGGAGTCAACAGTGTGATGCAGCAGCAAAAAAAAGCAGCTCTAGGATGTATTAAGAGAATAGATTCTAGATCATATGAAGTAATTAACCCCCTCTACTCCTCCTTGGTCAGGCCTCATCTGGAATACTGTGTCCAGTTCTGGGCACCACATTTTAAAAAAGACATTGAGAAACTGGAGCAAGTTCAGAGAAGAGCTACCAGGATGGTGAGCGGACTGCAAAGTATGTCCTTAGAGGATCTGGGAATGTTTAGCCTGCAAAAAAGAAGGCTAATAGGAGACTTAATAGCTACAAATATCTGAAGGGCTGTCACAGTGTAGAGGGATCATCATTATTCTCATTTTCTCATGGAAACGAGAAGCAATGGAATGAAACTGAAAGGGAGAAGATACAGATTAGATATTAGAAAAAACTTTTTGACAGTGAGGGTGATCAATGAGTGGAGCAGGCTCCCACGAGAGGTGGTGAGTTCTCCTTCATTGGAAGTCTTCAAACTGAGGCTGGAAAGACATCTGTCTGAGATGGTGTAGTGAATCCTGCATTGAGCGGGGGGTTGGACACGATGACCCTGGAGGTCCCTTCCAACTCTACCATTCTATGATTCTATAAAGAATAGTTGCACATGGAGACCTACTATTTTAATGTCACAATCTGATACCAGCTTCGGCATACATAGCAACCAAATGGGCAACTAAATTAAGACCCCAAACTCGAGCTGCACTAAGTTTTACAAGGCACAGATGGAGACAGTGAAAAAGAATGTTCCAAAATAGCCTTGAACGCCGCCACCTTTTTATATCCTATTTATGTGCAGTGCAGCCGAATTTTACGACTCGAGCAATAAAAAGTCTCTCTAAAACTATTTCTTCCTATCAGGATGGGCTAAGATAACTAGCGGGAATATGATAATGACTGCCTCCACTATATTTACTTTCATGAGCGATTACTTTTTTTTTTTTTTTCCCCACCATCTGAATGTAAAATATTGCAGAATTGCCTCGGAGAGCTGGAAATGTAAATGTGCTTTCCATAATTTATGTTAATCTTTTTCCAGTATGAATAGCCCAGCAGGACTGCGAGAGATAGACGATAAAATCAGCAACAGACATGAATGAGCCGCGGCATAAGCTTTTATGGAGCCAAAAAAAAATAATGCATTTTTGTGCAGAGAGAAATAGCAGCAGTAAAATAAGTTGTGTCTGTACTATGCCGATCATCCCGGCACCTTTAGTTTTGCTTTGTTGGTCCACTGGAAAGTATCTATTCCTATATTTTATTGATATGGGAGGAGTTGGTGGCCGGCAGGAGGGACGTCTGTCATGGGTACGTGACGCTACAAGTCAATGACCACCCTTGAATTCTATTATTTTTTTTTAATCTAAATAGGTTGATAATTCTGCATCGAGTCATATTAATATATCTTTTTTTGTAATCAGAGCTTCGTTTTTCTGCAAATCCTCTGCGTAGATTTAAAACATATTGGCTGCCTGCTGTCACCACTAGAGGGAGCTCAGGAGCTTACTGCATACTATCATGGATTAACCCCAGGGGTATTTTGCATTTTTACGTTTTCATTTTTTGCTCCCCTTCTTCCCCGGGCCATAACTTTTTTATTTTTCTGTCAATATGGCCAAGTGAGGGCTTGTTTTTTACAGGATGAGTTGTACTTTTGAATGACACCATTGATTTTACCATATTGTGTACTGGAAAACGGGAAAACAATTCCAAATGCAGTGAAATTGCAAAAAAAAAGTGCAATTCAACAATTCTTTTTTGGATTTTTTTTTTACCATGTTTACTAAATGCTAAAACTGACCTGCCATTATGATTCTCCAGGTCATTACGAGTTCACAGACACCAAACATGTCTAAGTTCTTTTTTATTTAAGTGGTGAAAAAAAAATCCAAAGTTTGCAAAAAATTTTTTTTACCATTTTCCAAGACCTCCATTTTTCAGGATCTGGGGTCGGGTGAGGACTTATGTTTTGGTTGCCGATCTGACGTTTTTATTGATACCATTTTGGTGCAGATACATCTTTTGATCGCCCGTTATTGTATTTTATTGCAATGTTGCAGCGACCAAAAAAAAGTAATTCTGGTGTTTCGATTTCCTTTTTCTCTCTATGCCGTTTACCGATTGGATTAATTCTTTTTATATATTGACAGATTGGGCGAATCTGAACCAAATACCAAATATGTGTAGGTTTGATTATTTTTTTTTATTGTTTTATTTTGAATGGGGCGAGAGGGGGGTGATTTGAACTTTTATTTTTTTTTAGATTTTTAAAAACCTTTTTTTACTTGCATCAATAGTCTCCATGGGAGATTAGAAGCTGCACTTGTCTTATCGCTTGTGCTACATAGAGCAGGACTGCAGCCCTGCTCTATGTAGCAGATATTCTCACTTGCTATGAGCGCCGACCACTGGGTGGCGCTCATAGCTATCCGGCTATGACAACCACAGGGGTCTCCTGCTGACCCGGTCATGTGACACGGGCGCCAACCCATCAGTCATGTGACAAGGGCGCCAATGGGAGGAGGTAATGATCGCGATTCCTCCCGCTTCTGTTAGCGGCACGTCACCTTATCCGAGCACGTTCGGTCATGATTCATTTAATCTTTATTCGACTGACCAATGAGGCCTGTGATTGGCTGCAGTGGTCCGGTGACTGGAACAGCGCATCATCAAAGGCACATCTGAATTTGGGCCTTTAGAGTCACCTAACTGCAGCCCATCACAGGCGGGAGGAGGAGTATAGCTGATTTTATTAATTTGATAACATCACTGTTACATTTCGCTTAGAGGCCGGACAGCCCCTTTATGGAAGGGAATGTGGACCTTTACATTGCAAAAATGAAGCTTCAAAATATATATTAAGAAAGTAGCCACCTCTGAACAGGCTCGGACTGGCCAGCAGGAGAATCCTCCAGTGGACCCTGTGCAGGAGTGGGCCACCACCCTCTTATATGAGCAGTACCTGGCACAATAAAACCGGATTTACTATATACAGACATCATCTTATTAATTTAACACTCAACCCACTTTATTATTATAGAAATGTGTGAATGAGGATAAAGTCATATTCGCATGTAGCTGAAAAGTGGGGCCCTGGAGTTGGTTACTGGTGGACCCTTGGCACCCCAGTCCGACACTGCCTCTGAAGACCTGAAAATGACAAACTGCTTATTCCAACCCTACCTAAAAGTGAACTTTTTGGGCCGATCATTGAGGTAGGACTTAAAAAGCGCATGACACTTACGAATAATATGTACGGTAATTTTATTTTATTCTGTGTAAATGCCGCCGTTCTCCTGAATCCGGCATTGTTATTCTTTTGTCCTCACCATTCCGTTCCTGAGATATAGCCAAGTGGATGTGATCTCTATAATAAAGATTTGAGGATGACACCCACTTGACTAACATGAAATGTAATAGCTTTGTTCCTACCTGTAACGGGTGTCCAATCAGCCTGTACAAATAATTGGTGGTGGCGGCTAGGGGTCCCTTTTGGTATTGTGGAGTTCAGCAGTAACCGTCTTGGGTGTTATATATATATATATATATATATATATATATGTGCTTCTCAAAAACTTAGAATATCATCAAAAAGTTAATTTATTTCAGTTCTTCAATGCAAAAAGTGAAACTCCTATATTATATAATCATTACACACAGAGTGATCTATTTCATGTGTTTATTTCTGTTAATGTTGATGATTATGGCTTACAGCCAATGAAAACCCAAAAGTCATTATCTCAGTAAATTAGAATACTTTATAACACAGCTTGAAAAAATGATTTTAAAATCTGAAATGTCCTACTGAAATGTATATTCAGTAAATGCCCTCAATACTTGGTCGGGGCGCCTTCTGCATCAATTACTGCATCAATGCAGCGTGGTATGGAGGCGATCAGCCTGTGGCACTGCTGAGGGGTTATGGAAGCCCAGGTTGCTTTGATAGCAGCCTTCAGCTCGTCTGCATTGTTGGGTCTGGTGTCTCTCACCTTTCTCTTGACAATACCCCATAGATTCTCTATGGGGTTAAGGTCAGGCGAGTTTGCTGCCAATCAAGCACAGATATACTGTTGTTTGTAAACCAGGTATTGGTACTTTTGGCAGTGTGGACAGGTGCCAAGTCCTGCTGGAGAATGACATGTCCATCTCCAAAAAGCTTGAGGGAAGCATGAAGTGCTCCAAAGTTTCCTGGTAGACGGCTGCGCTGACTTTGGTCTTGATAAAACACAGTGCACATACACCAGCAGATGACATGGCTCCCCAAACCATCACTGATGGTGGAAACTTCACACTAGACCTCAAGCAGCTTGGATTGTGGCCTCCACTCTTCCTCCAGACTCTGGGACCTTGATTTCCAAATGAAATGCAAAATTTGCAGGGGGAGTGGCTTAAGCCTCATGTGGAGCAAGTCGTGAGTCTTAGGAGCTCCTGAGGAGAATCCTCAATCGCTACTATAACAGCGACATCTGAAGCCAAAAACTCTTTTTCTAACAGCACTCAACTCTGCCTTGCATCAGGCACTACAAATAATCCACTATTTCTGAAATCTCTCCACTTTTGGAGCCTGTGGACTTGCGGCCTAGCAAGGCCCAGTTGCGGTCCACAAACACCGCCATAGGCCTCACAGTAAGCCGAGAACATCCAGACGTCCACATCCAGGCTCCCCGGATTGACAAATAACACCCAGGCATTGGGTAAGTGCCCAGAAGCCGTCCACCACCTACCCGAAGCCCTTCCATAAAGCAGGGCCTGGAAAAACTCCGGACGCCAGCCGCCACGCATCACCCGCAGGCCTTACCTCCAAGCTGCCGAGGCTCCCGGTCTGCTGCCATCCTGCTGATTCAGCTGTCTGGCGGTGCCTGTTCGCCTCCGGTGCTTCTGCTTTGGGGCCGGGCTGCCCCGGGGCTGAGGATCTCTCTCTCTTCCGGGCCCAGTGAGGTTGGTGCGGTATCCAGTGGCTCCTGCTTTCCGGCAGCGACGAGCTTCCCTGCAAGGACACCGACAGGAGCTGCGCCGCAACTCCACAGGACCGCGTCCCTCCCCAGCCACGGATGTCGGCATCGCTTACCTAGCCAGTGATCCTGGATTGCAGCGAGCCGACGTCTACCGCCTAGAACCTCCGTGGGAGGCCAGTCTCCTATCCCGCGTCGAAGGATCATCGTCGCTCTGCAGCGGTTAATCCCTGCAGCATAAGAAGCAGCTTGGTCACATCGCCAACAGCTTTCTTCACCGACTGCTGCCTGTCATTCATTTACAGGTTTTGTATGCGACATACAACGTCTTGGCTGCATGTAAGTCATAAGGACAGCTATATTCTAATGAGAAATCCTACCCTAACAGTGATAATACCTCACCTCTACAGCTCCTGAAGCTTGAGGATTACCCACACTCTGTATCCCCAGGAAATTCCAGAAGCCTCATTAAAGATACTTATTTGCTCCCACTACTAGCAGGAGCTCACTGAGTGACTCCCCTGTTGACTCGCACAACAGTCAGTTTATCTTATAAAGTAAATTATTTGTTATAATTTTCTCTATACTAATACATCAGTCATAAAATAGTAGCTTATTCTCTGTATACCCTGTGCAATTTACTTATGCTGAGATTTCTAATGCGCAACAATTCTACATATACTCACACTCTGCAAAGTCACTCTACATCTACTTTCATTTGAAGGATTAACCCACAGAAGATCTATACTGGGATTTCTAATGCGCAACATTTAATTCTACATATACTCATACTCTGCAAAGTCATTCTACACATACACTAATTTGAAAGGTTAACCCACACAGCTTTACCTTCATTTGTCTATACTTTGTATTCTGTATTGAATTTAAGAAACATATTCTTCTCAAAATGAGTAATCAACCTAACTCTCAAAAAACTGTTAATAACTCCCCAAAACAACTAAGGGAGTCCAAAACAAATAATTTACGTTCCAATTACAGCCCGTCTAAGGATCAACTCAACCTGATCAGCCCCACCAGGTCGAGATCCCCATTAAAGACTGACATAAAGTCATCTTTACCGCGCCTGAGTGACAAAAAAGCCAAAAAAACGGTACTTCTCGCAGATACAGCAAAACCCCATCAAAACAAAATTCAAAATACCCCACTATTCATTACTCAATCACCCACCATGCATGACAGTATGGACCTCTCCATCTCAGCTAAAAGAAAAGAACCGGGGGATTGGGGGGAAAATTCCCAGACTCTCAGGGTAGTGAGGATGATGACCATAGTGATTCCTCAACCTCACCCAATTCCACCCCTGCTAAACATAGGCACAAACCAAATTTAGAAACAATACCGGCCTCCTCAGGCCTCTCCTCTATACCTTTAAATGCTCCCTCTCCCAGCCCAATGTTGGAGCAAGTGGAAGCATTCATGACCAATCTAGCTACAAAAATAAATGAAAATATGAAAAGAAACTTTGAGGAACAAGCAAAAATGTTTCAAAGTTCCTTTGATCAATTAAACAAAAAATTCATGGATCAAGAGGAGAGGCTGTCAGAGGTCGAAAAAACTGCCTTAGAAGCATCATCTGAGATTTATAATCTGACAAATGAGGTCAAGAGGCTCAGGATTAAATTGGCTGATCTGGAAGATCGTAACCGCAGGAATAACTTTAAAATCCGAGGCATACCTGAGAGCATCACACCGGATAATCTAGCAGAACATGCTCGCTCCATTTTCAAAAAAGCTATTCCTTCTTTAACAAATCTTGACCTGAATATCGACAGGATACATAGACTCCCTCGCCCTAAATCAATTCCGCAGGATGCTCCGAGGGATACCATCCTACGCATGCATTTTACGCAACAAAGGAAAAAATCTTTCAATATCTTAAAGAAAAGAAAACATTCCCAGAACCTTTCCAAAATTTAAAAATTTACACAGACCTCTCTAAAGACACCCTTGAATCTAGAAAAACCTTTAATGAGGTCACTTCATTCTTCAGGGAAAAAGGAATTTCCTATAGATGGGGCTTTCCACTAAGACTTCTAGTCTACCTAAATGGGAAAACAATCCCAATTTTTTCTGTGGAGGAGGGGCTTGATCTCATCTCCACATTAAGAAATAAGGGACCCAACCATGGAAGTCACCGTTGAGAAACCTCAAATGTTCCTTTTGCAGATTTATTATAGGTCAAAACTAATGGCTTATACCTTTAAGAGGATTTCCCTCTACTCCTATTTTGAAATACCTCCCCAGTAAAGTTCATCTAATTTTTGAGGTGAACTATCTTCCTATATTTGCTACTTGCATTTGTTTAAACGTTACGCTTATAATTATAATTGTTATTCTAAATATTTTTTCATTTCCATCAAGGCGCGATACTACTTCATTTTCCCAGTGGGACCACTTTCCTTCATAGACCCAATTCAAACTCTAACAACCCAACATGAGTATCAAGATTATGTCATACAATGTAAGGGTCTGAATAACCCCAGAAAAAGATTTGCTCTTTGGAAAGAACTGGATAAATCCAGAGCGGATATCATATGTATCCAGGAGACAAAATTTAAATCTGAAAATCATCCCACCTTTTCCCACCAAAAATTCCCACATATATTTAAAGCATGTAATCAGAAAAGTAAAGCAGGAGTCATTACCATTATAAAAAACAGTATCCCCTTTGCCCTAATTGAGGAAATTCCCGATCCAAATGGAAGATTTCATATCTTGATTGGTCGTATTAATGATCAACTCTGCACAATTGTAAACTTATATGCCCCAAACAGAAATCAAACAAAATTTTTGAATAAATTGATTAACAAAACCAATAAAATCAAACAAGGTGAAGTTATCTTTCTAGGGGACTTTAATGCAGTTCCAGATTCACGCATTGACTCCTCCTCTAAACACAGAACATGCCATGGCAATATCAATAGCTGGTTATCCCAAAACGAGTTGTATGACGTTTTCAGGTGTGTCAATTCCTCTTCCAGAGAATATACACATTTCTCTGAAACATATCAATCCGCTTCAAGAATTGATCTCATCGTCACCAACGTTTTCTCTTTAACAAGATTTGAGAAAATTGTCATTGGTGACAGAACTCTGTCAGACCATTCTCCAGTGATAGCGGATCTTGTTTTGGGACCCCCATTTAAAAACAAAATTTTGTGGAAATGCAACTCCTACCTAATTAACAATCCATTACACAAATCATTTATAGAATCAAACATCAAACTCTACTTTGAGGAGAACAACACTGAGGATATAAGCCCAGCTATTAGATGGTGTGCCCACAAGGCAGTTATCAGAGGCCTCCTAATACAGATTTCGTCTAGGGAGAAGAAAGAGAAAAAAGCAGAAACTGAGAAACTACAAACCCTACTTAAAAGCAAAATCAAAACTCAAATTGGTCTCCCTTCCCCTTCCCTCTCTCTCCAAAATGAAATTGCGAAAATTAGACAAGACCTAAAATTTCAAATTTTTCATCATATGACGAGATGATTAAGACAAATAAATACAAATTATACACTTCCCTAAATAAACCTTTAAAATTCATGATGAACCGAATCAAAAAGAGAAGAATCCGGAATAGGATTGACAAAATTAAATCAGAAAAAGGAACCTATCTGTCCCACCCACAGGATGTGGTTAACGAATTCGCGAATTTTTATGAAAAAATTTATAACCTAAACCCACTCCCTATTCCTCAGGGAAAACAAAAAGCCATATCCGCCTACTTAAAATCAATTAGCCTTCCAAAATTACAAAATGAAGACTTAACCCTTTTAACGTCCCCGTTCAACCTAGAGGAGGTCAAAAATTGTATCTCCCAACTGAAATCGGCAAAGTCTCCGGGTCCCGATGGGTTTGGTAACGACTATTATAAAATCTTTTCTGACGTAACACCTCATCTCACGCAACTTTTTAACACAACATCGGATACAGGCTCATTTCCTGCTGAAATGCTAGAAGCCTCAGTGATACTAATACCGAAGCCCAGAGGTGACCTCGAGTCTTTGTCGAACTATAGACCTATCTCTCTCATTAATTCAGATTTGAAAATTTACGCAAAAATTTTAGCGGATAGATTGGGCCAGATTTTACCCAAACTTATAAACAACGACCAGATTGGTTTTGTTAGGGGCAGACATACCTCTGATGGAACCAGAAGGGTCATCAATTTAATTAAATTAGCTAACTCTACCAAAATCCCCACTTTACTAGCGTCACTTGACGCAGAAAAAGCCTTTGATAGGCTCGATTGGACCTTTATGAATCAAACATTAAAAAAATTTGGCTTCAACAATAAATTTCTCACAACTATTATGGCTCTTTACTCCAATCCCAAAGCCAGAGTTGTGTGCAATAATCATATTTCCCGTACCTTCCCCATTTCCAATGGGACAAGACAAGGATGCCCCCTTTCGCCACTTTTGTTCGTTCTGGCTCTAGAACCCCTTGCACAGGAAATAAGGGAGAATAAAAAAATCAAAGGTTTCAATACTCAAAATCGTCAACACAAAATCAGCTTATTTGCTGATGATATCCTTCTTTCTTTATCTGATCCAGTAGGTTCTATAAAAGAGTTACAAAAACTGTTGGAGACTTTTTCAACACTATCCAACTTTAAAATAAACAATAAAAAATCTACCCTATTACCAATCAACATAACCAAACCTGTGATTGAAGAAATAAAAAGCTTCTCCTCCATTAACTGGGCAAAGGGAGAATTCACTTACTTGGGTATCACAATTACAAAAAACCTCAAAAAATTAGTCGTCACAAATCTTAATAACTTGCTCAAAATTATCAATCTGGATTCAAATTCATTTGGAGAAAGAGAACTTTCATGGTGGGGTAGAATTTTCTCAATCAAAATATTCACCCTCCCAAAAATTTTATACGTCTTGGGTTCTCTTCCTCTCCCAATTTCTTTATCCCAAGTTAAAAATCTTCAACAAACAATTAAAACTTTTATCTGGAACAATAAAAAACCTAGAACTTTACAAGCAATAGGCTACACTAAAAAATCCCATGGAGGTTTGGGTATACCAAATATTTTAAATCACCACCATGCTATGCTAGTCAAGCATAGTCTTTATTGGCTTTCCCCAAAAAATTCCCCAGCCTGGATAGACCTCGAAATATCATTAAATAACAGTAAACCACTTCGCGACCTCATCATTAAGACAATGTCTAATCAATTCCCTGACTCGATGGCTCATCCTACTTTTATAGCCACAACGCATGCTTGGAAGAAACTATCCTACACTAAAAAAAGTTCAGACAAAATTACCAATTTTAAAAATATGTCCTTGGATACCTTGCTATCACTTAAAAATCAAATTCCACACCCTCTTGGAAAGAGTTTGGAGTCAAAAATTGGGTGACTTATATGATGGTATAGCTTTACTGCAGTTCTCTGTTATAAAAGACAAATTTAAAATTCCCTCTTCAATGTTCGGACACTATTTAATTTTAAAGGATCAGATAGCTCCCTGGCTTCGACAAAAACCTTTAGTCTCTGAAGCTTCCTTAAACATGATTTCCAACTTGGAACACAAAATTTTTTGGAGCCATAGCTACATATATGATTATTTAAATCAGGACTCAGATTTCACCAAAAATGCATACAACAAAAAATGGGAAGAGGAACTCAAAATAAATCCTTCTTGTGAAGAGTGGGAAGACGCACTAACAACCTCCTACTCATCTACTCTCTCCATGTCTCTCCAAGAAACTCAATATAAAATTTTCTCGAGATGGTACCTCACTCCAGCTAGAATAGCCCATTTCGGTGAAAATACATCTTTTTGTTGGAGAGATTGCGGTCATAAAGGGGATCTTCTCCATATGTTTTGGAATTGCCCTAAACTGTCTCCACTCTGGTCTGAAATAAATAATCTAATAAATAAAATTATTGGCAGACGAATTAAGCTCACGCCTCAGCTAGCTTTACTCTCGTTGGAGCTTCCAACCTTAGAAATTGACAAAATCTTTTTGATAATACACATCCTCTTAGTTACCAAAAACATGATAGCCTATAATTGGAAAAACCAATTCCCTCCATCATACTCAGATGTTATAGAAAGAATCCAACTTCATAAGGACTATGAGATAAAATTTGCTATCGCAAATAACCAATCCAAAAAATTCATAAATAGGTGGTCTCACTGGAAAAATATAATTTAACCCAACCCCCCCTCCCTCCTTTTCATCCCTTCCCTTCTTCCTCTCCCTTCCCTTCATTTTCCATTCCAGTTATTCCTAAAAAATAAAGTGTTGCGCCATAACTTACTAACTTAATATCTGGTTCTCATTGCAGTACTGGATATAATCCAGTTAATTTTGACAGTATATGTCATCTGTTTACAAATATTTGTTTGTTTGTTTGTTTGTTCATCGGTTTATACACCCATCCGACATGGAACTCCTCAACTGTTTATTAAATCAATGTTTAAAATTTAATTTGTTGCTATAACTGAAAACATGTCTAATAATGCTTTTTACTTCTGTACTATTGTTTTCAGTATTAATGATTTATAAAATGTTCAATAAAAACATTGAAAAACCAAATGAAATGCAAAATTTGCTTTCATCTGAAAACAACACCTTGGACCACTGAGAACAGTCCAGTTCTTCTCCTTGGCCCAGGTAAGACGCTTCTGGCATTATCTATTAGTCATGACTGGCTGACACAAGGAATGTGACACTTGTAGCCCATGTCCTGGATACATCTGTGTGTGGTGGCTCTTGAAGCAATGACTTCAGCAGCAGTCCACTCCTTGTGAATCTCCCCCAAATTTTTGAGTGGCCTTTTCTTAACAATCCTTTCAAGGCTGTGGTTATCCCGGTTGCTTGTGCACCTTTTTCTACCACACTTTTTCCTTCCACTCCATTTGCCATTAATCTGCTTGGATCCAGCACTCTGTGAACAGCCGGCTTCTTTAGCAATGACCTTTTGTTACCTCCTTGTGGAGTGTGTCAGTGACTGCCTTCTGGACATCTGACAAGTCAGCAGTCTTCCCCATGATTGTGGAGCCTACTGAAACAGACTAAGGGACCTTTTTAAACGCTTAGGAAGCCTTTGCAGGTGTTGTTTGTTAATTATTCTAATTTACTGAGATAATGACTTTGGGGTTTTCATTGGCTGTAAGCCATAATCATCAACATTAACAGAAATAACCACTTGGAATAGATCACTCTGTGTGTAATGACTATATAATATATAAGTTTCACTTTTTGTATTGAAGAACTGAAATAAATTCACTTTTTGATGATATTCTAATTTTGTGAGAAGCACCTGTATATATTTTTATATACAGTATATATATATGTGTTCCAGGCGTTGGATTCGGATATGTATATATCATTTGCTCACTGTGTGTTCCCCAATAACTGGCTAGTGGAGAAAACAGCCGCAGCCTCGTCCATCAATGGTCAGTGAATTGCGTAATTGTCCTGAGGATTGGGGGCGGCCGACTGTGTTCCCTTGACAGTATGCATGTTTAGTCCACGTTTATTATCCATTTTATGGGTGAAAAATGTAAACCCCCATGAGGAAGCTGAAGCAAGCTTTCCTACTCTTAGTCCTGTTCAGTAGAACCAAGGGAGGACTGGGCGTTACGGTCTTTTGAAGGAAGCCTCAATAAACCAGAACAAGCATGAATAAATATTAAAAGGCTCAGTTTTTTATGCAGCAGCTATGCATTTGTGCCCTGTGTAAGAGATGATGGAAAACGAAAATTGATAGGCATGGTTTACCAGCATAAGTGACCGAGTGTGCACTAGATTAAAGTTGGTGAGGGACCCAACCTGACCACCTATCTCAGCCGCATAAAAGAGAGGTGGATTCCACTCGACTTACACATGTATGACCAACCCTGATCATCCATCAGGTTTAGTGGGTGTGGGAAGCCCCCTTTGACCAAACATGGTGGAGGTCTGTAAGTCTACCTTGTATCTACCGATACTGATCCATGGTCTTTACCACCAAATTCCGATATTCTGATAACCCCCACAACACCCATAACCAAACCCAACACCTCAACTCTCCTTTAGTAGAGCATCAAATCATTCAGACGAGTCTTCTTATTCCATCCCTCCATCAAGGAATATGTACAGTATATCATTGACCTCAAATTTGCATCAGGGATCACATTAAGCAAGTACAGAAATACAAAGCGATGGCCAATAAGCCTGTTACCCCTTAGAAATCTCCATATCGGCATGTGATGTATCCGCAGATACAAGCCTATAAGTCCGGAGACTCTGGGACATATTTATTTGACCACCCCCGTGGTGCTCTGTTGAAGCTGGGCCTTTGACACATGAGGTCCAGTCCACTAGTGGATTCCTCAATCTGAGCCTGAAGTTCTTCAAAAATATTTGGAGCATCGGCACCATTAACCACGGATAAACTTCCAAAGGGGATTGGCGTTCTGAAGACGAGAGAAAATAAGATAAATTACTAATCAAAATGATATATTATTAGAATATTGCTTTTTTGGTTAATTTATTCAAATGACACATGTCCATAGAGACAACTGTTCAACGGCCTACATGGGTTACCACCAGTGGTCCCAATGGGAAGTGTGATCCTGCATAGGGCTCACCGCAGCCACATTATTCAGTTGCGTGACACTCAGTTCTTCTACAATCAATTGTAAGGAAAGGGACAAACAAGTCTGGACCCTCTGGACTTGGAAATTAGGAAATGGCAAGAGATGGAAAGATGAGAGACAAATAGATCTCAGCCTCACTGCCCGTGTAATAGATTAGGAAATTATGGGAAAGTCAGCAGTAAAAGGGTATGGTACATGAGCTAGATGAAGGGTAGCCTCTCAGAATATGCTCTTGAGAAATCACACCATTTCTGGCCATTATTTGCCTTGTGTCCTACATTTTTTGTAGTTTAGAAGTTAGTGGGTGGAAATTAGCTGCTCTGATGTCTCCCATACACAGCACACACAGAGAAATGAGGAATTTGTGCTTCCTTTTCTAGACTCATCAACATTCTAAATTGCAAATCAAGAAGGAAACATCATGGAGTTCTGGAAATTACAGGACGCGTAGACTTGACAATGGTTTGCATATTATGAAAAAATGGAAGCAACCGTTTCAAAACATCTCAATTTCTTCAGTATGGAGTATGAGGGCCATGAGCAGGGATCTCCACACTTTCACACCTTGGCTGCTATCAATGAGGTTACTAATAGTTGTCTGAGGAATGTTCTGAATGCACTAAGGCAAATCATCAAGATCCGCTGCTGGCAGCTCCCGTTGCAATTGTTGATCAATGAAGTCCCAGACATGCTCAATGGGAAATAAGTCCAGGATGATGCTGTAGGCCATAGTAGCACAGTTGGGCCCTGCAGGCTGCTCACAGTAGCACAAGCAACATGCAGCCTGGTGTTGTCGTATTGGACATTTTGGAGAAATGGTAGTACCACTGGTATCACGATTTATCCGTTCTGTACTGCAAGTAAAATTGGAGCCTAAGGTATCAAACAGCATCTTCACAAACCATCTGAAGACATTTGCACGATGTTGGGCTAAGAGCCAGAAGTCCAGTTACAGGTGTCGAATTGACTTCATGCCTCCGCTCTCAAAGGCCATCATGACGGCAATAGGCGGCGTCTGAATGAAGGTCTGTCCTCCCAGTGATGAGTGCTGCAATGACAGATGGTAATCGGTCTGGGGGTCAAGTTGGCAACGACATTAATAGCCGTTCATGATGGAACCTCACACTGGTCCTACTCCTGGGATCATGGTGGCATACTGTACACTCCTAGTCTGCGTTCCAGGTACAATGATACAGTGATTTAAATGCATTTATTCCTGTACGCGGTAATCATGCTCAAATAAATCGAGATGTTTTCAAAATGTTTTTTTTCCATTTTGTCATCATTTCTATATCATTAATATGTCTATCGATTCGGTTATTTCTGTAATTCCACGGCTTTTCCTTCTTGGTGTTGCAATTTCAATATTGAGGAATTCACAGTACGTCTTGTATAGACTTTCCATAGACTTTAATAGGCAGCTGTAATGTGATACCTCAGTGAGCCTCGCAGTCCGTCTTACTATAGCAGTTTTTTTAGAGTGAAGGATGTCTTCAGAAGCGGCTCATAAGTTTAGACAGATGTATAGTTCTCTGATACAGTTTGCTATGTTTTTTACATTTGCTTGTACTATTGATTTATACAATGACTGTCTCAATGTCAGTGACCATTTATCAACGTAAATAAACATTAACATATGATTAAACTTGTACCAAGTTTGGAAGTTATAGTTGGGATAGGGGATAATTTCCCGATCACTGGGATTCCGACTGCGGGGACTCCCATTAAAGTCAAGAGCGGGGCTCTCTGAATCAAATGGAAGCCGAGCATGCATACTAACTCCGGTCATTCTCAACGTGACCGCTGGAGACATCCGACTGCTGTGCTCAGCTGCTGGAGACATCCGACTGCTGCACTCAGCTGTGGAGGCATCCAACTGCTGCGCTCAGCTGCTAGAGACATCCGACTGCTGGCTCAGCTGCTGGAGACATCCGACTGCTGCGCTCAGCTGCTGGAGACATCCGACTGCTGCGCTCAGCTGGAGAATCCGACTGCGCACTCAGCTGTGGAGCATCCAACTGCTGCGCTCACTGCTAGAGACATCCGACTGCTGCCTCAGTCTGGAGACATCCGACTGCTGCACTCAGCTGCTGGAGGCATCCAACTGCTACGTTCAGTTGCTGGAGACATCCGACTGCTGCGCTCAGCTGCTGGAGACATCCGACTTCTGCGCTCAGCTGCTGGAGACATCCGACTGCTGCGCTCAGCTGACTGGAGACATCCGGCTGCTGCGCTCAGCTGCTGGAGACATCCGACTGCTGCACTCAGTGATGAGGCATCCAACTGCTACGTATCGCTGCTGGAGACATCGACTGCTGCGCTCGGCAGCTGGAGACATCCGACTGCTGCGCTCCGCTGCTGGAGACATCCGACTGCTGCGCTCAGCTGCTGGAGACATCCGACTGCTGCGCTCAGCTGCTGGAGACTCCGGCTGCTGCGCTCAGCGTCTGGACATCCGACTGCTGCGCATCAGCTGCTGGAGACATCCGACTGCTGCGCTCAGCTGCTGGAGACATCCGACTGCTTCGCTCAGCTGCTGGAGACATCCGACTGCTGCGCTCAGCTGCTGGAGACATCCGCTGCTGCGTCTCAGCTGCTGAGACATCCGACTGCTGCGCTCAGCTGCTGAGACATCCGACTGCTGCGCTCAGCTGCTGGAGACATCCGACGCTGCGCTCAGCTGCTGAGACATCCGACTGCTGCGCTCAGCTGCTGAGACATCCGACTGCTGCGCTCAGCAGCTGGAGACATCCGACTGCTGCGCTCAGCAGCTGGAGACATTCGACTGCTGCGCTCAGCGCTGGAGACATCCGACGCTGCGCTCAGCTGCTGGAGACATCCGACTGCTGCGCTCAGCTGCTGGAGACATCCGACTGCTGACTCAGCTGCTGGAGACATCCAACTGCGGGCTCAGCTGCTGGAGGCATCCGACTGCTGCGCTCAGCTCCTGGAGACATCGACTGCTGCACTCAGCTGTGGAGGCATCCGACTGCTGCGCTCAGCTGCTGGAGGCATCCGATTGTGGCGCTAGCTGCTGGAGACATCCGACTGCGCGCTCAGCTGCTGGAGGCATCGGACTGCTGCGCCAGCTCCTGGAGACATCTGATTGCGGCGCCTAGCTGCTGGAGGCATCCAACTGCTGCGCTAAGCTGCTGGAGGCATCCGACTGCTGCGCTCAGCTGCTGGAGACATCCGACTGCTGCCTCAGCTGCTGAGACATCCTGCTGCTGCGCTCAGCTGCTGGAGACATCCGGCTGCTGCCTCAGCTGCTGGAGACATCCGACTGCTGCGCTCAGCTGCTGGAGACATCCGACTGCTGCGCTTAGCTGCTGGAGACATCCGACTGCTGCGCTCAGCTGCTGGAGACATCCGACTGCTGCGCTCAGCTGCTGGAGACATCCGACTGCTGCGCTCAGCAGCTGGAGACATTCGACTGCTGCGCTCAGCTGCTGGAGACATCCGACTGCTGCGCTCAGCTCCTGGAGACATCCGACTGCTGCGCTCAGCTGCTGGAGACATCCGACTGCTGCGCTCAGCTGCTGGAGACATCCTACTGCGGCACTCAGCTGCTGGAGGCATCCGACTGCTGCGCTCAGCTCTGGAGACATCCAATTGCGGCGCCTAGCTGCTGGAGGCATCCGACTGCTGCGCTCAGCTGCTGGAGGCATCCGACTGCTGCGCTCAGCTGCTGGAGGCATCCGACTGCTGCGCTCAGCTGCTGGAGGCATCCGATTGTGGCGCCTAGCTGCTGGAAGCATCCGACTGCTGCGCTCAGCTGCTGGAGGCATCCGACTGCTTGCTCAGCTGCTGGAGCATCCGACTGCTGCGCTCAGCTGCTGGAGACATCCGACTGCTGCGCTCAGCTGCTGGAGGCATCCGACTGCTGCGCTCAGCTGCTAGAGACATCCGACTGCTGCGCTCAGCTTCTGGAGACATCCGACTGCTGCGCTCAGCTGCTGGAGGCATCCGACTGCTGCGCTCAGCTGCTGGAGGCATCCGATTGTGTCGCCTAGCTGCTGGAGACATCCGACTGCTGCGCTCAGCTGCTGGAGGCATCCGACTGCTATGCTCAGCTGCTGGAGACATCCGACTGCTGCGCTCAGCTGCTGGAGACATCCGACTGCTGCGCTCAGCTGCTGGAGGCATCCGACTGCTGCGCTCAGCTGCTAGAGACATCCGACTGCTGCGCTCAGCTTCTGGAGACATCCGACTGCTGTGCTCAGCTGCTGCAGACATCCGACTGCTGCGCTCAGGTGCTCCCATTAAGAATGAATGGAGCGAGGTATACGGCCTCCACCACCTCTCTATACAGATGGGGCTCTTGGGATCGTAGGGGTCTCAGCAGTCGGACCCCAGTGATCGGGAAATTATTCCCTACAAACTTATAGAGGATAACTCCCAAACTTGCTACAACCCCTTTAAAACAAATCCCCTTAACATACCTGTTATATGTGCGGTATGTGACATTGAGAGGAGTTTGTGGGGGAGGTGGCAGTAAATCGGCTCGTAGGACTTCCTCAGCAGTGTAGCTTTCTACCCAAGGTGACCGGTATGATTTGGGTATGGCGGTACTGTTAAATCTCTCATACGGTATATCCTTCAACGGCCCAGAATAACCTGTGATCAAAAATAATAACCGGAATGAGAAGTCGCTCGACCACAGCTGTAAAATAATAATTACAAAGACAAAAAGAAGACAAGTTGTAAATGTTGTAACCAAGGAGCATGTAATGCAATTTTTACTTGTGTACTGTATGGCACTATTAATAATGGGTCAATATTAGTTGCTTGCTTACTCTTGGGAAAAACGCACAACTCCTGGCTCCTGGACTTCCAAAACCTCTCTGATACCTCCTGGAATCCAGCATTTTCGGAAAGTTTCCTGTACGCAACGCCAGTAGTGTGTCCCTCGCAAAGCAACGAATCAAAAAGTTGGGCAGTGTAACATTCATGCCGGTACTCTCTGTTTCCGCTTTGTTGCAGGTGACACTGGACCACAACGTGGTGGTCATCCTGTTTACTTCCTCAGATTTTTAATGCTGCCCAGTTAGGGAGCTTTTGGGTTTATTCCTGTCTCGTTTTGTATTACTCCCTGCTTTGAGCTCAGGGCAGGGTTGTCCTCTATTTAAACTCCAGAACCACTGTCTCTCGCTGCCAGTTATAGTTGCTCTTTACCTGGTTCACACCCTCAGTGCTCAGCTCCTGTGGTTCTAGTGGTTATTCCAGTTTTTTACCTTTTCTATTGCCTGACGATTTTGTCCCTTTTCTGCCCTCCTAGTTCTGATTCAGCTACCTGACATTCCTGCCAGCCCACTTCACCGGCCAGCAGCTGCTTCGAGATCTCATCTCAGGATCACCATGTAGGTCCATATCTCTGTATAGAGGTTAAAAGATGAAGACCAGGGCTTTCTTGCCACCAGATGTGTGGAAGCCCTTTCTAACAGACGCCTGGCGACCTTGGACTATTACACCTGGTAGAATCATGCCACAATTTTTTTTTCTTCATATGGAATTCCATGAAATTAAGTTCTCGGTTGATGGAGGTACAGTGGTAGAGGACCATAGTTGCCCATGGGTGACAGATTGCAAAAGGAAAAGAACACTATTGCAGATGCAGAGTAATGTGCTGCTGTATCTATGCCTACATTTTTGTACTTACAGATTCTCACAGAATACATCTATAATTGCCATATTACAATCTGAGATTTGCAAACTCTTCAGGGAGTCCAGCAGGTCTCTTTTTTTTACAGGAGTCAACTCATTTTCCAGGAGCCTCCCAGACAAGTTTGTATTAAGACCGTCCACCAAAAATATAACAGACACTATTTTTTATGACACACATTGGCCAAACATCTCATATATTTAAAGAACGTCTGTGAATGTTGGCAACACTGACATAATGTTGAAGCTGGTGTACTTACTATGAAAATCCATGGCAGAATGGCTGATCCTTATTGAAACTTATTCTTGCCTAATATTAAAATGAGAGTTGTTTTTTTTTTTAAGTCCAGCTCATGGAAACATCAGGTGTATATGTCATATATTTTCAAAGTAAGTACAACAGCCTCATCTGGTCTGAGAGGTTTATTAATAATATCTGCAGTTTGTAGCTTGAAATTTGGTGACAGATACATTTTAAGACTGGGATAATTAACTAGAATTACCTGGAGCTATAGCACCTGGATTCAGAGACATTTTCTTTTGTAAAACCTTTAAAGACTTCTTGGGAACGTTGGGTGGAGTCTTGTTGCTTCCTGGGACTATATGTATTTCTGAGCGAAAGTTTTCCTTTCCATCAACTCCTTGTGTGCCAGATATATCATTGGCAAGTGTCTGATCAGCATTTATGAAATTCACATTGCCCCTTGCCTGAGAAGCAGAAATGAAGATGATATGATGAAGAAGACATTTTGGTATAAGACATTTTGTGGGCTCAACCACTACAATGACGCCCTTAACTCCTTCAAGACGTACCTTTAACGTATAGGCACGTCAAAGGTCGTGTCCATGCCTTTGATGCGGGCTCCGCCGCTGAGCCCGCATCTTTCCCAGCAGATGACAGCTGATCTGATTAGAGATGGGCAAACCCAAACAGTTAAGTTCAGGGTCCACACTGAACACCTACTGTTCAGGCACGGACCCCGGACACGAACTTCACCAGGAAGTCAGTGTTACTGTTCAGGTTCGGCATCCTGAACAGCGGTTGTTCCTTCGCTGTCATGTCCATGACAGCACGGTAAACACTGCCTCTGATAGGCAGTAAAATGATTACCGCTGGTCAGACATCTGCGGTTCCCACGCTATCAAATGACAGTATGAGCCCGCAGCTCTGATCAGAAATAAAAAGTATTCATCAGTCGACGCCTGCGTTCTAAATAAATAATTTCCAAAAAAAACGCATTAGTCCACTGTATTTTTGATAACCAGCCAGTAAAACTGACAGCTGGAGGCTGCAACCCTCAGCTGTCAGCATTATCAAGGCTAGTTATCAAGAATAGAGGGGCCCACGCTGTTTTTTTTAAATTATTGAAATAATTTAAAAAAACAGTGAGAAGTCCCTCCCATTTTTGACAACCAGCCAAGCTAAAGCAGACAGCTGGGGGCTGATATTCTCAGGCTGGTAAGGGACCATGGATATTGCTCCCGAGCCTAAAAATAGCAGCCCACAGACGTCCAGAAAAGGCATATCTATTAGATGCACCAATTCTGGCGCTTTGCCTGGCTCTTCCCACTTGTCCTGTAGCGGTGGCAAGTGGGGTTAATATTTGTGCGGTTGATGTCACCTTTGTATTCGGGTTTGGGTACTGTTCCGGTACCCAAACCCAAACTTTTTTTAACTGCTCGGCTGAACCCGCTGGACCTGACATTCAGGGGTCTGCCAATCTCTAGAAGCAAGTAAAAAAATAAAAAAAGGTTTTTTTTGGCCCCATTGAGAAAAAAACAATCAAAAATAAATAAAAATAAAGTTATTTAATATCACTGCGTACAGAAATGTCCGATCTATCAGAATATAAAGTAAATTAATCAGATAAGTAAACGACGTAATGAGAAAAAAAAATAAAAACTCTAGATTTACGTTTTCTTGGCCGTCACAAAATTGCAATAAGAGGCGATGAAAACATCTTATCCACCCTCAAATGGTATCAATTAAAACGTCAGCTCGGCGCGCAAATAACAGGCCATCACCCATACCCAAATCCCAAAAAATGGAGACGCTAGGGGTTTCAGAAAATGACATAGGCAATTTCATTTTTCTTACAAACTTCAAAAGTTCAAAGTACAACTCGTCCTGCAAAAAACAAGCCCTCACATGGCCATATTGGCAAAAAAATAAAAAAAAAGTTATGGCTCTGGGAAGAAGGGGAGCAAAACAACGAAAGCGTAAAAAAACGAAAAATCCCAAGGTTATGAAAGGGTTAATATTGAAAAAACAGGGATATCAATGAGATAACATTGCATAACTGATAATCCCAGTGAGTTTTTGATTTCTAGTTATGCAATTTCCTTGAAGGCTAAGTACATCGTTAAAATTTATATGATTTTTAATCAATAAAATCCATCAAAAATGAAAAATAAAGCAAGTTTGTAAACTTTTGCGGAGCTTCAAAACTATAATAGTTGCTCCAAGTACTACAGATTCACCCGCTATACATTTGAATTGGGAGTGGACCCGCAGTACCCGGACGCAGCCACCATCGAAATGACGGCGCTGCTGTGTTTGTGACAAATTAGGGCCGGTGGTGTTATCAATTGATTGGTGGAGGTGCGAGGTGTCAGACCACAGCTGATGAGATATTGATGGCCCATCCTTAGGAGAAAGTAGTGGGTGACCCCTTTAAGATGATATGCAAATATGCTTCATTTCTATTTTAGAAGTGTTTGCATATAGTATATATTTGATACATTCTGTATATACTCACATTGATGCGATCTGTGGGGTACTCAAATGTGAACCTTTGCACGCGCTTTTGCCGCTCCAAGTACATACAAGAGCCGCGATTGCGCTGCAAAGAGAGTTCTTCCATCATTACATCTTGGGGGACACTAACTTTTTTGCCTAGGTTTAGCAAAGGCACTGAAAAAAAAAAGACAAAAAAAGCAATGAGCGGGATTTCCCATGGTGTACAGAGGATACAGAATATATACCAAGCTTTCAGCACCGGATGGCGCTGTTTGCCTTCCTACTACATTTTTGACTTGCGTACTAATATTTGTCCTCTCCAATTACCGTGCCAGACGGCGCAATAAAATTCCAGCTGTTCTGAACATAGCAGAACTATTTGAAATGTGTCAAGAACGTCCCAAATTTATTGACTTTCTGCCTTATGTCCAGATACATTTCACGGGTTTTATAAATAAAAGTATATTTCCAAAGCACTATGCATTGAAAGATGGAGTACATATATAAAGTTCTCCAAATGCATTACATATTTTATACACCTTTACGCCTCGCTCAACAATTTTTTGAAAGATTCTAAGAGAATGTTTAAGAGAAGTTGTAAAATGCTTCTTGTTATATTTGGTAGGAAATAGGAAATGAGGATGAAGCTATAGTAGTCGGCAATCTTCCTCTTTGGCGTTGCTGGAGGACATCTGTGTTACATCACTGAGTCTCCTCAAGATAAGTGTTCCCCTTGTTCATAAATCCCAACTGTCTTTACGGGTAGTGGGGATCAACTAGTGCTCACCTCATCATTCCATAAGTAAGGCTTATCGCCAGGGTAAGGCAAGGATTAGGTTTCTGATCGGCGATAGGTGATAGGCGATAGGTGCAGAACCTATATAGGGACGTTTAGGGCAGACAGGGTGAGTTTAGATCTGCCTAGGGTCCCCACTCCCCTCTTCCCTAGTGTTGTGCTCCCTTCCCCTCATCCCTTCATGTTGCACTTAGGCTTTCCTACACTGTGCGTGACAATTCCACAGCAGATAAGGAATAGGGTGTCCAGCAAAAGAGGACTCAAATGGAGAGAGGTAGTGTACTGTGAAGGAAAAGAGGTTCTAGCTTCATGAAACAGCAAATATCTTTAGTTGAAAAATTGGTTAAAAAATTTCCATCTTACTGCGGTAATGCGTTTCGAACGTCACTACGATCTTTGTCAAAGATTGTAAGCTTTGACAAAGAACACAGTGACATTCTAAATGCTTTTCATGGAATTTTTTTAACCAATTTTTCAAATAAAGATGTTCGCTATTTCATAAACTTGGAACCTCTTTTCCTTCGCATGTTGCAATGTGGTCCCACAAATTCTGGGCTTCTACACAACTGGATCCATGGTGAGCTGTTTTTTTTCTGTTACTTAGGTAGTGTATTGTGCAAAGGTTGTAGGAAGATATGCAAGAAATGTTGCAAAGTAATAAAGATTTGCAGAAGCACATCCACAGAAGATCTGGGGTCAGTTCTCCAAGATGTTTGGAACAACTTCCCTGTCAAGTTCTTTCAAATGCTGTGTGCAAGTGTAGCTAAAATAAAGAACGATCACACCACACATTGATTTGATTTTGATTTCTCTTTGCAATTTGTTAATTCATAAAATTAAAATATTAACATTTCTACATTTTGAAAACATGTTTACTATACAGCATTTTTTCTCACCTGCCTAAATTTTTGGCCCAGTAATGAATGTCATATTTTGCCCACTCGTGGAGGTGGATGAGAGTTATGAAAGGGTGACATGAGTGTATTTTCTCTCATCTGAGAGAATCAAGACAATTATGCTAATCACACTCTGATCATAGTGTGATCCGATTCTCTTAGATGAGAAGATGGAGAAAAAAATGTCTCCATCTTCTACATTCTGTCAGTCTGCGGAAATTGTACTGCACTTAGATGTTATCTGGGTGCACTCCAGTGATTTCCATAGACTCATTGACTTGCTCAGCAGAGTCTGATCCGAAGATCGTGTAAAAGTTGGCCATCTGTTATTTTTTCTGCAGGCAAGCTCTGTTTGAGGAAAAAAATCAGACATGTGCGCGATCCCAAAGAATAGCAATGGTCTGAATGCGATCTGATGTTTTATCGGATCGCACTCGGACCAAAAATATGGTCATGTGCATGAGCCCTTTTTCGTCATTACTAGAGTTGAGCGATACTTTCCGATATCCAAAAGTATCGGAATCGGAATGGTATCGCCGATACCATTAAAATATCGGCGATACCCGATACCGATACCGGAAGTCCCATGTAAGTCTATGGGAACAAAATATCGTAACTAAAAAAACCTCTTTCTTTCCTTGTAAACACTAAATATACACACATAGAATACATATATATATATATATACATGTCATTGTGACATATATATATATACATATATGTATAGTTTATACACTTCTACATAGTAAAATATCCTCTGATTCAATTGCCGGGTAAAGCCGGCTTCTGTGAAAACACAGAAGCACCCGACATGAAATGACACTTGGTGTACATAGGGTTAACCATGTCTTTTCATGTCGTTTGCAATCTGATTTGCACAAACAATTACATCAGTCTATGTGTGCAAAATTTCACACCTGTATAGGTTAATTAAAGGTGTAAATTCGTTGTAAAAAAAACGGACTTTTTTGCTACGAATTTACACCTTTAATT
This sequence comes from Oophaga sylvatica, assembly GCA_033576555.1. NCBI lineage: Eukaryota > Metazoa > Chordata > Amphibia > Anura > Dendrobatidae > Oophaga > Oophaga sylvatica. Next base: position 24,600,671 of record JARQOD010000004.1, read on the forward strand.
AACCCCTACAGGTGTGAAATTTTGCACACTTACACTCATGTAATTGTTTGTGCAAATCAGATATCAAACTACATGAAAAGACATGGTTAACCCTATGTACACCAAGTGTCATTTCATGTCGGGTTCTGCATTTTCACAAAAGCCGGCAATTGAATTAGCGGCTATTATACTATGTAGAAGTGTATGAACTATAAATATAAATATATATATATATATGTGTCACAAATTCAATGACATGTATATATATATATTATATATATATATATATATGAGGTGTAAAATTGCTGAAAAAAAATGCGTGGGCTCCCGCACTATTTTCGCAACCAGACAGACAAAGCCAGTGAGTGGGGGCAGATAATAATAGCCCAGAGAGGGACCATTTTTTTGGCCCCCCCCGGCTACTAACATCTGCCCCCAGACACCCCAGAAAGGGCAAATCTCTAATTAGATTTGCCCTTTCTGGCACTTTGCCCGTCTATTCCCATTGCCCTGTAGCGGTGGCGAATGGGTTAATAAGGGGTTAAAATGACCTTGCAATTGAAAGGTCACTTTAAGCCAGGTTAATAATTGAGAGCTGTCAATTAGACAACTATCAATTATTAATCCTATTGCATGAAAGAAAAATCAAACACACACACTTTAATAAAAAATAAGTTTAATGAAATAATCACACAGTTTTTGACCATATTTTATTTACCTGCTAAAACCATTTCCTGTAATAAAAATAAAATAAAGCAAAATTATTCTTACCAATCCGATGTACAGTCAGGTCCCACGGTGTAATCCTTCAGAAAGGGTTAATGTTTACTGCAGGGACCGCAGCTAATGCTGCAGCCTCACAGTAAACCCCCAAATGAATGAGCTCCTCTCCTGGCTGACAGGAGAGGAAGTGGAAAGCTTAATTGATTGCTTTCCACTTTCACTTCAGGTCAGCCAGGGACACCATCAGTGACGTCAGAGGGAACTGATTAACAAAAATAGGGGTTCCCTTCGAAAAAAAAAATGGCGTGGGGTCCCCCCAATTTTTGTTAACCAGCCAGATGAAGCAGACCGCTGAGGCCTGGATTTTCAGGCTGTTAAGGAGCCAAGATCCATGGACCTTGCCAGCCTGATAATACCAGGCCACAGCAGTCTGCATATCTTGGCTGATTAACAAAAATAGGGGATCCCCTCGAAAAAAATTGGCGTGGGGTCCCCCCTATTTTTGTTAACCAGCCAGATGAAGCAGACCGCTGAGGCCTGGATTTTCAGGCTGTTAAGGAGCCAAGATCCATGGACCTTGCCAGCCTGATAATACCAGGCCACAGCAGTCTGCTTAGCTTGGCTGGTTAACAAAAATAGGGGATCCCCTCGAAAAAAATTGGCGTGGGGTCCCCCCTATTTTTGTTAACCAGCCAGATGAAGCAGACCGCTGAGGCCTGGTTTTTCAGGCTGGTAAGGATCCAATATCCATGGACCTTGCAAGCCTGATAATACTGTGTAGCCCAGCTACGCAGGCACACACATAAAATCCAGGAGAATGCACAGGAAGGTAACCACAAAAGCTTGTTATCATTCACTGCCACTCACAATTTCAGACACACCCACCAGGGGTATAGGAGGTAGTGACATGTAGCAGAGTCAGTCTGTTTTCCTGTCTGAGAAGAGCTCAGATCAGATAGTTTCCTGTCTTCAGACAGTGCAGTTCAGTGCCAGTGCAGTCTGGACTAGGAGAGAGGACTGAATCCTCGCGGAGCTAGCGTAGCTCACCTGACAAAGAAGTGGAGGCTAGTACGGGTGAAGTGCATCATCCTAGCCTAGTCAGAGCTACCCTTAATCAGTACCTCAGTAGAAGCTGAAACAAGGAGGAAACTGAGAGCTGCTCAGCGAGCTCGGAAGAAAGCTGACTATTTCCATCGAAAGCTACAAGTGCTTATGCAAAGAGCAGAAGCAGGGCGAAGGGCGCAGTGGAGAACATAGAGAAGTGCTTCAGGTATTGGATTGCCTGCACTAAATTGCCGGACACCGGGGTCCGAAGCGTTGCTACAGTTTCAAGCTTAGTAACAAGAACACCGGAGGCATCTGGACTACAGGTCGCAGAGAGCAGCCCTAAGTGTCAATACGTAACCGGAGACAGGGAAAACAGGAGTCTAGCCTGATCAGCAAATATAGACTTAGTTTTCACCACTTAGAAGTTTCCACCACAACGTTGGCCGGGCAGTACAGCTATTGAGAAAGCTGGAGATTCAGAGTTAACTTCGCTTCAGGCAAGTTGGTCTCACCTACATTCGAAGTAAAGGAGGCCTCTAACCTGCTCAGTGGTTACCCGAATGTGCATTCTTCACCCCGACCAGCTCCCCGGGATCTGCTTGAACCATCTACAAGTAAAAGGTATGAAAAGAAGCTGCATCGTGTGTGACTGAATTCTTACTACACCCTGCATCATCTTCACCATAGACTTCCAGGGACCCGTCTCACCTGTGGGAGACTTACTACCAAGCTGCCCCATAACATCCCCTGTGAAAGTCCTTAGAGCAGCGCTGGTACAATTTACTAGAAACCGCAGGTGGCGTCACAAACTACCTATACCTAATAATCCCCTGTAAATATCCCCCAACGCTTGACTGCCAGGGCCACGGACCGAGCCACCGCTACCAGTGACAACTCCCATAGATTTCCATGGGCTCGGCTCCGAGTACCCCATAGCCCTGGTATCCACAATTGTGGGGCGAGTCAATTCAACTTGGCGTCACGAACAGGATACGAAAGCTTGCAATTGTGAGTCCTGTGTGTCTATTGAATTGTTTGCTGCATTTGTCGCCAAAATACCGCCATCTTTACCGCAAAATTCGCGCCCTCAGGCGCTGGTGAAGAAGGGGGGCGTACCTGAAAGTGCGCGCTGGTTCCCTGGCCCCGCCCCCAACTCTGACGCGGCGGCAGGTCCTGTGAAACAGGAAGTGAACGCTCTGACATCACAGTCCAGCGACAAAGGTCCTGTCTCCACCGCTGTGCCTGCAACGAAGGTCCTGTCTCCACCGCTGTGCCTGCGACGCTGCAGCCTGCGAAAGAGGTAGGCTCAGATTAACCAAGGGGGCACCAATATGTCGCAGCAACCGGCAGACGGAGCGGCCCCCGCCGGAGGCCCCAATAGCCCACCGCTTGGCGCCGTACCGCAGGATGGGGGTGCAGGCCCCTCACCTGGCCCGGTGGTCCCGCTCATGCCGCTAACCCTCCCCTACATGCCTGGAGCGAAGTGGCTCCCCCAGTACAGCGGCGAGCCAGGCACCCTGCCAGGATTTAAACGGAAGATATGTAGTATTTTGGATATGTATTCAATGACTGAAAAGCAAAAATCTGCTGTGGTAATAGGACAGTTAGCTGGTGCGGCTGAGAGAGAAGTAGAGACTTGGCCCATTGCAGACCAGGAGTCGGTACCTGCGATACTCTTAAAGCTACAGGCCATCTTTGAGGACCGCACAGAAACGGATCTCCGGATGGCATTTTATCAGTGCTTCCAGGGACCGGGTGACAGTATTAGGGACTACGCCTGCCGACTACAGGGGCCCTGCGAGCTCTTAAACAGGCTAACCCCACAAGTCCCATTGATGAGAGCCAAATGTTGAAAGAGCAATTCGTGCGGGGACTGAAGTCTCCAGAGGAAGGCAGGACTGTAAACTGGTGGTCCTTGGATCATCCAGATGCCACCTTTGATGCTCTAAAGGACATGGCAATAAAGGGACTGCGACCCCTGGAAAAGCCAGCGGTGGCAAATCGGTATCACCCGGGTGAAGCCACTCTAAAGCCGGCAGTACCCACCTTTTCCCCGCAGGTGGCAGAAGCTAAAACGCAGGTGGCGCCCCCTAGTGAGTTGGAATGTCTGCGCTCAGAAGTGCGCCAGCTGACTAAGAACTTGGCCACTGTAATGGATGCCCTGCAACTGCGGAAAGAGGAAGGAGGAAAGATCCTACTAGCCGACTGTCCGGAGGATGTCCCTTGGATGAACCGGAGGAAATGGAGGACGTCGCCACACCGGAGGAGGACCACGCCACCCCCAGGAGCGACTCCTGATCAACACCATCCTCGCCGGGAGATCATCTGCTACCGCTGCAATCAAAAAGGTCATATGGCTCAGCAATGTCCTTTAAACGAGCCGATCCTGGGTCAGAGGGCCAACACCCAGGAGTAGACTCATCAGGCCCCTTGGACTGGAACCGCAGGTTCGTGGGTGGACGGCCCTACCTGTCCATGATTCTGGACGGGATTGCAATCCCTGCACTGCTGGACACTGGATCTCAGGTGACCATCATACCTGACGTCCTTTACAATAAATTTTGGTCCATGGACAGTCTCCAGCCCCCGAGCCCTGACTTGACAGTGTACGCCACCAATGGTCTCCCTGTTGAGGTAATTGGAGCCAAAAACGTAAACGTAAAAGTGGGCAGGGTGGAGCTGAAGGATCAGGGACTTTTAGTGGTAAAGACTGTAAATGAGGAGAATGCCTTAAATGTGATACTAGGTACTAACATTATCAGTAACTGTCTGGGAGAAGTTGTGTTTTTGCTCCAACAGCTCGCTGAAATTGCCAAGCCAAAGCAGAAGGGAGTGATCCAGAGGGAGATCCGGGCCCTGATGTGCCAGCAGCAAGCGAAGCTTACAGATGGTGAAATCGGTAATGTACGGGTCACAGACTCAAATCCCATTGTAATACCCCCAATGAGTGAAATGTTAATATGGTGTAGAGCAGCCATAGGTCTGAGGGGACAGAACTACCAAGCAGTAGTAGAGCCCCATCGCTCAGAACACAGACCTACACTCATGATTGCTAGAGGGGTAGTGGAAGTAGTAAATGGGAGAGTACCAGTACGACTTCTCAACTGGGGGGACGATGAAGTAAATTTGCCACGTTATGCTACAGTTGCTAAATTACATGCCGTAGATAATAATTCTATCCTCACAACCGAGTCCTTAGCCTCCCGCCAACCAGCGGAGGATAATGATCCGGCAACCCGGTAGCGGACTGGTGTCAGCAGCTTCATATTGGGACAGACACCACCTCCGTCCACCAGAAACAGGGGGTACTACGGGTGGTACAAGAGTACGCACAAGTATTTAGCAAGCACCCACTTGACTTTGGGACCATTAAGGGAGTACAGCATCATATCCCTACAGGCAGTCATCCTCCCATCAAAGAGCGGTACCGGCCTATACCTCCAGCCCACTATCAGAAAGCTAAGGAAATGCTGCATGACATGAAGAAAGCCGGGGTGATAAGGGATAGTTGTAGCCCCTGGGCGGCACCTCTAGTTCTAGTGAAGAAAAAGGATGGTAGCATGCGAATGTGTGTAGATTATAGGCAAGTAAATCGTATAACACATAAAGATGCATACCCATTACCACGCATAGAGGAATCCTTAGCTGCTCTGAAAACGGCTAACTACTTTTCTACCCTCGACCTTACTAGTGGGTACTGGCAAGTGGCTGTGGCTGAGGAGGACCGGGAGAAAACTGCTTTCACCACCCCAATGGGACTCTGCGAGTTCGACAGGATGCCGTTTGGTCTCAGCAGTGCCCCAGGAACATTCCAGAGAGTGATGGAGAGCTGCCTGGGACATCTCAACTTCGAAACTGTGCTGCTGTACCTGGACGACGTGATTGTCTACTCCAAGACATTTGAAGATCATTTGAAGCACCTGGCAGAGGTATTCGAGTCATTGTCCAAGTTTGGGATGAAACTAAAGCCCTCTAAATGCCACCTGCTCAAACGGAAGGTACAGTACTTGGGACACATTGTCAGTTCCGAAGGAGTAGCGCCGGACCCCGAGAAGGTCACAGCCATCCAGAAATGGCCGGAGCCGAAGAATCTAAAGGAGGTGCGTCAGTTCCTGGGATTAACAGGTTACTACAGGAGGTTCGTGAAAGATTACACTAAGAAGGCGGCGCCTTTACAGGACCTCCTGGTAGGACAACCTCTTAAGAGCAGAAACCTTCCATTCAATTGGGGAAAAGAACAAACTGAGGCATTCAAAGAGATGAAAGAGATCCTTACCGGCGATGAAATCTTAGCCTACCCAGATTACAGCCAACCGTTCCTGCTATACACAGATGCCAGTAACGAAGGATTAGGAGCGGTCCTCAGTCAGAAGCAGAACGGCCAAGAAAAAGTCATCGCATATGCCAGCAGAAAACTCAGGCCAACTGAGAGGAATCCGGAAAACTATAGCAGCTTCAAACTGGAGTTCCTGGCGCTGGTCTGGGCCATTACCGAAAGATTTAAACATTACCTTGCCTCCAACCGGTTCACTGCGTTTACAGACAATAACCCCTTGACGCATCTGGAAACAGCCAAGCTGGGAGCCATGGAGCAACGTTGGATGGCTCGGTTGTCAAATTATCAGTTTACCATCAAGTATAGAGCGGGCCGTAAAAATGCTAACGCGGACGCCTTGTCCAGAATGCCGCATGAGTCCGACACGGAGAAGAATCAGATGATCTGGAAGAAATCGAGCTACCTCCGTTCCACCGAAATGGGATGGTCCAAGAGCAACGAGTCTACAGAAAGCGGTGTGGTGAGATGTTGAACCCTTTACCCCATCACAGCTGGAAGGAGACTCAAGATAGCGATCCAGTGGTCAGCCGTATCAAGGAGCTGATAAAACAAGAAGGTTCCTCCTTGGAGAAAGACGCACCCATACCAGCAAAGCTCCTGTGGAATGAAAGAAGCCGATTGTTCATATACCGAGAGAAGTTGTGCAGGAGATACGTCGACCCAAGGACCCATGAGATGGTTTGGCAGATAGTGGTGCCCAGAGCAGACTTCCAAATGGTGTTGGAAGCCTACCACGATCAAGCAGGACACTTTGGCTGGAGAAAGCTGGAGACCCTGTTGAGGTGTCGGTTCTATGGGTAGGGATGCGCAGCTCCATCGAGAAGTGGTGCCGGAACTGTGGACCCTGTGGTCTCAGACGAAAAGACTATCATAGTCAGAGAGCACCCTTGCAGCCTATCCGGACGACTCGTCCTCTGGAGATCGTAGCATTGGATCACGTTAAGTTGTCCCCAAGCAGGTCAGGATACTCGTATGCTCTGACCATGGTGGATCATTATCCCAAATTCCTGGTGGTCGCCCCTGTCAAAGATCTGACAGCAGAGACAGCAGCCAAGGTCTTCCAAGCAAGTTTCTGCAGACCACACGGATATCCAGAGCAGGTACTGACTGATCGAGGTCCAGCCTTTGAAGCTGAACTGTTTCAGGAATTCTGTCAATTGTATGGATGCAAAAAGATCAGAACGACGCCATACCACCCTCAGACCAACGGCCTTTGTGAAAAGATGAATCACATTGTCATGGATTTACTGAAAACTGTACCCCTGGAAGAAAGGAATCGGTGGCCAGACTTGTTACCCGACCTGGTTGACTTGTACAACCACATCCCAGTAAGTTCCACCAACTGCACTCCAGCTTACCTTATGAGAGCAAGACCTGGAAGACTGCCAATGGATTTGGAGCTGGGAGTGGTAGAACCAGAGGCTGATGACAGTGCTGAAGATTGGGACACAACTCGACAGGAACAGTACAAGAGAGTACAAGCCTGCGTAGAAGACAGTCTCAACAAAGTAAGAGAAAAGCAAGAGAAGAACTATAACAAAAATGCTCCCGCTAAGCCTTTAATGCCTGGAGAAATGGTGCTCAAAAGGAAAAGAAGAACACACAAGTTGGATGATCAGTGGGAACAGGAGCCATACGTCGTGCAAAATTCCAATTTTGATAACAGCAAGGTCTGTACCATCAGCAAGGATGGAGGAAAAACGACGGCAACTGTGTCTAGAGATCATTTAAAGTTGTGTCCTTGCCCATTAAAGCTCCGTGAAGAAAACCCTGTTGTCAATCAGGAAGAAAATAATGAAGCGGTCATACACACGGATTTGGGAGATTTACCTGCGGATTGGCCCAGATTGGGAGACGCTGTAATTATTCCTGTGCTGCAGTTTTATCAACCGCAAGAGGAGTCTCTACCACCAGTCATACCAATTGTGCCAGTTGAGCCAGTTCCAGAAGAACCTATTCTGGCAGACCCTCAACCATTAGAACCCCAAGAAGCGGACCCGCAAGAAGAAGCACCACAAGAAGTGGAGTCCTCTGGTGAAGCTGGTGAAGCAGTACCGCCTCGTCCAGTCACTAGCATGCTTGCCAGGTCCCTAGAGAGGTGGAGTCGTGTCTATAGTTTGCCGTTACGCAGAACAGAAAGGTTAGAGACTACTATACCTGACGCTACCCCACGCAGGTCAGAACGCATCACTAGAGGAAAACTACCTATTCGCTATCAGGAGTAGTCCTAGTAAACTAGTTAGCAAGACCCAGACAGGGTTTATTGTCACTGACAAAATGTATAAAGTTTGAAAAAGTTATTAATGTGATTTCTATTTATATGTCTTGAAATGTGTCTTTTCCATGCTCATGGACTGCGTGGCTGTGGACTATGCCAGCCCAAGAACTTGCTTTGTAAATAGTTTGCACTACGGTGCATTATCTTGGTTTTACACGAAACCATTACTATCTACCTCTGAACAAAAACCCGTATGGTGGGCCTAGAGTGAGGTCTGCAGTCAGAAGTCCTGCAGCCCACCCAGGACCCACGTGGGAGGTTTTTGGTGCGGGTCCTCCACAAGTATCTAGTATATATGAAAATGTCTTGATATTTTGATACTTTTGTATTCTTTATTGTACAAATTGTAACGTTCAAGAAGTCGTACCTCCCGGATGGGAAGAGTTATAATATTTATGTTAATGCAAAACAAAATGTTCTTTTTGTCTTTTACAGCCCGGGAGTGCTGTGTTTTACCAAGGGGGGATGTGTAGCCCAGCTACGCAGGCACACACATAAAATCCAGGAGAATGCACAGGAAGGTAACCACAAAAGCTTGTTATCATTCACTGCCACTCACAATTTCAGACACACCCACCAGGGGTATAGGAGGTAGTGACATGTAGCAGAGTCAGTCTGTTTTCCTGTCTGAGAAGAGCTCAGATCAGATAGTTTCCTGTCTTCAGACAGTGCAGTTCAGTGCCAGTGCAGTCTGGACTAGGAGAGAGGACTGAATCCTCGCGGAGCTAGCGTAGCTCACCTGACAAAGAAGTGGAGGCTAGTACGGGTGAAGTGCATCATCCTAGCCTAGTCAGAGCTACCCTTAATCAGTACCTCAGTTAGAAGCTGAAACAAGGAGGAAACTGAGAGCTGCTCAGCGAGCTCGGAAGAAAGCTGACTATTTCCATCGAAAGCTACAAGTGCTTATGCAAAGAGCAGAAGCAGGGCGAAGGGCGCAGTGGAGAACATAGAGAAGTGCTTCAGGTATTGGATTGCCTGCACTAAATTGCCGGACACCGGGGTCCGAAGCGTTGCTACAGTTTCAAGCTTAGTAACAAGAACACCAGAGGCATCTGGACTACAGGTCGCAGAGAGCAGCCCTAAGTGTCAATACGTAACCGGAGACAGGGAAAACAGGAGTCTAGCCTGATCAGCAAATATAGACTTAGTTTTCACCACTTAGAAGTTTCCACCACAACGTTGGCCGGGCAGTACAGCTATTGAGAAAGCTGGAGATTCAGAGTTAACTTCGCTTCAGGCAAGTTGGACTCACCTACATTCGAAGTAAAGGAGGCCTCTAACCTGCTCAGTGGTTACCCGAATGTGCATTCTTCACCCCGACCAGCTCCCCGGGATCTGCTTGAACCATCTACAAGTAAAAGGTATGAAAAGAAGCTGCATTGTGTTTGACTGAATTCTTACTACACCCTGCATCATCTTCACCATAGACTTCCAGGGACCCGTCTCACCTGTGGGAGACTTACTACCAAGCTGCCCCATAACATCCCCTGTGAAAGTCCTTAGAGCAGCGCTGGTACAATTTACCAGAAACCGCAGGTGGCGTCACGAACTACCTATACCTAATAATCCCCTGTAAATATCCCCCAACGCTTGACTGCCAGGGCCACGGACCGAGCCACCGCTACCAGTGACAACTCCCATAGATTTCCATGGGCTCGGCTCCGAGTACCCCATAGCCCTGGTATCCACAATTGTGGGGCAAGTCAATACCAGGCCACAGCAGTCTGCTTAGCTTGGCTGGTTAACAAAAATAGGGGATCCCCTCGAAAAAAAAACGGCGTAGGGGTCCCCCTATTTTTGTTAACCAGCCAAGTAAAATGCAGACTGCTGCGGCCTGGTATTAAAAGACTGTCAAGGCCCATGGATTTTGGCCCTCAACAGCCTGATAATACCAGGCTACAGCAGCCCCACATTTGGCGCATCAAAAGATGTGCCAATTGTGGCACTTTACCCGGCTCTTCCCACTTGCCCTGTAGCGGTGGCAAGCGGGGTAATAAGGGGTTATTGTCACCGTTGATTGCACGGTGACAATAAGCCCGGTTAATAATGGAGAGGCGTCAATAAGACACCGATCCATTATTAATCCCAAAGTTTTTAAATGTGTAAAAAAAAGACACAGCAAGAAAAAAGTCTTTTAATGAAATAAGAGACAACACAGTTTTCATTTTTTTTATTACTCTCTCATTCCTGCGACGCCATCGATCTCCTGTAAAAAAATAAAAAAAACAAACCAACAGTATACCACCTGTCCGACGCAGTCCATAGTAACGACAGTCCCACGACGATCCAGCTCTGCTACATCGGAATGACAGGCAGAGCCTGACATCCCGACGCAGCACAGCTGCTTACCAGCTTCCCCGGCGGTGACGTCATCGGATTGACTGCTTTACGGCCGCGATTACCCAGCAGTCACTGCAGTTATCGCGAGAAACTGCATGTGACCGCCGGGGAGAAGAGGATGGCGGCCATTAAGCAGTCCGGGATGTGACCGCCGGAGATCTTCTGCCGGGTAAGTGCCGCTGACTCCTGACAGACCCGACCGACGGACACTGACAGTGACAGTGACATTCCGATTCCGGTATCCGATATGACGAAAATATCGGAACTCGGAATCGGAATTCCGATACAGCCAATATCGGCCGATACCCGATATTTGCAGTATCGGAATGCTCAACCCTAGTCATTACCCTACCTCCATTTTAGGCCACCAGGGCTTAATCCAATGATGGGTCATCCTGATGTTACACACAAGAAACCACCCAGAAGATTTTTGGAGGTTTTCGAGAGGCTTTTGTTAGATGAAAGTTGACTGAACCCCTAAATTGGGACCTCCCAGATGAGAGAGGTCAGGGAAGAGAAGGAGCGGGAAGATGGAATCCCTATATTTTTTTTTTTTTGTAAATTCTCTGTTTATTTCACAAAGAGAGTACAACAGTATAAAGCAAAGAAACAAAGAAACAAACGTTACGTTACATCACGTATAAGCAAAAACAAATTAAAACCAAATGAATTAAACATCTTGGAGAACAAGGAAAAAGAAGAAAACAGAGAAGAAAGAAAAATAAGGAAGAGAGCCCAATGTATGGGAGAATAAGTCAAGGGCGACTTGAATACAAATCAGGGGAAAAATAGAATGAGAGAAGATATAGAAATGGAGAAGCGGTTGGGAGGGTGGGGGGGGAAGGAGTGAAGGAAAGGAGGTGACGGAGTCCGATGTCTACCATTCAACCATTCAACTATCCAAGTGGCACTAAATTCAGAGCTAGTCTGAAGCCCTGTAGTTTACCCAAGGAGCCCAAAGTTTCTCAAATGCCGTATAACGCAATTCCAATCTGGCCGTGAGGTCTTCCAATTTGTATATGTCGTCCACTTTTGCAAGCCACATATCTAGTGTCGGCGGAGTCACCGATTGCCATTGAAGAGGGATCAACCATCTGGCTGCCATCAGAAGGTGAGTGCTAAGTTTCTTTTTATGTGGGGTATAATTAGGGGTGTTACACCAGAGCAGTACCAAGTCCCTGGTGAGTGTAAAATTCGATCACAGATCCTACGGGTGGTGTCTTCTACTGTTTTCCAAAAAGGGGCAACCGCAGCGCAGTGCCACCAAATATGTGACAAAGTACCTCTGGCAGACCTACACCTCCAGCATAAAGCATCAACAGTGAGGCCCCACTTCTGCAACATCTCCGGTGTTCTGTACCAGCGGGTCAACAATTTTAACGAATTTTCTTTTAGCCGTACACAACGTGAGAATCCGTGTGAGCGGTTCAAGATCTGCTGTGTTGTTTCTTCTGAAAAGCAACAGCCCAACTCGCGTTCCCACTCAATTAAGTAAGAAGGCTTAAACACTTCAGCAGGTGTTATCCGAGATGCGTACATAATAGAGAGAGAACGTCGGGGAAATGAGGCCTCAAGTAGTTGTTGTTCAAACTGGGTGGCGCTGCGTGTAGTTGAATGGTTTAAATTAAAGGTTGTACAATTGAATTGAAAATATCGTCGTTGCAGGAAGTTTGGGACAAAAGGTAAGAGGTGTTCCAAGAGAAACGTCTCAGAGGGCGGCGAACCATGCGGCATGAAGAATGATATGGGAACACGCAGTCGGGACCACAGGTCTAGGGTAATGGCGTCTATATCAGATGACGAGTTAGCGAACGGGATAAGGCTGTCCGGCAACAGCGGAGAGGGGAAGGGCGACAGACGTGAGTCTGACCCGTTGCGTTTCCATACAGTCATTATCCCCTTCAGCATCGGATTTCGTAGCACCTTAGTCGTATTTCCCAAAGCGGGAACCCAAAAAGCAGCTCTGTCCCTGCTCGACAGTAATTTCAGATCTATTATGGCTGAGTCCGAGTTCCCAACATGTCTGCAGATGTCTAACCAGCGCAAGAGCTGTATTGATTCATAGTAGGTCTCCAAATCCGTGAGGTTAATACCTCCGGCTCTACGCGGTAGCCTCAAAATTTTATAAGCAACTCTACTTCTACCGCCTCTCCACAAAAAATTCAGAAAGAGGCTCCGTACATTCTTAAAAAAGGACTTTGGTACAAACACAGGAGCAGCCTGGATAATGTACAGCAGTTTGGGCATTATATAAGAGACCAAATATGTTTTCCGGCCAAGCCAAGACATGAAGGGGACTCGTAGTGACTCAAGTCTCTTCCTAATCTTTTCCAGCGCCGGGATATGGTTATTCGAGAAGATAGCAGAAATATCTCTGCTCAACTTTATACCAAGATATATAATACCTCGCGACGGCCATTGGAAGGGAAACATACTGCGCAAAGTAGCAATGTGACATGAGGGGACCGACACATTTAAGGCCTCAGATTTCTGGTAGTTGACTTTGAAATTCGAGATCTCACCGAACATCTCGAAGATCCTCATCAACTCGGGAAATGCCTGCTGTGGGTCAGAGAGGAACAATAACAGGTCATCAGCATATGCAGCCGTTAGATGGTGTCGCTCCCCAACTGTGAGACCCCGCAACTGACTCCGAGTTCGGATCCATTGCAAAAGAGTCTCCATGCAAAGAACAAATAGGGATGGAGACAATGGGCATCCCTGCCTAGTTCCGTTGGCGACCGAGAACGAACGCGAGAAGGCACCGTTCACTTTGACTGAAGCCGTCGGTTGATTGTAGAGCGAGAAAATCGATGTCACAAAGGCCGGCGGCAGACCAAACCTCAGCAATACCGATCTCATGAAAGTCCAATCGATTCTATCAAATGCCCTCTCCGCGTCCGTCCCCAGCAACGCCAACGGAACTCCCCGACTCCCAGCATAATATATTAAACTAAGAACTCGCACGTGTTACTCCTGCCCTCTCTCCCAGGGACAAACCCTGTCTGGTCTGGGTGAATCAAGCGGGGTAGGAGACTCTGCAAGCGGGAAGACAATAATTTTGCCCATAATTTTACATCTACATTTAGCAAGGAAATTGGTCTATAACTACTGCACAGGGTGGAGTCCTTCCCCTCTTTTGGTATCACAGCTATATGGGCCATCAGGGCCTGCGCCGGAAGCCCTTCACCCTGTGCTAGAGACCCGCACCATCGCTCCAATTGCGGCAGTAATACCTGGCTCAATTTTTTGTAATAAGTTATCGGAAGACCGTCAGGACCTGGGCTCTTCCCCGATGGGATAGACTTAAGTACCTGCAAGATCTCCCCGCTGAAGGGTTTCATAAGAGCTGCCTGTTCTTCCGAAGAGAGAGATGGCAGTTGCAATGAGTTTAAAAAGGATTCGACCTTTCCCAGATGTGCACGCTGTTGGGATGAGGATCTGTTAGGGTGTAGACCATATAAGGTTTCATAGTAGGAACAAAACTGTTCTCCTATCAATTTAGAAGTGGACACCCGGTAACCATCCGGTTTGCGGATCGCGGAGATGAATGTGTTCGGCCGGGTGGCTCTCACATAAGCGGACATCAACTTACCACCGCGGTCCCCGTGAGCATACAGTCTCTGTCTCGCGTAGAGGAGGGACCTCATGAATTTCAAAGACAAATATGTCTTAAGTTTGGTCCTGGCTGACAATAGTTCCTCCAATGTACTTTCCGCTTTGGATAACTTATGTGTTTGTTCAAGAGTGTTGATTGTGCGCAGAAGCGCATCAATCTCATCATTGCGTTGTTTTTTCTTAAAGGAACCCAGAGACATAAACCACGTACATAAGCCTTATGGGCCTCCCATTGTATCGGGATAGTGACTTCATTGTCATTTAGGGTAAAATATTCTTTAAGTTTCCCACTAAAGTCTCGCACAGTTCTTTCGTCATTTAAAAAGGATTCATTAAGTTTCCAAGTGAAAGGACGATTGAACTCAGTAGGAAGGCGTAACTTCAAAGTTACAGGAGCATGATCCGATACTGCTATATTACCAATGGAGACTCCCTCCACGCAAGACAGAGAACGCTTAGATAAAAAGACGTAGTCCAAGCGGTGGTAAGATCTGTGTATCATAGAATAAAAGGTGTAATCTCTCGCCAAAGGGTGGGCGGCTCTCCAGGTGTCCACCAGGTCCAAAGCCGCCAGGGCCCGCTTAACAGCAGAAAGTTTAGAGTTCCCCACGAGAGGCCTCCTGCTGGAGGAATCCACAAGGGGGCACAACGCCAGGTGTTATGTTTCGGTAGCTGAGGAGTGCAGGTAAAAAAGGCAATACACCAGAGCAGTTGGAATCTATGAGATTGCAGTACCCTGACTAACCACCACAACTAGAGGCAGCCGTGGAGCGTTCCTACGTTGGTCCTAACTACACCTAAAGATAGAAAGAGGAAAGCTATCTGCCCCGGAGCAGATCCCAAAGAACATAGAAAGCCCCCAAACATGTAATGGCGGTTAGACAAGAAGAAATACTGACACAGACAGAAAATAGTATGAGCAAACGTTGGGGCCCAAACTACCTAAATAGAAAAGGATAGGAAGGGCACGTACTGCAATCCAAAAAACCCTGAAAAGCACCAACTCTACTAATTTCAAAAACACCTGAGATCACACGACCTCTAACACCTAAATTAGTTCTCTGGTGTAACAAAATCAAAACAGCAGCCACTGAAAAAACTGGAAAAAGCAAATGTACAAACATCAGTGGCTGAACTAAACTGAGAGGGCAAAAGCCCCCGGAGGGGACCCTGAAGGCCCCCACAAAAGTGCAGGACAAAATGCAAAAATCAAGCACAAAAACAAAAAGAAGAAAATGTCTTATCTGTTAGCAGGAGATGCAGACACGACACAGCAGGCTACAAAGGAAACAGGAATCAAGGATTGAGACCAGAACAATTGATCACCGGCAACCCTGATGGGAAGGCGACTCCCTTATATAAGACCAGTCAGTAACACCTGATTCCCAATCCTCACAATCTTCACTGGACAGTCCAGTACCGCTTG
This sequence comes from Oophaga sylvatica, assembly GCA_033576555.1. Taxonomy (NCBI): domain Eukaryota; kingdom Metazoa; phylum Chordata; class Amphibia; order Anura; family Dendrobatidae; genus Oophaga; species Oophaga sylvatica. The sequence goes on from JARQOD010000004.1 coordinate 24,616,418, forward strand.
TAACCACCAGAGGGAGCCTCTGCTCAGAACTCATTTCAAGTCCATTCACAACAGCCAGGTTTAGGTCCCCACCCAACACAATCGTACCCTCTGCAAAGGCCCGAACCTTGGGGAGCACTGACAGAATCCAAGGAGTTTGGTTGGTGTTTGGAGCGTATAAATTCACAATGGTCAGCGTCATGGGGCCTAGCTTACCTTTAACAAAAAGATATCGACCTTCACAGTCTGTCAGATGTGTCTGGGGAATAAAGGGGAGACCAGACCTGAAGGCAATACTAACCCCTCTTGCGGCCTTAGAACCAAAGTGGCTTGAAACCAAGAGGAATAGCCAAATTTAGTGAGCGTAGGAATATTCGATTCTTTAAAATGGGTTTCCTGTAGAAGGAGAATCGCAGGTTTCTGCTTTTTCAACAGGCAAAAATTTGTGAGCGCTTTTGTGCGGTATTGAGCCCCTTAACATTAAGGGAGCAAACATTTGTTAGGTCAGGCGTCATAATGTCTTTGCCATCCACAACTTAAAACACCAAGAGGATAGACCCGTAGAATATGAGTAACCGTATCACCGGAAGGGAAGGAATAAGGTGGAGTAGGGAAGAGGGAGAAACAAAGAGAGTAAGAGACAGAAAAGATAGAAGGAGAAGAGATAATGTGTCCCGTATTGACCCACCAGATTCCCCCCATATGAAGACAGATGGGAGGGAGTAGGGTCGGACACATGAAAACGTCCCGCCGGGCGAACACCCCGGGCCACCAGGAGGGGCCCGACTGCGTCGCCAACAAGGACCAAGGGGGTATGAGTGCAATAGCAACCTGGAACACGAAGCCCCGGCTGTACCGCCCACCCTAATAATGCAACATCACCCCAACATAGGCTATCTCTGAGAGGAGAGGCATATAGTGATCAAGCATAGCAATGCACATTCATAACATATAGATACGTAAAAACAACTGTATACCCACAAAACTGCAGAGCATGATACAAAACCATACACCTCCCCGTTAATCAGCACCAAATGTACGCATTAGCACTCAGATGCTCAAAACAGAACATTCCCGTATAGATACCGGAAGAGAACAAGAACAGCATCTTCACCATTAGGGTACCTCCGTGACTTCCCCAAATTAAATAACATCTTACATCAACCAACAATAATTGGGATTGAAAATTAGGTACACTGCTTGTTAGGGCAGTCAAGATGTAATAGGAGCATCTCATTGGTAACGCCAAACTCCAACAGTCATATGTAGCCGCGGGAGAATCCAAGGAGGGAACCCCAAATATATAACTCACGGTTCCCAAATGTGAAAGATTGGTAACAACCTCGTCCAACCGCTCAGTTAACAAGTGAAGAAGGGTCCGGGTTCCTAGTGATGACGTCCACGGGAAGTGTACAACGCGAACCATAAGAACAAAAAGACTGGCAAAGCCTCGCTTCTAAAAGATCCAGTTCACAGACCAAGTAATCCAGGGACAAATCCGGACAGTAGAAGCAGATGAAGACTGTATATAGGCGACCTCCAGGTCCTGACTTCTCAGTCGTTTGTAGGTAAGTGGCAATCATAGACTACTAAGTGTCTTATAGGTGACATCAGATGTCAGAGATCATTGCACAGACACTGATACTCCGTGTAATCATAAAAAGGGAAGGAGTGCAGGGAGATCCAACACGGAAAGTCTACAGAAGGTCTGAGATGCAAATAAAGAGAGCCTTAGAATTCACAAACGAGGAGGGAAGAAACCGCAAACTTGAGTCAGACAGTGTCGGAGCAGGGCTCAGTGCGAATACGCTCTGGAGCTGCCGCTAACTTACGTTTAGCTTTAGAGGACTTGGTTTTACCTTCAGCATTTACCCAAATGTCTGAATCTGGAAGCGGCGGCAGATCCTCGTCAAGGGGAATTGGAAGCCAAGACGGTACTCTGATTGGAGGTATGTCAAGCTTCTCCCAGGCTCCCTGTAAATCATCAGGGGTACGGATTGACACTTTGAGGCTGCCTTTACTGATTAACAAACCAAATGGGAACTGCCACCTGTAGACAAGGTTATGAGCCCGTAGATGGTACAGGAGTGGTTTGACAATCCGTCTCTTGGCTAAAGTAGCTTGTGATAGATCCGGATAGAGAGCAATAGTATGTTCTCCCAGTTTCGGGGAGCCATTTTTACGAGCCGCCGCCAGCAGCGCCGCTGCATCTACAAAGCGCAGGAGGCCGCAAACCACATCACGTGGCGGGTTATCCTCATTAGGCTTGGGGCGGAGTGCCCTATGTACCCTCTGAATTTCAATCGCAGTACCTTTGTCTTTGTCAGTGCCGATCAGTGAGCTGAGTATCACTTGCACCGTAGCCTCTAGTTCAGCGGCGGTAACCGTCTCCGGGATGCCTTTGAGCCGGATGTTTGAGCGACGATTACGGTTTTCAAGGTCTTCGACCATAGTGATCACCGTATTCATATGGCGCTGTTGTTCTTGAAATTTAGCCCTCAGAGCTCAGCCAAAACGGACCACTGACGTCTGAGTCTTCTCCAGACAGTCCACTCTGGTCCCTAGTTTCTGAAGTTCTTGCTTGATGTCCTTCAGCTCAGACAAAATAGGAGCATGTGCTTGGTCAAGTAATTTCTTAAAATTACGCATTGTCATGCGGCTGGATCCTCTCGTGGAAGCTTGTGTGGAGCTGCCGTCGTCTGAAGAGTCCCCTGCACACTCCGCCATTAAGTCCAGCGGTAGGCCAGAAGCAGCTTTGTGCTTTGTGATGTAAGAATCCATGTCTCTCTGTTTTTGGTAGTCCTGGAGGAGTTCAAGGTTCCTTTAGACTTATCTCGAGTTGATTTGCCCATGTTGGGGTGAATAAATTGGCTGAAAAGGCTTTAGAAGGAGCAGCACGGTGAGGAGCTCAGACCTAAGCTTCCTTCCTCATATGCAGCCAGGCTCCGCCCCCCGGAATCCCTATATTTTGAAGAATTAACGCTCCACGCAAAATCGCGGACGTGTGTACGATTATGATCCCAGCGTCGGATCAAAATCCGCAATGCAACTCTATTGCGTCATTTTTTTACGGATTGCCAGACAGAAAATGAAAGAGAAACTATTTTTTGTTGTTGTTGAACTGATGAAACTTGGAGAGTAAAAACTGACTCTGACAAAACTCTGATGAAACTCGGAGAGTAAAAACTGACTCTGACAAAACTCTGATGAAACTCGGAGAGTAAATGATACAAAACCATGAACTACTGAGACAAAACTCTGATGAAACTCGGAGAGTAAAAACTGACTCTGACAAAACTCTGATGAAACTCTGCGCGATTTCCTGTAAATCCCTGGCGTCTGATTGCGTCCTTACACCTATCAGGAGGGCAGCCTCTGGCAGATTTTTCATTGGAGCTCTGGACTTTCGGTAATTGGCTTATCTCATATTGGCGATTTTATTTGTTCTCGTTCTTACCTTCCCCTGTTATTTCTCTGACTATGGCTGACGCTAGGCCTTTCCTCTCCTTCACCAGGTCTGCATACGTAGGAAACATTGTCTGGGCTGGAAATAAAGAAAGATAATTATACTGCAGCGTCATTTTATCTAATCCGTTTATTACCTCAGACAATGTATTATTTCTTGTCATGCACATAGGAAAGAGCTAACAGCAAAGACGGGAAAGTAAAGACAAGTGACTGAGAAGGGATTAGCGCTGGTGCTGGAGCTCGGGTGGTTTCTGTTTGTGAGTGGCTTTCTATCCATAAATTGCCTGAAATGTACTAATCACAATGCACTAAATAGCTGCAGTAATTGGCCATATTGTAGGTTTGGTAACTGGTTTCAACAAGCTTATTCCTTTATCTACACCAGACGGCATGGCAAAAGTATCGCTTGTCGTCTGCCTTCACTAATATGTGTGACAAGATAGAGGAATCCTGGATTATTATGAGGGATCCACTTGGGATTACTGGTCACCTAGTTGGAATTTGTCATCTCCTCATTACAGTTTTTTGGCGGGAAACTTTCACCCAAAAAGGATCTGGTTGTGGGGAAGATTAGTGTAGGGTAGCGACGGACACTGATTGGATCATGATTGACCTATCACGTGGCTTCTCAAGGGGAACTTAGTCCAGTTAGGATTATTTGACCTATTAGGCTTCGGAATATTTTGTCTGCCTCGGTAACAGCGTGTCATTGGTTTAAAGGGAACCTGTTAGCCGATACATGCTGCCCGAATCGTGGGTGTAAGGAAAGGGATGCCGCCATTTTGTATAGGGCCTATACCAGCCTCCATCTTGTCTGTTCACAGAGCCACAAACTTTTAACTACACAGGGCCTATTAGCATATCCAGTACGACCAGTTTTGATGTCCACTAGGAATCAAAGGGGCTTTAGCATGCTAATTAGTTTAGGCCAGTGTCTGAATAAGATGGTCAGTCGTATGGTAAATAGCTCAAGCCCTTGTTTCCTGCTCCATATGAATTGCAGGCCAGTTAATATGCGTGCTTCAAAGCAAAAGGGAAGAGCCTAGCAGGTTTAAGAATTGTAGCCATGTACAGGGTGGTCATTCCATTTTCACACACAGAAGCCAAGAAGATGGTCTAGGAAAGGACCACAAGAAAACGGATTTGTCTTGCCTAGGGTGCAGCAACATATGCTTTGGGGACTATCCAGTAACTGAAGACTGTTACCTGGGAATGGCAAAGCCCCTGCCTTCCCATGACCATACTACAACCCGGTAATATTGATCTATAGCTAATACCTTTAAGCCTTGTACATTATTGTTGTATTTTTTTACTCTGACTTTCAAATCCATTGTAATTACGTTCTATAGCTTTACTGTATATTTCTGTAATTATCTAGTGCGCCCTTAAGGCAAATTAAACCATAAAATTAATCTTGGGCTGATGCTTTTACTCTGACCACGAATCTTAGAATACCCAGTGGGTAACAGGACACCTTCCCCGGCGGCCATTTGCTCTAGATGCAGTTCCCTTACTGACCTGAGAGACAAAGGGGGGCGCCGGAGAGCTGTACCTGTGGAGTTACTCCCATTGGTGACGTGGGAGGAAAGGGATCGTCCGTCACATTTGGTAGCGGCAGTGGTATCAGAAGCTGTGATACCCAGGCTACCGTGTGGCGGTCGGCTTAGTTCCTCACAAATTGGTGTCAGAAGTGGGATCAGAGTAATAGTGTGCGTGGGACCCCTACTCCCAGACACTAGAGACTACCAGCGGTACTTTCACTGCTGGGGTCTTAAGGTCAGCCCAGCACTAGACGGTCAGAGTGTAAATATAATAAGTTGTGTGCAAGGTCAGGGTTGCAGCTGTGTCAGTAACCAAAGGTTCCCAAGATGGCAGAAGGCACCAGGAGTAGGGCAAAGGGGGAGGCCAATGCTATGGTCTATGAGGGGTTCGATACCGATGAGGGGGAGCTCAGTCATGGCTCCCCAAGGAGCCCGACCCCCGTGCTCAGTCTCACAGTGGACTGTCCACCCCCTGCCCGTCCCAGCCTGTCCAGATCGGAGGCCATTTTCCAAGCGGCTATGGCACAGCTCGAGGCTGGTAATGACGCCGCCTATGACAGACTCCTGGTGGCGGCAGAGAAAGCAGCAGAGCGTGAGCAAGCAGCTGCGGAGCGGGAGCATACAGAATGCCGTGAAGCTGCGGAGCGTGAGCAAGCAGCGGCAGAGAGAGCAGCGGAGCGGGAGCATGCAGCGGCAGAGAGAGCAGCGGAGTGCCGGCACCGACTGGAGATGGCTCAGCACGGGCCCCCGCTGGACGCACCAGGCCCACCGGAGACAAGGGCTTCCAAGGTCCGGGCGGAGGACTTTCCCTTACTTGAAAAGGATGGAGACCTGGATTCCTTTCTGCTTGCTTTTGAGAGGACATGCCTCCAACATCATCTGGCCCTGGATCAGTGGGCAAGGTACCTGACCCCCCGTTTGAGGGGTAAGTCCCTGGAAGTTTTGGGGGACTTACCTGCCGGGGAGGAGCAGGACTACAACAGCATCAAGCGGGCCTGATCCAGCGCTACAACCTCACCCCGGAGTCGTACCGCAGGAAGTTCAGGAGCCTGCAGCGGGGTTCAAAGGACACCTGGACCGACCACATGCGGGCCCTGCTGAGAGCTGCGGAGCACTGGACCTCGGGTCTAGAGCTCACTACCCGCCAGGAGGTCCAGGAACTGTTTGTCATGGAGCAATTCTTGTGGAACTGCCCAGAGGACCTCCAGCAGTTCCTCCGTGACCGGAAACCAAAGGGGGCTTCTGCTACAGCCGCCCTGGCAGACGAGTATGCCAACAACAGGGCGCCGGAGCCAAAGAAGCCTGCCAGCAGCACCTGGAGAGGGGGTAAGCCCAATCCTGCCCCAGCCCCATACCCAGCCCCCAGAGTGCAAGGGGTGTACCCCCCTGCTGCCCTCTCCAGGCCAGGAACAGAACCCAGACGTTGTCATAATTGCAATCAGCCAGGACACTTTAAGGCTGCATGTCCCCAGCGCCAGAAGGCCCCATCCCTGTCCCAGAAACCGTCCACTGTTTTGTGTGTGGGAGGGGGTGGTGGGAGGTCCCTAGACAATTACCAACCCGTCACCATCGGCCGCTCAGCGGTCATGGGACTGCGGGACACAGGCGCTGAACGAACCCTGGTACGCCCTGAGGTGGTGTCCCCTCAAGACTTGGTACCTGGGAAAACCCTTTCCGTCTCCGGAATTGGAGGCGTTGAACCGGCGCTGCCCGTTGCCAAGGTGTATTTGGACTGGGGCGCCGGGAGGGGGATGCGGGAGGTGGGAGTAACGCCGAATATTCCTGCAAATGTGTTGCTTGGGACCGATTTGGGGCGGCTAGTGTCCCAGTATGTGGCCACTGAACCCCCAAGTTCGGCTCCCCAAGAATGTCATGACTCTACTGTGAATGCTAATGTTAATGTATTGAATGTGCCTCCAACAGTGGAGGAGGGAGTGAAACCTGATGGTAAGCCATGCACTGACACTACACACACAGGGCTCACAGTGAGGACAGGTGAGGAGGCTGTAGGGGAGAGCTCAGAGGTGGAGGGAGGGGCTGCTATGAGCAGTGTAGGGCCCCTAAGTGAACCCAGCCTGCTGAGTCTAGGGCCCCTGCAGGAAGAGGAACAGGCCATGGGGGGAGGGGTGTCCCGGGAGAGGAGCCACCAGTAGGACCCCAGTCAGGAGTTCCCCACATCCGGGATGTCAGGAAGTCAGGGAAGTCTGCCTGACCCGGCGACTTGGTCAGAGATGAGGGAAAGCAGAAACTACCCGTGGTCTCAGCGGTCGTGGCCGCTGTTACCAGGAGTGGGAGCGCTGAAGCCCAAGGAGCCTCGCGGAGGTCCGACGGTTTCCCCTCTCTGACCAAGTGGCTGCCGAGTCAGACAGTAGCCAGGAGACAGATCCCGGGGAACTGACAGAGGACATGGCAGTTTCATCAATTCTTGCCACATCAAGTCAGGGATTTCAGGCAGCGTTGGAAGCTGACCCTAGCCTGAAGACTCTCAAGGAACAGGCGGCACAGCCTCCCTGGAGTCCGACCGCGAGCGAGTGGTCTGGGACCAGGACGGCTGTACCGGGTAACGTCCAGCAGGGTTCACCGGAGGCATGGCCAGGGACCGACAGTTAGTGGTACCCCATCCGTTCAGGGCGGAATTGTTGCGGATCGCACATGAGATTCCAATGGCCGGACACCTAGGGATCACTAAAACCAGGGCCAGGCTAGCTCAGCATTTCTACTGGCCCGGTATGAGGACCGAGGTGATAGCCTACTGCCGTTCGTGTGACACCTGTCAGAGGGTGGGGAAGGCGGGGCCGCGCCCAAAGCCCCACTGGTAACTCTGCCCATCATCGAAAAGCCTTTCTCGAGGGTGGCTGTGGATCTCATTGGACCTCTGTCCACTCCCAGCCGCTCCGGGAAATGCTTCATACTAACGGTAGTGGACTATGCCACCCGGTACCCGGAGGTGGTAGCTTTGTCGTCCATTCGGGCCGACAAAGTGGCCACTGCCTTACTGGAGATTTTCTCCAGAGTGGGGTTTCCCAAGGAAATGCTCACCGACCGAGGGACCCAGTTCATGTCGCAGCTGATGGAGTCTCTCTGTAAGCAGGTACAGGTGCAACATCTGGTGGCCAGCCCGTATCACCCACAGAACAATGGCTTGTGTGAGTGGTTCAATGGCACCTTAAAGCAGATGCTGAAGATGTTGGTCGACTCCCACGGGAGAGACTGGGAGCGGTATCTCCACACCTGCTGTTTGCCTACCGGGAGGTCCCACAGGCCTCAACGGGTTCTCCCCCTTTGAGCTCCTGTACGGGCGACGTGTACGGGGCCCCTTGCTCTGGTGAAGGAAGCGTGGGAAGGGATTTAGCCACCCCTGGAGTGTCGGTCATTGAGTATGTCGTGCGCTTCCGGGACCAAATGATGGCCTTGACGCGGCTGGTGCATGATAATATGGCCCAAGCTCAGGCTGACCAGAGTGATGGTACGACCAGAATGCTTGTGAGCGGACCTACCAGGTGGGTCAAAAGGTGTGGGTACTGGTCCCCGTACCACAAAACAAGCTTCAGGCGGCCTGGGAGGGTCCATACCTCGTGCACGAGCAGCTCAACGCCGTCACCTACCTGGTCACCCTGGACCACGCCCGTGGAAGGAGGAAGCCCTTCCATGTGAACATGATGAAGGCCCATCATGAGCGTGAGGCTTATGCCCAACTAGTGTGCAACCTTTCAGAGGACAGAGAGTCAGAAATCCTTCTGGATCTGCCACCCTAGCCAAAGAGAGGGTGCGGTAGGGCGCACGGGGGAACACAGGAATGTGATACCCCCTAGCGCCCTCAAAAGCAGGGAGGTGTAAGGAAAGGGATGCCGCCATTTTGTATAGGGCCTATACCAGCCTCCATCTTGTCTGTTCACAGAGCCACAAACTTTTAACTACACAGGGCCTATTAGCATATCCAGTACGACCAGTTTTGATGTCCACTAGGAATCAAAGGGGCTTTAGCATGCTAATTAGTTTAGGCCAGTGTCTGAATAAGATGGTCAGTCGTATGGTAAATAGCTCAAGCTCAAGCCCTTGTTTCCTGCTCCATATGAATTGCAGGCCAGTTAATATGCGTGCTTCAAAGCAAAAGGGAAGGGCCTAGCAGGTTTAAGAATTGTAGCCATGTACAGGGTGGTCATTCCATTTTCACACACAGAAGCCAAGAAGATGGTCTAGGAAAGGACCACAAGAAAACGGATTTGTCTTGCCAAGGGTGCAGCAACATATGCTTTGGGGACTATCCAGTAACTGAAGACTGTTACCTGGGAATGGCAAAGCCCCTGCCTTCCCATGACCATACTACAACCCGGTAATATTGATCTATAGCTAATACCTTTAAGCCTTGTACATTATTGTTGTATTTTTTTACTCTGACTGCAAATCCATTGTAATTACGTTGTATAGCTTTACTGTATATTTCTGTAATTATCTAGTGCGCCCTTAAGGCAAATTAAACCATAAAATTAATCTTGGGCTGATGCTTTTACTCTGATCACGAATCTTAGAATACCCAGTGGGTAACAGGACACCTTCCCCGGCGGCCATTTGCTCTAGGTGCAGTTCCCTTACTGACCTGAGAGACAAAGGGGCGCTGGAGAGCTGTACCTGTGGAGTTACGTCCCATTGGTGACGTGGGAGGAAAGGGGTCGTCCGTCACATGTGGTAGCGGCGGTGGAATCAGAAGCTGTGATTCCCGGGCTACCGTGTGGCGGTCGGCTTAGTTCCTCACAGTGGGCACCATGTATCAGCCATGTATGTTTTGTCTCTGAAACACTACAGCATTTCAGAGAAAAACATATTTTTAATAGCCGCCGAGGACCGAGGTTCGCCGGTGACTAGTCGTTCAGGAGGGTTCCGGGTGGCTTCGCCCCGCCCCCTGACAGTGACTGACAACCTTTACCTATACGCGAATGAATAGACGCGCACCCTTAGAAGCGTTCTCATAGGCGAAACAGTCGCCATCTGACAAGCCGCGCCCGCTCCCAGTCCTGTGATTTTAACAGGTGAAAGCAGCTTTTCTTCCTCATTGAACGTCATAATTTTTGCTCCCCCGGCTGGGATTCTTTGAAGCAGGGCACCACCTTATTCACTGTGTTTTTTTTTTTTTTTTTTAATACGAGGATAATATCACACATGGTTTAATGATAGCGCCGGGTCGTTCCTTTTCTCTGGTTTAGAATTCCCTTTAAATACCTAGATGAGAAGCTCTTTTATTGTAGGGGGTTTGTAGGAGAAGATATAAAACCCCCTATAATTTTATATGTTGATATTTATGACACAATACTGTACGTTGTCTCCAAACAACATCAAAGTCTGTTGCAACAACATTTAGATTGTCCCAGATTTCATTCCAGATATTGGAGCATACAGACTTCCCGGACTGCTGGATAAAGCTCCATGAGACATGGAGAATGTGCTTAGCACGGCACATTGACGTCTTATGGCCTTCTTCATTACAGAAGAGCATGGAGTGCAACTGGAATGTACCATAGTGTACATAACACACAATATACTCATACCTATTCATAGCTTGCACTAAGGGTTAAAGGTCTATATAATTATAGAAACATAGTAAATGACATTATACAGGTACTTATAGGACAGATATTCTTCTTTGTATATATTTTGGTTGCTTACACGTGTCAGACTTCAGATGGATTTCCTCAATAATTCAACAGAATATAATCTGCCATTGAAATAAGTAACTCACTACCTATATTCCAAGAAAAAGGTAAGGATTGGTCCTATTAATTACGGTATCAGTGAGGCCAATCCTTGTGATCAGTGGCAATGTAAAATACAAATCCGCATCTCATTCTGGATGATAAATTTGGGCCATCTTTATATACGTTGTTAAAATTTTTAACACCTATTGATTGCTTACTTTGTTCCAAAAATTGGTGCAAAAATGCCGGCATGCACTGTTGTATTTCAGGCCAGGTTCACTGTTGAGTAAGTTAAAACAATGTCTAAAACACATAATAAATGTGCTGTAAGGAACATTTTTTTGCGCAAATGAAGTCAGAATTCTGATACATTCTACATAGTAAATCTTACCCAATTGTTTCTGGTTGGCTGTAATAGGTTTACACTTGTTATGCATTATGACTTGGGAACCGCTATGGGTACTATGTTAACGCCACATTAATGAGAAGTACATGGATAGTTTTGTTCACAGTTCTATTTGCCACTCATAGAAACCAAATTTAAGCTTTTTTTTTTCCCACACATGTTTTACAATTCTCTGACTGGTTGCTATGGACCTACTGGGGACAAACTATAAACTGAGTTGTATTTTAGGCAACAATGAAGGTTTCATTTTTTTATTTTTTATTTTTACATTTTTCCTTATATTCTCTATGCCAGTGTTTCTCATTTTGGGTACATGCCACAAGTCCATGGAGTACCTTATTGGTACCCAGTTTGGAGTTTGCTTGTCTCCATACATCATAAATTTACTGTGATTTTGCCACATTTTTTAAAAAACCTGGAAAATAAATGTTTTTTTGCATAAAAAGCAATAAAGTTATGATGAGTGAATATATTGGAGTATTCATCACATTTGTGTTATGGTGGTGGTACTAACTGTACTTGTGGGTGTGGCAGTATGTCTGTGGTATACCCCAGGTAATTATTTCGACCTTATTCCTGCATGCCTGAAGAAGGCAACTCGGCTGTTGAAATTGTGGTGACCTAAAAAAATCTAATAAATCAGTGTGGTATTCAATTTACTTCCCATACAAGAAGTACACTTCCCAGGGCAGAATTAACATTAGTGATGATACCTTGATTTACAATATTGTTGATGGGGTATCCGATCCACTTACTATACCCTCACCCCTTGTGACCTGCTATTACAGTCAATGGCCAACTCTTCTCTGGTGCATAAAGTTGCCAAACGGTCATTAGGGGTTCCATTTTTTTTATTGAGCAGTTGGTGTCCTCGAGATGAGCAGTGAATACACTACCTATATAAATAATGACTTGAAGACTTCTTTTAACTTCTCCAGACATTTTTGGCTCCTTGCTTTTGCAGCACCACCTTCCCTAGAAAACAAACTTCCCAACCTGCTTGCCCTTGTTGTGTCATATTGCTGTTTCAATAGTGCCCACAATACAATGTTATGCTGTTGAAATTATTATGGGGCCACCATATTGTCCTCCAAAAATAAAACTGCAATCATATTGGTCCTGATTTATCAAGACTGGCATTTTGTATGCCAGTCTTAACTAAAGGTTCGCTGGACCAAGATGCCTTTAATTCATTAACAGACCCACACCTTTTAATGAATGTGGTGCATTTTAGAACTGGCCTGCTCACTTCTTACATTTCTAGTGTAACTGACACCACTTTTGTGGTGCAAATTATGATGAATTTGAGGGGCGGACTTTGCGTTGCTCCGTCCCACCCCAGTTTCGCTCACTCTGGCACAGTTGGCATCGACTGGCATAAAAACACCAAAAATCGCTACATTTTGAGTTGTACAAAAATTTCAGTGTGTTTTTTTAAGGCAGAAAATGGGGGACATTGTCTTTCAAACTAAGCATAGTGCCCCCCTTTCCCGATGTGAATACAACACTTTATGGATGTTGGTGTACTCCTCGTTCCCTCCTTATAATCTGACTCCAGTTAGGGTCAATGTTATAAGAAGCCAAATTACACATTTTTCCTGAGCTCAGAAACACAAACATCAAGCAGATGAACTAAAACTTAAAACTCAGGTGCCCAATGCTAAAAGATAATGGTGTGCCCCCTGAGCGCCTCTAATTGATTTTACCATGGAGTACAGACTACTAAGGGGTATAGTTGATAATCTCACCTGGTGTGGATCAGCTTTATGGAATGATTATTTCCACTTCAGGTGTTGATATATGATCTTGTCTTGTGTATAATTTTGGTTTCTTGTATTCCTTTTGTGCCTTTTTTCTTCTGTTGCTCACATTCAGCTGTTTCTCTCCCGTTGGATGGTGTGACAGTTCTGCCTTATCCGCTGGTGTATTGCTTCTTGTATTACTATCCTTTACGAAGCCTTACATCTGCTGCTGTCTATCTCATTCCTTGGGTGCCTCCTCCCGCTATGCTACTTTTTTACTGCCTTCTTCTACTTGGTACTATCCTTTCCTTCTACCTTCTCGTTCGGAGACTCATTCCTCACTCGCATCTCACCCTTGACTCGGTCTCAGGATAGCTGTTGTGGGTCATCCTCTAATGACATAATGTCACTATTACAGGGTGATGGGGTAAAGATAGCACAGACGACACTCCATATGTAAAGATCATCATGGCTTTCTTGTTTTAAGTGCTTGTGTTGCTAGGTGTCTATTACTGATGTCGACTGGTGACCAAGTGTAATGTAAAGTCTAAAATTAATCATTCAAATAAAATCTTTAAATTAAAACAGATATAAAACATCTTGTGGTGGAATTTACAATTCGATCACTCATCTACTTTTGTTTTACAAAATTTTAGTTCTTATAAATTTTTGTAATTTTCAATCTTGAAAAGAAAAGCTCTTGTGTCTTGTGTCTTGCTATTACAACTTCTTTAAAAAGATTATCTTAATCTTTGTTAATCTTCAGTCTGTGTGACCATATTATATGCCATGTTTCTCATCTTCTGTTGCCTTGAAATGATTGCCTAGTTTACGTTTATAAAAGGGGTGTAGGTTTGCAACATCTGGAGAGTGACAGGTTGAAAACTTTACCTTCAACACGGCCAATGGCTCCCATGCTATAACATTTCCTGTAATCACACTTGGACTTCTCATGTTGACTTCTTGAAGGCCTCACTGTGCCCTTCTCCAATCTTTTGTGTCTATTGGTCACAACACAAGGAAACACCAGAAACTGCTGCCCAGGACCAAAATTCTCATAGTCGCTCAAGCTCTCCATCCCATTTTCCTACTCTCTTCTAGATCCTTAGGGGCTGATTTAGGCACAGACCTCAGCTATCTCTCACAGCAAGCCTCTGTACTTGCATTTGACTCACTAGGCACACAATCTCTCTTAGCACTAACTCTTATACATGTGCTTCAAATCCCACATATCATTTCTGGTGTCTCAGCCTCACAAAGCTCACTTATGATGTCAGCTTACAGCTTACAGTAAAACGGATCCCATTGACTTACAGCTGCTACTCCTGGAAGCTGGCATCAAGGAAAAAAGCATTACCGGTTCTTCACAACTGCATCCCGAAATGGGCTACGGAAGTTAGTGATAACACTGAAACATAATGAAGAACAAAGGCCTAGAGCTTTTTGGGATGCAGATGTTCTACTCTGAGATCAGTCTGTTCTTGACCTAAGAGTTCAGCCACAGTGGAGAAGTAAATTTAGTTGGTCCAATTTGAGACAGAGGTTTATATGGCCCTGAACTGGTTAAACAAAGGGCCTATGACTGAGGGAGTTGTTTTGGTCCTTGGGGGTTAATGGAAAGTGCTGGAATTAATGGGGGCTGCACTATAGATTTATTGGTGTAGTATAAAGGGATATAAGACAGAAAAGGGCGCCAACAGCCATTCAGCCATTTTTAATTACCTGAAAAGGAAGATATCCAGCCTTGAATAGCAGCTACTGGAGAATATTGGTAGGTGGGCATAGGTTGGCTGCAGAGTTTCCTATCGCCTTTACCCCTCCAGAGTCCAAAGGAGCTGTGTAGGGAAGCGTTTCCCCTGTGGTCGTCCGAGATAGCGTGCAAGGCCTTGATCCGTCTGAGCCCTAGTCCTGTTCCGGGGACCAGAAGACATCGGGCGGGCGCAGATGATGTTACCGGACAGCATACGGCTCAGCGTACAGGCTGCGCACAAGGCAGGAATATACAAGGGTCAGAGGCAGCTGAGAATCACAGGATGCAGGAGGGCGATATAGAAGGTCCTCACCACAAGGAACTGCAGACTGCTGGAGGTGCAACCCGAAGAACCAGCTGGTGCAACTTCAAGAACGCAGATCCGGAGTCATCTGGAGGGTGCATGTCCCATACTACGGGCATGGTCCACACCACTTAACACACAATTCAAATGAGGATTTAGTCTCTGCTCTAAAGACTGTGCTAGCAGTTTTAAACCAAGAACACGGGCAAAGTAACCCACCTTCTATTATCGGGTGGGGAGTTTCCTCCTCAGCCTTGGGTGGATTCCATGTCTCAAGGTTTAGTTTTCAGGAATTCATTTTTTGTAAGGTGGCTCCTTTGGGTACTTACCTGGTCCGGGAAGCAAGGGAAAAGATTAGATGTGGAGAGTATATTGATATTTGGTCCCTTGTTTCCACCGATCAGGTGACCATTAAGCGCTCTTTGGATTGGAGTGTCAGGAAGTTTAAAGTGGCTAAAACATTTGGTAACTGGTTACAGGCCTTTATAGTTTTCGCTCTTGAGAGCTGTCATTTACACACGGAGAAAGGTCCATATCTAGTGCTCATAAATTACATGGCGGGGTTGGCATGACGGAAATACGATGAGGAGTTCCACTGACATCTGGCGTTATGTCCAGGTATGGTTTGGGCAACAAAAGCTACGGATGTTGGATTCAATTAATTTTAGCCCAACGCCCACAACAATGGTCCTTTCCCGTTAGTGCCTCTTACACTGGCCAGTCCCAAGTAGCAATTTCATCCAGACCTAATGAGATATGTTGGTTATACAACAAAGGGCACTGCCGATTCTATGACACGTGTAAGTTTAAAAATGAATGTACAGTATGTGGTGGAGCACATGCAGTGTTGCGGTGCTTCCGTAGACAGAAGCTGAACACCAGAATCAGCGCCGCCAGTGCAAGTGAGAACGAAGGTGAAAAAGGAAGTTCTTCTGTACTGGCTAGAATGGTACCCCAAGAGGGTGGAAGCAAAAGTGTTTTGGGAAGGGTATTATGAGGGTTCCTAGATACCTTTTCAGTTTTCAACAGTGTCATTGTTCAGTTTGAATTTAAAATCACTTCAGAATAATAAAGTTTTAGTTAGGGAAAAATTGATGAAGGAGGTTGCACTTGGCAGGATCGCGGGACCTTTTCCCGCCTTTTGAAAATCTAGATTTTAGTACCAAAGAAGGAGGAGCCTGGCAAGTATCGCCTCATTCATCATTTCTCATTCCGTCTGGGATCATTCATCAATGACGGAATATTCATAGAAGATGCAATGTTGAGATATACGTCTTTTTGATAGGGCGATTTTCTTGGTCAAAAGAAGCAGGTAGAGGTGCTTTATTGGTGAAATCGAACATTGAAGCGGCTTTTAGGCTTCTGCTGATACATGTTGAGTATTTACATTTGTTAGTTTGCTATTTTGAAGGCGAGAATTTTGTTGACATATCCTTACCAATGGGGTGTTTTTTTTTGTTTTTATTTTGAGATGTTTTGTTGTTTTCTAGAATTGTTACTGAAATGGGACATGGGTTTATATTACTCGACTCATTATCTTGATGATTTTCTGTTTGTAGGCCTAGGTGATTCCCAGGTTTGTCAGTATTTGTTGCATACTTTTCATAAATTGAAGAAATTGGGTGTCCCCTTGTCACAAGAGAAAACTGATGGACCAGTGAGATGTTTGACCTTTTTACGTATAGAGAGTGATACAGATCAGTTGGTTTTTCGGTTGCCGATAGATAAGGTCAACAAATTACAGCTCAGGTGGTTCAAGTCAGTGGTGCTAAGAAAGTCACTTTACACCAGTTGCAGGTTTTGTTGGGTTTGTTGAATTTTGCATGCAAGGTGAACCCCATAGATAGAGTTTTTTGAAAAGATTGTCTTTGGCAACTAGGGATATTTTGCAACACCATTTTATCAGGGTTGCACGGAACATGAAGGATGATCTATTGGTTTAGAGAGAATTTCTACATGCCTTCAATGGCTGTTTACGGGTGCAGTGGGAAGTGATGGATTTGCAGCAGTATTTGGTAGTCAATGGTGTAGGGGGCAATGGCCGCAGTATTGGTCGGAGGTAGGTCTGACAAGAAACATGGCAGTCCTGGAGTTATTCCCAATAGCATGTGAGCAGTCATATTCCTGAAAGGAATTTCAAAGTGTTCAGGATTTCTTGCTGGACGGACAATTTAGCGGTGGCATTCGTTATCAATACACAAACGTCAGCATCTCCCCCGGTCTTAGCATTAATAAGACGTTTACTGCTTAACATTTGGGTATCAGTAAATTAGGTTTAGCCTCCACGGCATTTGGGACAAATTCTTTCAATACTGTGGCAGCTACGACTGCAGATGCATGCAGTATGTCACCCGGGAAAGGGCTTAGAGGCCTTTGATTGACCCAGGTTCTCCCGATGGTCGTGTAATGTAGCCGGCAGTTTGGAGGCAACATTATACTTATGATCCATGCAGCGGGATGACTTGTGCAAGATAAAGGTAGGACATTTGTTGGCCTTGATGAAACAGGATTTTTCAAGATTTAATTTTTTTTTACATGTGTAACTATCGTCTGGTCAGAAATAGTGACCAGGACCAATTGGCGAGAGGTCAGCAGCTTAGCAAGGGTTGAAAGGGTAAAACTATTACTCATTGTTATGGTTTCGAAATATGTTCAGGCTGTGGATGTGGTAGTGGTGAGACATAGGGATCTAGAAGGGGATAAGGACATACTTAGGAATGATGGGGTTCACTTGAATGCAATAGGGATGGATATTTTCCTATCGGGTTTGCAAGATGGTTTGGAAAGAGCATTATTATTTTTGGGTGGGGTTGGTCGGAATTTTTTGTAGGGTTAGATTGCCTCCCGCCGTGGCGGTTCTCGTCCATGCTCGATAAGTTTTACTTTCCATGTCCGCTGTGCGACAGCGGTTGACCTTTGGGTTTTTGTTTGGTATAAAGCATAAAATAAGCATGGACGGTGAATGATTTTTAGCAAATGTATGTGTGGTGTTTTTTGGTTAAAAAAAGCTGTGGCCAACCAACACAATCCGGCTTCGGTGTATAGTATCTTTTATTCAAGGTCCATCGTTGGGATGGATTGTTTTGTTAATGCAGCCTGATTTTATGATTAAAAAAGGATTGTGATGTTTTTTACCCTCCTTGCAGTCCTATAAAATAAGCTAATGTAAGCTAGGAAGAAGAGCTTGGAAGGGTCATGTTGACCTTTCCCGGCGCCTGCGCACTGCAGTACTTTGCTCTGCCCTCAACAGGGCAGATAAGTACACCTGCGCAGGAGCGCGATGCTGGGGAGCCTGTGAAGCAACAGGAGGGCGGCGTTTCAAGAAGATGAGAGGCGCAGAACCAGGACCTGCGACACACATCGGACCGCACCGGCCGCCCAGCAGGTGAGTATAATAAAACTTATTTTTCTTCTCTTGCAGGTCGAATCAGGAGGGGATTGCTGTGGCTTAAACTCTATGTTCTGTATAGGTCACACAGATGCAGATAAGGATGGCGAATGTCACTGAGCAGATGGCCGTTCTGATACTCT
>JARQOD010000004.1:24634928-24687896 GCA_033576555.1 Oophaga sylvatica
TTGTATGCTTTTATTTCAAAGGCAAGAACACTGAAGTATAACCTTCGCACTGCAGCAGTTGTCAAAGTTCAACCCACATTATGCACTTCCAACATTGCAGTATTTGAGTCATCATGATGTGAGTTGGATTTGTCTAAGCTATGGAGTGACAAGGTTGACCATCAGTATCCTATAGCATAAGTAGGCTTTTGTGTTTGCATTTGTTTTCGACATGTGCTATCTGTAATAATATGTCACAATTATTTTGTTACCGATTTGTGACAGACAAATCATTTTATGGTTTGAAAGTTGACGTTTCAAATGTTTACAGCTTAGAAATCATGGTGTAGCCTCATATCTATGTGTAGCACTAGACACTTTGAGATGTCATGTTTTTTTCACCATGATTAGGTAGCTAGCAGTAATTTTTGCCGGACACACAGCAGGGGAACAGCAGGCGTTACTGAACCCCACAAACACATCAGCGATTGTTTTCATCTGTGCATCTAACACTTCTGAGCAGCAACTGGCGCTGTTGAAGCCCAGGGTCAAGGAGGGTGTAGGCAGAGGCCTAGTATGAGACGTTTGAAGTTGAAGTTGTAGTTAGCAGCAGTATTTTTGCCAGACACACAGCAGGGGAACAGCAGGCGTTACTGAACCCCACAAACACATCAGCGATTGTTTTCATCTGTGCATCTAACACTTCTGAGCAGCAACTGGCGCTGTTGAAGCCCAGGGTCAAGGAGGGTGTAGGCACAAAATATTGAGTTATTGCCTTGTTACGTGGCCATTGCAAATGTATGTACTTCAAACAAGAATAATGAAGTTTTACTACGACAATAAAATGATGAATTTCAATTACAAGAATAGAAAATATTTATACTTGACAGTCCTCTGTGGTTGATAACGTTTAATGGCTAACTGAAAATATGGTAACAAATTCAAAGCTTTCGAGACTACTCAGGTGTCTTCATCAGGCTAAGAGTAAAGCCAAAAATGAAGAATCACATATTTCTACACACAACAGGACACAGGAATAGCTAAGACAAGTGAGGGAGGGACAAGTGAGGGGAGACCGGCAACAAAAAGGAGAACAAGGATGAATTATCAGCGCCACACAATCACAGATAAATTAATGAATTTACCTGTGGCAAAAGACTTTTGTATGCCCGGTCATAGCATCATGGATATGGAATTACTGGTATTAAAATATAACTTCAAATATGAGAAACGTACAAAGGTTTCAGAATATAAGCTCATCATGACCTTTGACACTGTTAGTGATGGAATGAATAGATCACATGGATTTATGTCATTCTATATCAATTAAGGAATCTGCGTCTATGACCTTCCAGGGTCATGAAAACCCCAAAAAATACGCCAATGAGAGGGCAATCAAACTTTCTATCCTTATCTAGGAACTGTTCCAATATTTATGTTCATCCCTGTGAGATAATGACAGTTCTGATACACGTCACTTACTTGTCTTACCTATTGCACTATTCCTGTGTCCTGTTGTGTATAGAAATATGTGATGCTTAATTTTTTTAGTTAGTCTTTCCCTGATGAAGAGACGTGAGTAGCCTTGAAAGCTTGCAATTTGTTTCCATCTTTTCAGTTATCCATAAAAAGGTATCAACCACTGCTGACTCTGAAGTCTAAATATTTTTCTATCTACTGGCTAACACGGTACAAAGATACACATGTTTTCTAATTTCAAGAAGGAAAAATAAGAAAATACAAATATAAACGCATATATGCACATGCCAAAAATAAATGGAACAACACAACACCCAAAAAATTGGTAACAAAATATAGTGTTGTAAATTTAAGAATAAAAGTAAATGTTTTTTTTTATGAATAATGCTTAAGGAACGCTATGTTAAACCATAACATAGTGAAGACAATGGATTTTGTAATAGTCACTCATCATCATCATCGCAAATTTTATGTGACAGTCACAGACAATTCAATTATTTAAGTTCATAAAATCGTAACTTTCTATAGCATGTATGACATGTCCAGCATGGACTCATCAATGTGATTGATGACACAATAATGTACAATAAAAAATAACCATTTAAAAAAACATTAGGCATTGTTTGTCACAATTTAAGTGTGTGCCTGCAAGTGTAGGTGAAACAAAGGCTACGGATAGCAAAGGTATATTCTATGTCTGTATCAGACAGTGGACAGCCTCTGATGGGTAATGCCGATGTTATACTGTACGTCAATAAAGTCTGCGGCTGAAATCATGCATTTTTTGCTTGTAGAGTGTTGAAGAGGGTAAAAGAATGTCTGGTTGCGCAAAGCTTTATCCGTCAACACTACCTTCCTACTGTCACGCGTAGGGTAGGGTAGCGTGTGGCAATTAGCTGACTATCAAATGTGAGGTTAGGCTGCGTTATTGCGCACTAGGGACGCAAAAAAAAATACAGCAGTAATAATTTAATGTGTAATACTACACCTATGACAAACCAAAAAATTACGTTCCCTCTTTAACAATGTACAAGACTAACAAGCCTAATGGTTGACGCTGACTTAATTGAGATACAGTATTACATCAACATTGTCCATGAGTAACTATGCACTGTGATACCTATATACCAGTATTAATTTATATCTCTTGTGGTTGTTTCAACAGCACTTGCAGGTATAAGTACCTATTGTCAGTATGCATGATGCACTTTCTAGATGTAATAATTTATTATTGGACATTATTACCATGTTTACATGCTGGCCATTTCATATATGGTGTTTGAAGTTACAGTTGGCATCAGTATGTGTATTTTATAATGTCTGTCATAAATAAAACTCGTGATGATGATGATGAGGATTTAATGATTCGTACATCCATTGAGTGCATTATCTTACAGGTACAGATAAAGTTCCTTAAAAAGCATTAATTCATAAGTCTGAAATGTACTTTTATGCATTAATTTAAAAATGTGAAGAGTAGACTATGTTTTATTTTTTGTTACCATTTCTAATAGACATGTGCAGATATGCGCTGTGATGACAAATTATTATTTGTCCATATTTGTCATAAAAATTTATCATTCTAGGCCTGCAAAACTTCACAATTTCATGTTTTCAGCATAACAAGCAGGGTGACGGCTCTTCCCTATTTGGAGCATGTTGGTCATGTGTTTTTCTGTCCATGTGTCGGGAACAGGACACTTCTTGCCGTTGACACAGCAGGGAACAGCTGGCGTTACTGAACCCCACTAACAGTAGAGCTTGTGTTTTGTTCTGTGGACACGACACTTCTGAGCAGCAACTGGCAGTGTTGGAGCCCAGGGAGTAGAGTTCAGGTGGTAGAAAGATGAACATAACAGGAGACATGGATAACGTTGCGAACCAGTTATTTAATCTGAAAACGGACAGAGAAATTCTGGCGAGATCCATGCCTTGTTCATTTTCAGAAAAGTAAGCCGGTCTACATTATCGGAGGATAGTCGCATGCGACGGTCTGTTAGTACAACCACCTGCAGCACTAAAGACGCGCTCCGATAATACACTGGCAGCAGGGCAAGCCAGCACCTCCAATGCATACTGGCTAAGCTCTGGCCATGTATCCAGCTTAGAGACCCAAAACTTGAATGGGGAAGAGCCATCTGGGAGTACACTGAGAGGCAAAGCCAAGTAGTCTGTCACCATCTGACGGATACGTTGCCTCCCGCTGACTGGAGCCCTCTCGGATGGTGTAGACATTTGTGGCGCTGCCACAAAACTTTGCCACATTTTGAACATACTGGTCTTTCCCTGTGCAGAGGCACTGCGTGTGCTCCCTCTTGTTGCAGAGCTCTCTACACTGCCTCGACGCACAGAGCTGCTTTGTAAAGCAGTAGCAGCAGCAGTGCTCTCGGCAGTAAGGTAGAACATTAGGGATTGCACCAGTGTGTCTTGGTACTCCCGCATTTTACGCTCCCGGTTCAACGGTGTGATGAGGCTTTTGACGTTGTCCCGGTAGCGAGGGTCTAGGAGGGTGTACACCCAATAATCAGACGTCGTGAGAATGTGGGCGATGCGGCGGTCGTTTCTTAGGCACTGCAGCATGAAATCAACCATGTGCTGCAGACTCCCAACTGGCAAAGAAACGCTGTCCTCTGCAAGAGGCGTTATCTCTGCCTGCTCTGCATCACCCCACCCTCGCTCTACATACTGACTAGAGCGTTGTGTACCTCCCTCTGGAGCGATGTCTTCCTCCTCCATTGACTCCTCCTCCTCATCCTCCTCACAAAGTGAGCCCTGCCCAGCCCTTTGTGAGGAACCACGTTGCGCTGACTTTCCAGAAGGTGATGGAATTTGTGACTCCTCATCCTCCACCTCTTCCAAAACCTCATCCCTTATTGCTTGCAGTGTTTTTTGAAGCAGGCAGATAAGGGGGACAGTCAGGCTGACTAGTGCATCATCTGCACTCGCCATCCGCGTTGACTCATCAAACGCACGCAAAACGTGGCACATGTCCTTCATACTGGCCCACTCATTAATGGTGAAGTGTGGACGGCGCAAATTGCGTGTTGATTGCGCCTGATGCAGCTGATACTCCATAACTGCTGGCTGCTGCTCACACAACCGCTCCAACATATGTAACGTTGAATTCCACCTGGTGGATACGTCACATATGATGCGATGTTCAGGAAGGCGCAATCTGCGTTGCAGAGCTGCAATGCGCGATCTGGCCATGCTGGAACGTCGCAAGTGAGCGCACTCTAGGCGGACCTTGTGCAGCAGTGCATCAAGATCCGGATAGTCCCTCAAAAAACTCTGCACGACCAAGTTGAGCACATGTGCCAGACATGGTATGTGAGTGAGGTTGCCAAGGCCCAGAGCTGCCACCAGATTTCGGCCATTGTCACACACTACCAAGCCTGGCTGGAGATTCGCTGGCAAAAACCACACGTCGCTCTCCTGCTTGATGGCATTCCAGACCTCCTGCGCTGTGTGGCTTCGATTCCCCATGGGAATTAATTTCAGAACGGCCTGTTGCCGTTTGGCCACGGCTGTGCTCATATCGGTCGCATCAGGTAAGCGTCCACGGGTCCATGTGGAGGTAGACCGTGACGGCTCCTGCAGCGATGATTCTGAGAACTGGAGTAGGAGAGGAGTCAATGTGGACAGACTTGATTCCGGCAATCCTTGGAGTTGGCAGAACACGTACAGCGCCACTCGCAAGATCTGTACCCGGCTCCACAACATTCACCCAATGGGCAGTGAGTGAAAGGTATCGTCCCTGGCCATGGGTACTGGTCCACGCATCGGTGGTCAGGTGGACCTTGCTACTGACGGCGTTTAGTAGCGCATGTTTAATTTTTGCCTCAACATGCTTTTGCAGACCAGGGACGGCTTGCCTGCTGAAATAAAATCGGCTGGGCACATTGTATTGTGGGACTGCCAATGCCATTAATTCACGGAAACTGTCAGTCTCCACCAGCCTGAATGA
Organism: Oophaga sylvatica; assembly: GCA_033576555.1. Taxonomy (NCBI): domain Eukaryota; kingdom Metazoa; phylum Chordata; class Amphibia; order Anura; family Dendrobatidae; genus Oophaga; species Oophaga sylvatica. The sequence continues at coordinate 24,640,354 of JARQOD010000004.1, forward strand.
CAGCATTTCAAGGGACAGGAGTTTTGCAATGCCAGCATTCAGAGCCTGTGCTCGTGGATGGTTTGCCGAGTATGGCCGTCTTTTATCCCATGCCTGTGCTACCGATGGCTGTTTTGTGCCTGGGTGTGTGAGGATGACAGGGAACTTGCAGCTGTGGGTGGAATAACACTGTGTCTCTGGACAACAGTGACAGAGGTTCTTCCATGGCGATCCTTTGAGGAAGCCTTACCAGCTGTGTGTGAACTGGAGGAAGAGGCTCCAACAGGAGCTGAAGATGTAGGTGCTGCTGTAGGTTGGCCTACATCTCCAGTGTGTCTTTGTAACTCAACAAAGTGCTTTGACCGCACATGTTTCCACATATTTGTTGTATTAAGGTTACTGACACTTTTACCTCTTTTAATTTTTTGATTACACAGCTTGCATTTTACATAGCAAATATCATCTGCAACTGTATCAAAAAAGGACCACGCAGAGCAAGTCCTGGGAGCGCCCGGTTTGGCTGTTGTAAGAGAACTGCTCCGAACGGGTGCCAAACTGGAGGCTACAGGCAAGCGAGTCTGCAGCCTACCTCTCCCTACTGTTTGGACCGTTGGTGCAATCTCTTCCTCAGAGCTGCTCCCACCACCTTCCTGTTCCTCACGCCATGTTGGGTCTTGGACCTCATCATCTCCACCACTACCCTCTTCCATCACCTGCTGTTGTTGGGTGGTCTGGCCAGCACCATGCTCAACAGAAACTGGCAACTGAGTCTCATCATCATCAGATGCGTTCTGCGGTGTGCTGACCATCGGCACTGGCTCACCCGCCTCTTCAGATTCAGAGAGACACAGCTGTTGCGCATCACTGCATACTGCCTCTTCTTCACATTCCAGAATGCTGCTTGGCTGGGCCCCTGTTTCCAAGCCAACAGATTCTGAGAACAGAAGCAGAGACTCAGCTGGCTCCTGTACAGAGCTCTCTGACTGCCTGGGCAATTTGGCAGGCGGTGAAGAGACTGATGGTTGTTCAACAGTGCTGTGGTCCTGAGAGGAGGTGGAAGGTATTGAAGTCGATGCATTGGCTGCCATCCAACCAACAACGGCTTCAATTTGTTCTTCACGCAGCAGGGGGGTACGCTGAGCTCCTACAAAAGTGCGCATAAAGGAACGCTCACGGGGAAAACTGGTGGATGCTGTGTCACTGGGTGCGGCAGCAGCCACAGAATCCCCACGTCCTCTCCCTGCTGCAAATCCACGGCCTCGACCACGACCACGTGCCTTACTCACTGACTTCTTCATCTTGGTAGATTGATAAAGAAAGTCAGAAAAGTTAAGGCCTAAGTGTGGTTATTCCTCACAGACTACAGTGAACCCTGCAGACAACTGTTCAGTATCTGTGAAAGGCCCCTTTGTGTACTTCATAGTGTTTGCAACCAATGTATTGTATACGGATGGAAGCGCGTCACACTAATAGATTAGATTTTTTTCCACTAAAATGGAGCAGCACCAATTAGAGAAAAATGTGAAGGATGAGGCAGTGACACACGCTCAGCAGACTACAACCGGCAGTGGTTGAAGTACAAACTGGAGCGTAATCTGCACTCACAAAATGAAAAGCTCACAGACTACAGTGAACACTGAAACACAACTATTCACTATCTGTGAAAAGCTCCTTTGTGTACTTCTATAGTGTTTGCAACCAATGTATTGTATACGGATGGAAGCGCGTCACACTAATAGATTAGATTTTTTTCCACTAAAATGGAGCAGCACCAATTAGAGAAAAATGTGAAGGATGAGGCAGTGACACACGCTCAGCAGACTACAACCGGCAGTGGTTGAAGTACAAACTGGAGCGTAATCTGCACTCACAAAATGAAAAGCTCACAGACTACAGTGAACACTGAAACACAACTATTCACTATCTGTGAAAAGCTCCTTTGTGTACTTCTATAGTGTTTGCAACCAATGTATTGTATACGGATGGAAGCGCGTCACACTAATAGATTAGATTTTTTCCACTAAAATGGAGCAGCACCAATTAGAGAAAATGTGAAGGATGAGGCAGTGACACACGCTCAGCAGACTACAACCGGCAGTGGTTGAAGTACAAACTGGAGCGTAATCTGCACTCACAAAATGAAAAGCTCACAGACTACAGTGAACACTGAAACACAACTATTCACTATCTGTGAAAAGCTCCTTTGTGTACTTCTATAGTGTTTGCAACCAATGTATTGTATACGGATGGAAGCGCGTCACACTAATAGATTAGATTTTTTTCCACTAAAATGGAGCAGCACCAATTAGAGAAAATGTGAAGGATGAGGCAGTGACACACGCTCAGCAGACTACAACCGGCAGTGGTTGAAGTACAAACTGGAGCGTAATCTGCACTCACAAAATGAAAAGCTCACAGACTACAGTGAACACTGAAACACAACTATTCACTATCTGTGAAAAGCTCCTTTGTGTACTTCTATAGTGTTTGCAACCAATGTATTGTATACGGATGGAAGCGCGTCACACTAATAGATTAGATTTTTTTCCACTAAAATGGAGCAGCACCAATTAGAGAAAAATGTGAAGGATGAGGCAGTGACACACGCTCAGCAGACTACAACCGGCAGTGGTTGAAGTACAAACTGGAGCGTAATCTGCACTCACAAAATGAAAAGCTCACAGACTACAGTGAACACTGAAACACAACTATTCACTATCTGTGAAAAGCTCCTTTGTGTACTTCTATAGTGTTTGCAACCAATGTATTGTATACGGATGGAAGCGCGTCACACTAATAGATTAGATTTTTTTCCACTAAAATGGAGCAGCACCAATTAGAGAAAAATGTGAAGGATGAGGCAGTGACACACGCTCAGCAGACTACAACCGGCAGTGGTTGAAGTACAAACTGGAGCGTAATCTGCACTCACAAAATGAAAAGCTCACAGACTACAGTGAACACTGAAACACAACTATTCACTATCTGTGAAAAGCTCCTTTGTGTACTTCTATAGTGTTTGCAACCAATGTATTGTATACGGATGGAAGCGCGTCACACTAATAGATTAGATTTTTTTTCCACTAAAATGGAGCAGCACCAATTAGAGAAAAATGTGAAGGATGAGGCAGTGACACACGCTCAGCAGACTACAACCGGCAGTGGTTGAAGTACAAACTGGAGCGTAATCTGCACTCACAAAATGAAAAGCTCACAGACTACAGTGAACACTGAAACACAACTATTCACTATCTGTGAAAAGCTCCTTTGTGTACTTCTATAGTGTTTGCAACCAATGTATTGTATACGGATGGAAGCGCGTCACACTAATAGATTAGATTTTTTTCCACTAAAATGGAGCAGCACCAATTAGAGAAAAATGTGAAGGATGAGGCAGTGACACACGCTCAGCAGACTACAACCGGCAGTGGTTGAAGTACAAACTGGAGCGTAATCTGCACTCACAAAATGAAAAGCTCACAGACTACAGTGAACACTGAAACACAACTATTCACTATCTGTGAAAAGCTCCTTTGTGTACTTCTATAGTGTTTGCAACCAATGTATTGTATACGGATGGAAGCGCGTCACACTAATAGATTAGATTTTTTTCCACTAAAATGGAGCAGCACCAATTAGAGAAAAATGTGAAGGATGAGGCAGTGACACACGCTCAGCAGACTACAACCAGCAGTGGTTGAAGAACTAACTGGAGCGTGATCTGCACTCAAAAAATCAAAACGTCACAGACTGCAGTGAACACTGAAACACAACTATTCACTATCTGTGAAAAGCTCCTTTGTGTACTTCTATAGTGTTTGCAACCAATGTATTGTATACGGATGGAAGCACGTCACACTAATAGATTTGATTTTTTTCTAATATAATGGAGCTGCACCAATTCCACTAAATAAAATAAAAAAAAAAGAGTCAGTGACACGTGCAGATGCCTACAAACAGCGGTGGATGCAGAGCAAACTGCAGCGTCACCTGCACTGTCACACACACACCTTGCACAGAGCTGTTAAAACAACACTGGCAAATGAAGCTTTACACAGCGGTTGGTAAACTAGCCTGCCTCAAGCACAGTAGTACACAAAATCGCAATGTCTAACTGTCCCTCAGAGTCAGCACAGCAGCGTTCTGTCCTTTACTGAGTTCACAGCACAGTGACGCTAAAATGGCGGCGGCGCCTTTTATAGTGCATTCTGACATCATTTCAGCAGCCAATCACAGCCATGCCATTAGTTAAGATGACCGCAGCATTACAGGATGTGCCCACACTTCGTAGGATTCCTCATTGGCTGACTAAAATCACATTGCCTCTCAAAGAATTATGGGAACTTCCGATTCCGGTATACGATATGGAAAAAGTATCGGAATTAAGTATCGGAATTCCGATAACGCGAATATCGGCCGATACCCGATACTTGCGGTATCGGAATGCTCAACACTACTTCTTACTGTAAATTATCTTATATATAATGCCAGTACAAGCACTTATGTTTATTCTTATTTTTACATTGTACCACTTGCCACTTTATGTAATAAAGGCGATTTTATTTGAATATTTCTTTATTCGGCATTCTTTCTCGTCCTTTGTTTGGGGTATTCCTTCTTGGTTTCTCGAGTATCGAGTGATTTCCACTTTTCTTTTCTCAGTGCACCTGGTATTCACTGTATTACTACATTCATAATACTCTATTTGAGAATATATGATATTGTCGGATTTTAGGTGTTAGTGTGTTTGTTAGGGTGAGTTTCCACGGTCAGGATACGCTGCGTGTTTGGCGCTGTGCGTTGGCGCAGCGCCAAACACGCAGCGTCCAGATGTTACAGCATAGTGGAGGGGATTTCAAGAAATCCCGTCTCCACTATGCGTAACAACACGCAGGTGGCAAACCTGCGTAAACGGACATGCGGCGCGTCTTTTTAGACCGCAGCATGTCCTCGCGTATTGCGGCGACGGTGCGTCGCCGCAACAGAATTAACACAGGGCTATGTAGCCCTGCGCTCTTTCCGGAGGTGTTCCGGAGGTGTCCTGAACACCTCCGGAAAGATCGCGCGTCATAAAGGGGGCGGGGCTTAGACGGAGCTGAATTTCCGCTCCGTCCAAAGCGCTGTGGTTCCGGACCGTGGAACCACAGCCTTACTCTCCAGTGTTTGATAGCAGAGACAGCGTTACATCTGCAGCATCAGAGCAGTGCAGAGGCACTGTAGCTAGCCGAATCCAGCCATCTGGCCAGCTTCACAGCAGCGCTTACAAGCTAGATAGCAAATAGATTGCAAGTGCTTATGAAACCGGTCACTTCTGATAGACTGCAGAGGTGGCAGGTAACTTAGGCAATGAGGTGGAAACTATAAATTAAGAAAAATTAATTGCAAAGTTACAGTTTTGCCCAATTATGATTATAAGAAAAACCCTTTGATGAGTCTGAATCTATTTTGCAGGCACTTTGTGTGTTGTAGATTAGCGACTGAGGTGTGCTGTCACATAGTGCCTCCATATGACACCATATTACGGAAGTATGCTCCCGTACAAGTAATGAATGGACAAGGAAGCATTTCATTGTCTGCAGTGACAATTAAGACAATTAGAGTTTTTACATTATAGAAATCCACATGACCTTCTTCCCAACTGTTCAGTAGACCCGAGCGCTTCCAACCACTGCTGATATCCCCCCCTGTGTAGCATAGCACACAAGGCTACTATTCATGGCCAGGTGCTAACCATTAAGGAATGTTTTCACACTGTGAGTATTGCTGAAATGAGCCAATAATTCAATCAGGAAAGCACCACTGGTTTATGTATTCATCCAAAAATGGTGAAGCTCCGTGCCAAGGTCAACGGTGAGAGGCATGTCCTCAACATCAGCATTCATTTCTATATCCCTCATGATCTACTGGAGATTGAGCAAAATTCCACTCTCAACTATAAATGTTGTGGAAGATATGTAAGGACTTAGGCCTCTTTCACACTTCCGTTGTGTGACGTCCGCCCATCCGTGAAAATGGCGGATCCGTCAGAAAAGTAAAAAAAACGGATGCAAAACTGGTCAGTTTTCTGACGGATCCGCCAAGAAGATTTCACCGGAAATGGTGAAAATTTCGTTATGGAAATGTAAATCCGGGGAGAGAGAGAGAGAGAGAGAGAGAGAGAGAGAGAGAGAGAGAGAGAGAGAGAGAGAGAGAGAGAGAGAGAGAGGAGAGAGAGAGAGAGAGACGGACACTGTTTTCTGCATTTTACTATGGTTTTCAATAGAGGCGACGGATCCGCCGGCGGATTCCGTCAAAAATGGATGCTGGCGGATCCGCCGCCCATAGGTGGCCATTATACAAAATGGCGGATGCGGCGGATCCGCCGTTGTCCGCCATTTTGGCTGTCAAAAAAAACGTTGCATTGGACGTTTTTTTAAAATGACGGACGCCAATTTTTTGGCGGATCCGTCCAAAAACGGACCTAACGGACGACCATCCGTCAAAATCCGTCACTAATGCAAGTCTATGGGAAAAAAACGGATCCGCCAAAAAAAAATGGCGGATCCGTTTTTTTCACATTTTGACGGATTTTGACTGACGTCGCACGACTGAAGTGTGAAAGAGGCCTTAGCAAACCATTGACACCTAAGTTCCCTCATACCCTGTCTCCGAAGTCGGATAGTCGGATATCCCCCGACTCCTCCATACACATGAGCCCTAAGCTTGGCCAACGCACCTGTGTCCTCTATGGGAGAGTCGCTGCCAGACTCCACTGACAGCAGCTTACCTTCCAGAGAGCAAAAAGACTGGCTGTTGAAAAACCCAGCAGGTAGGCTTCTTGGAAAAAAAAATGGAAATCCAGCAATCCCAATGAAAAATTAAAAAATTCACATTTATTCCAAAAACCTTAAAAACATACTAGAAATGAAAGAGGGTGTGAATGAAATCACATGGATGACGTGTTTGAAATCATATTGGCCAGGCTATGATTAAGAACCAGTGTGGCTCGAAACGCGTCATCCATATGATTTTCTTCACCCCCTCTTTCATTTCTGGTAAGTTTTTGACTTTTTGGAGATAAATGTGAATTTTTAATCTTTCATTGGAATTGCTAGATTTCCATTTTTGCTTTCAAGCGCTCCATCCAGTAACCAGCTGGGAGTTCATTATTCGTTCATCCCTCCTTGATCTTGGGAGAGTTAATTAGTATTTTTCCTTTATTTTTCTACAGGTGGGATCCTTCTCTCCATTGAAATCATCTGTCCGGAAGAGTTAAGAGGTCTCCATATACATTACACTGTTGGCGGGTTTGGCCAACATTAGTCTAATATATAGGGGCAGGGATTGCAATTGTACCCAGGCCCTGGAGCCTAGGGGGCCCGGAAAGTGCCTATATAAAAACACCAAAGTTATTAAAGACTTGCAATAATAGGGGCCCCATTGGAGCTGCTGCATTGGAGCACATGAGCATCAAGTTGCACCACTGTATGGAAGCCTTAAGACCCTCAACAGGTGATGAGAGGAGGGGACCAAATGCTGCTATGGGATTGAAAGAGTAGTGTCCATGTGGAGTAGAAAGAAACTATTCTGATCGACACCAACCCCACAGACTGGCAGTGCCCATTAGTAAAATACAACATATGGCATCCAGCAGGATTCATCAAGGTTTCCTTGCAGTGGGCAACCTTAAAGTCAGAAAAGTTCCACTGTGGCCCTTGAGCTTCAAGCTACGCCCCTGAGTGCTGCAAATAATAACAAACACCAGGAGCAGGGTTGGACCTGGGGAGGGTGAGTAAAGACCAGTTTTTATTTTTTAAACAAAGTGCAGCTGGGGGACAGGGTTATTCTGAAAGCAGAAAACTCCTTGAAGCCTTCTTTGGCCATGACCTGTCCACTGTTCTGGCGCTGTTCACTATTTACATCCTGCAACTGGTGGAGCAGATAACAGTTGAGGGGATGCTGGATATCCTGGACAATCCCTTTATTGATCCCTTTAATGAATGTCAGCAATGCATAGTGGCCCTCCCACCTAGCCGTGCAAGGAGCATCATTCACCTAAATAAAATCATACTGCAGTGGGTGGCCGGGAATGCACATGAGCAGAAGAAAAACTATGCAAGGGGTACAGCACTGAAGATCGCATTTTCACAATTTATGTGAGTCCCAAGAATTCTGTCTCTTCTGTTGACATCACATTGACAGAGCAGCTCCTTCTCTATGGCCCTGTTCTGTCGACAGGACGTCACTGCTGATGTCATGCTGATTGACATCCAGCTCCCTAAGGTCTAACTGCAAGGAGCCGGCTGTCAATCAGCATGACGTCGGCTGTGACGTTCTGTCAACAGAACAGTGTGGAAGAGAAAGAGTTTCTCTGTTGATGTGAGGTCAAATGCAGCGGTAGAATGACCGGCAGGAGCGGTCCGTGACTGCTCTAAGCTGGCATAGATCGGCGCCAGGCAGAACAGGCAGGTAGTTCGCTCAAAAGAAAAAATAAGCTAACCCATTTTAAGCCGATTTCACATCAGGAAACCTGCTGGCATTGTGGTCTATATTTGGACTCTGGAAAATGGATGTACAAAACCGGCTTTAAAATGCAACAAAGAAAATGTTTAGTAACAAAGTAACTTAGAAAACAATATTATTAACAAAATGACAAAGGAAATATTAAATTCTATTGTTTTCACAGGACTATGGAATATGGACAATGTGAGATTTATGGAGGAGTCAAGTAGTACATTTTGCCCAGTTTATTTAATTTTAGGAGGAGGGAAAACAATAACAATTTAATTAAAAATATTTCCTCCCGTTGGGTCTATTATAGAAAAAATGTAACATGCTTTGTGTAATTGTGTGTTTTCCATTAACAGACCCTTAATTCATGGAGGCTGCATCACAATGGGGTCCCATTTCTGTATAACACAATGGGCTATTGAATTAGTTATTGTAAATGAGCCGTTGGTCAAAATTCTAAAAGAAAAGAAAACAAGTCTTGTGTTATTACAGAGAGCGCTACCACGGATGTAATGGTTCATGGCTAACAGCTTTGTTGCTCTATACCTCTCTCTAGCAGTGTTCTCACTTATCACCACCAGTGCATGATACGATACAGGCTGGGGGTTTGCACGGGTGCATTGTGCGCTCAGGGCAGCTCGGAAAAGTTTATGAATAACTTTGGCACTCAATGTTATTTTAGGAACCCTAAAGCAAGCTGCCCCTTCCCTCGGCCCTCCACCCTCTCTGATCCTGATGAAAGGCAACTCTGTCACAGGAGTAGGGAAAATGCTGAAAAAGCTTCTTTTTATGAGATGCTGACTGAAGATTTGATTAGCGAACGTCCACCCTGGGTAAACAGTCTGTGCCTGAGCAAAAAGGGTAATGTGAAGGGGTGAGGGATGAAAAACATAATACTGCACAGAAGACAACGGGAGAGAAATGATGCCACTATGTTAAAATCAAATTTATACACCATTGCTTATCTTCCATTTATGGAGTTATTCTATGGGCCGGATTCATTATTACAGTTTTGCTTATTTGCCTAGTTTTGAGTGTTTTTTTCTCTTTTCTTCATTTCCACCTTATTCTTTCTTTTAATTTTCACCTTTTTTAAATTCTAATTTCTATGTGTAGCGCCGACTTTCCTGCACACTGCCCTCCTCCTCTGGCTGGGTTGCTGACTCACTCAGCACTGTGGTGCCAGTCCCGCACCTTCTCCTCCTTCCTCATCGGCAGTAACCCATCGGCAGCTTCCCTTGCACTGTGCTTAGGGCACACGCACTTTTCCTCCTTCTTAAAGGAGTCTAAAGTGTCCCTTGCCAAAAGCTGGGAGACACTTATTATTTAAGGCACCTCCACCTGCATGGAGGTGCCTGTGCAACGTTGTTGTTATTATTATTTATTATTATTATACATTTTTATAGCGCCATTTATTCCATGGCGCTTTACATGTGAAGAGGGGCAAATATAGACAAGTACAGTAAACATGAGCAATACAAGGCACGCACAAGTACAGAAGGAGAGAGGACCCTGCCCACAAGGGCTCACAGTCTGTTCTAAAACACGGTTGCTAGTTCCCAGATCCCTGTCCGATAGTCCCGCTAGTATCTGGCATTTCCTAACCACCTTGCTTGTTAAATACAAAAATAAAGATGGCCCATCATATGCTTTTTTTCATGGTGACTTTTCTTTCTTGTCTAGTGGTATTCTTTGCTGTTTTTTTCTGCCATATTCTTCAAAATAAACCTTTTTTATGACTTTTTTTTCCGTAAAATGGCACCAAAGTTGCATCAAAATATCTTGCGTACATAACATCACTTAAAGAGAGGACTGGAGTACATTTGTGTAAAGAGGTTGCAACTTTTTAAAAAGTCGCAATTGATGAATCAGCTGAAAACATGTGGAAACCCCAAATTCTTCCAACAAAGATGAAAATTAAAAAAAACAATAAACAGGTGACCAAATATGATTTAGACTAAAAAATTAAAAGAATTCCGTGCAAGTTAAAAAAAATATACAACCTAGAATAAAACACTGCAGTAAGTACATACAGTCAGGGCCAGAAATATTTGGACAGTGACACAATTTTCGCGAGTTGGGCTCTGCATGCCACCACATTGGATTTGAAATGAAACCTCTACAACAGAATTCAAGTGCAGATTGTAACGTTTAATTTGAAGGGTTGAACAAAAATTATGTGTTAGAAAATGTAGGAATTGTACACATTTCTTTACAAACACTCCACATTTTAGGAGGTCAAAAGTAATTGGACAAATAAACATAACCCAAACAAAATATTTTTATTTTCAATATTTTGTGGCGAATCCTTTGGAGGCAATCACTGCCTTAAGTCTGGAACCCATGGACATCACCAAACGCTGGGTTTCCTCCTTCTTAATGCTTTGCCAGGCCTTTACAGCCGCAGCCTTCAGGTCTTGCTTGTTTGTGGGTCTTTCCCTCTTAAGTCTGGATTTCAGCAAGTGAAATGCATGCTCAATTGGGTTAAGATCTGGTGATTGACTTGGCCATTGAAGAATGTTCCACTTTTTTGCACTCATGAACTCCTGTGTAGCTTTGGCTGTATGCTTGGGGTCATTATCCATCTGTACTATGAAGCGCCGTCCAATCAAGTTTGCAGCATTTGGCTGAATCTGGGCTGAAAGTATATCCCGGTACACTTCAGAATTCATCCGGCTACTCTTGTCTGCTGTTATGTCATCAATAAACACAAGTGACCCAGTGCCATTGAAAGCCATGCATGCCCATGCCATCACGTTGCCTCCACCATGTTTTACAGAGGATTGGTGTGCCTTGGATCATGTGCCGTTCCCTTTCTTCTCCAAACTTTTGGCTTCCCATCATTCTGGTACAGGTTGATCTTTGTCTCATCTGTCCATAGAATACTTTTCCAGAACTGAGCTGGCTTCTGGAGGTGTTTTTCAGCAAATTTAACTCTGGCCTGTCTATTTTTGGAATTGATGAATGGTTTGCATCTAGATGTGAACCCTTTGTATTTACTTTCATGGAGTCTTCTCTTTACTGTTGACTTAGAGACAGATGCACCTACTTCACTGAGAGTGTTCTGGACTTCAGTTGATGTTGTGAACGGGTTTTTCTTCACCAAAGAAAGTATGCGGCGATCATCCACCACTGTTGTCTTCCGTGGGCTCCCAGGTCTTTTTGGATTGATGAGTTCACCAGTGCTTTCTTTCTTTCTCAGGATGTACCAAATTGTAGATTTTGCCATTTCTAATGTTGTAGCAATTTCTTGGATGGGTTTTTTTCTGTTCTTGCAGCTTAAGGATGGCTTGTTTCACCTGCATGGAGAGCTCCTGTGACCGCATGTTTCCTTCACAGCAAAACCTTCCAAATGCAAACACCACACCTCAAATCAACTCCGGCCCTTTTATCTGCTTAATTGAGAATGACATAACAAAGGGATTGCCCACACTGTCCATGAAATAGCCTTGGAGTCATTTGTCCAATTACTTTTGGTCCCTTTAAAAACAGGGTGGCACATGTTAAGGAGCTGAAACTCCTAAACCCTTCATCCAATTTTAATGTGGATACCCTCAAATGAAAGCTGAAAGTCTGAACTTCAACTGCATCTGATTTCTTTTGTTTCAAATTCATTGTGGTAATGTCTAGAACCAAAATTAGATAAATGTTGTCTCTGTCCAAATATTTATGGACCTAACTGTAAATAAGGGGAACTTGTTTGACATTTTTTTGAGCAAAAAGCAGATACATCATGACCAGATAAAATGCAAACAATATAAAAGAATGATAGCATATCAACAGATATACCATAACTACATACTACTGAAAACGTGAGAACATTATCAGAATATTATAAAGTATTTCCATGCAGGTAATCTGCTTATAAATGTTTCAATGAGTGTCCCATAGTGTGAGGTGAAGTCGAAAGGGCCCAGGGAAGACTGTCACAAGCCACCTTGAACCAAAGGGGTTTGATATCTTTTGGATGTAATGACTTTTCACAAGGATATCTTTGAGGTTTCTAGAGCTCCTAGGCTTCATAAGAGGTTATTCAGCAAGGAAAAGCTACGTTTTGAGTATTGGCCAATGTTTGGCAAGGATAGCTCTCATATTGGTTCATTCATGTGTTTGGCCCAGCTGCGCTTGGTACACATGTTCCAGGAGTATGCACTAAAAGGTAAGTGCAAAATCTGATATTCATTCACATCACTCACACTTCTCTAGATTACCACCAGAGGGAACCTTAGACTATTTAAGGGTGTGAGTTAAGGTACTGCCACACTACTCGATCCCGCTAGCGATCTCGTTAGCGTTGCATACTAATGAGATCGCTAGCGGGATTGTTTCTATATCGCTAAATGCTGCCGCATTTAGCGATATAGTTAACGACGCTATCGCCGTTAGCGATCTTCTTAACGACTTTAGCGGTACAAAAGTACCGCTAAATCGCTAAGAAAAGGTGCCACACAGCGATAAGATACTTACCCAGCGGGAGCGCCAGCGATGAAATAGGGTCCGGAACGATTCCAGCGACGAGCGAGATCACAGCAGGAAGCTCGTCGCTGGAAGCTGCCGCACTAAGCAATATCGCTAACGGTTCGCTAAATAGTGACGTTTTTTAGCGATCCCGTTAGCGATATTGTTTAGTGTGGCATACCCTTAAGGTAGCAGTAGATCAGATCAAGAGGAGTATGTTTCCTGTCAGAGCTCAGTCTGAGCTAGAGACAGACGTGTGTGAGATTTCCTGTCAGAGACAGAAGAGAGAGAGATTGCAAGCTGATATCTCAGAACAGACAGACTGCTATTATCCCATGAATGTGGAAAGTGACTCTCGGAGCAAGCGTGTATTCAGTCTGACGAAACGTCCTGAGAGCTGCTCTGGACAGAGTCTTTGAAGGAAAGAAGGAAGGGATTACAGTTTGCAGAACATCGAGTTAACTGAGAATCAGTCAGCGAGCTTTGGAAAGAAGGAAGAAAGCTAATGACAGAACCTACTGCTGCCCTGTGCTTATGTTAAGGAGGAGAGTAGGGTGACGGGCGAGTGGTGACCCTAGGAAGGAGTGACTTCGGTGACAGACCACCTTCACTCGACTAACCGGACACCGGGTCCGAAGTATTGCTAGTACCCTTCACGGCTAGTGATAGAAACACCAGAATCCCTGCTGGACTTCAAGTCGCAGAGGGTAGCCCTAAGTGCCGATACGTAACCGGGGTCAGGCAGAACAGGAGTCGGGTCTGCAGCCATATAGACTTAGTTCTTGCCACAAGAAGACTTCCACCACAATGTTGGCCGGGCAAAGCTGTGCTATTCAGAGTTAAACTTGACTTCACGCAAGTTAGGACTCATACACTTTAAAGGGAAAGGAGGCCTTAAACCTACTTGGCAATTACCTGGATGTGCATACTCCACCCTGAGCAGCTTCCCGGGACATACCTGCAACCTTCATCAGTAAAGGTATGGAAAGAGACCAGCTTGTGTGTGACTGACTTATTGCCTGCACCCTGCACCGCCATTACACCCTGAGGGATCCATCTAGTCTCACCTGTGGGAGACCTACCACCTTGCTGCCCCAACCCTCAGAGGATTCACCCTGCAGCGCTGGTCACCTTGATCAGAAACCACAGGTGGCGTCACGAACTATTCCTAAAATCCCCTGTAAATATCCCCCTTTGAATGAGCGCCCAGGGCAACGGACCGAGCTGTGCTACTTGTGACATTCCCCATAGACTTCAATGGGCTCGGTGCCGAGTACCCCATAACCCTGGTGTTGTGCGACTCATCTTTGGCATCACGAACAGGATTCGAAGCTTACTATTTGTGAGTCCTGTGTGCCTTGAATTGGACTGTTTTGTGCAAAAAGACTGTGTGCAGTTTTTCTGATTTTTGGCGCCATTTTCCGCCATTTTGCCCCATATTCGCACCCTGAGGCGCTGGTGAAGAAGGTGGGCGTGCATTCGGGGGCGTGCCCCCCCTGTGGCGCGAAAGCTATGGGCGCCCTATCTAAGTGCTATTATAATACGAGAGCCTGCCCTACTGCAAGGGAGATCCGCCTCCTCTTCATCCTCTATGCCAAGAAGAGGAAGCGAAAGTCCCGCCTCCACGGAAGAGACCAGATTGTTCCAGATGGAAAACACAGTCTGGCCTGGAGTGAGATGGCGGAAGGACAGGAGACGCTGTGTGGAGGAACGGCAGTGCGCGAGGCCCCGTCCCCTAAAGAGCTGTTACCTGTACCGGAACCGTCCCCAGGTCGGGACAACGACCGAAGAATAGAAAGAGTGGAGAAGGTGGATGCGGTGCTGGAAGATGTGGCCCGCCACCGTAAAGAAATGGAGGCGAATGAGAAAAGCTGGCGTGCCCTGAAACAGCGGCTGCTGTGGGACGCAACGCTCTCCCCTCCAGAAGCGCAACCGTTACCTGTGCCACCACTGCAAGCGGCTGATGAAGAACCGGAGGCCGGCTCCAAAAGTGCTGATCCCGACTCCACCGATGATGCGGCGGGAGAGAAGGAGGCTGAGGAGGCCCTGCTCGTTCCGGAGTGCCAGCCAGGCCTGGAGGCCGCAGCGGAATGCAGTCCCCCGGTAGGGACACCGGAGGGGACCCAGCCGTCCATGATGGAGGTCGACTGGGACGATATGGAGTACCTGGACGACATAGAATATGCCGCCCAGATGGAGAACGAGTGGCGACGCCGGGAGCAGGAGCAGCGACGGCAGCAGGAGCAGAGGGAAGTGCAGCAGTTTCGCCAGAGGTACCAGGAGGAGTTTCTCGCTGATAAAGAAAGCGTCAGGAGAGATAAAGGTACGCTCCGGGAACCGCGGCGCCAGGGGTGCGTTAGCGACTTCAAAGTCCGCAAAGGCTGGGGTTTCATCCATGAGCCAGGCCTGTACCAAGGGGTATTTGTCAGTCGCAGGGATGTGGAATCTCATCTGCCCATGGGACATCCAGGAAGGGATCTCATGAATGGGGATATAGTCACCTATACACGGCACTGGGGTCTTAAGGGGTGGTATGCCTTGAACGTCACCCGTGTCAGCGACCCCGTCCCTGAAGCCAGCGATGCATCCCGTGTCTCAGTGTCCCAAGCCCCAGCTACATCAGCGCCAGGCCGCGCACCTGCATCGTGCCCTGCCGCGTATACTGCACCTTACTCTGCATCATATCCTGAATCTGCTCCACATCGCAACAGCGTGATGCGACCTCAACTGAGCCACTGCGCAAGCCTGCTTCTTGTCCAGCATCTTATGCTGCAACAGCGACCCCTGCTGAGCAAGACCTATATTCAGAAGAGGCACCCGTTGGGACCCAAGCGAATCGCTTAAGTATAACAAGAACTGTGGCTACTCAAACACAGATCGCAGGACATGATCTATTTGTAATGCGTTCCAGAGCGCACCGCGTGCTTCCAGCCCCAGGAGTGGAAGACGTCATCGCTATCTGCAAAAGAGAAGAAGACCAGTAGGACCCAGACAGGGTTTACTGCATCTGTATAAAGTTGAAGAATTTGCACTTTATTAATGTTATGTAATGATGTTTGCATAATTTTGCATAGAATACCCCAGTTGGGTAATGTGAGTATTTAACAAAGTATTAATGTGATTTTCTAAAAATGTTTTATGCAAGGACTGCGTGGCTGAGGACTTTGCCAGCCCAAAAACTGTGATGTAAATAGTTCGCACTTCGGTGCCCCATCTTGGTTTTACATAAAGCCATATCTACCTCTGAAGAAAAACCCGTATGGTGTGGCCTTGAGTGAGGTCTGCAGCAATGAAGTCCTTCAGCCCACCCAGGACCCACGTGGGAGGTTTTTGGTGCGGGTCCTCCACAAGAATCTAATATTGTATTTATTGATGTGAAAAGTGTTTTGATATTTTTCTACTTGCCATTGTACAAATTGTAACGTTAAAGAGTCCTTACCTCCCGCATGGGATGAGTTATATTGTTGATGTTATTATAAAAATTGTTTTTTTCTATTTCATCCCGGGAGTGCTGATGATAACTAGGGGGGGATGTGTGGCCCAGCTGCACTTGGTACACATGTTCCAGGAGTATGCACTAAAAGGTAACTGCAAAATCTGATATTCATTCACATCACTCACACTTCTCCAGATTACCACCAGAGGGAACCTTAGACTATTTAAGGGTGTGAGTTAGGTAGCAGTAGATCAGATCAAGAGGAGTATGTTTCCTGTCAGAGCTCAGTCTGAGCTAGAGACAGACGTGTGTGAGATTTCCTGTCAGAGACAGAAGAGAGAGAGATTGCAAGCTGATATCTCAGAACAGACAGACTGCTATTATCCCATGAATGTGGAAAGTGACTCTCGGAGCAAGCGTGTATTCAGTCTGACGAAACTCCTGAGAGCTGCTCTGGACAGAGTCTTTGAAGGAAAGAAGGAAGGGATTACAGTTTGCAGAACATCGAGTTAACTGAGAATCAGTCAGCGAGCTTTGGAAAGAAGGAAGAAAGCTAATGACAGAACCTACTGCTGCCCTGTGCTTATGTTAAGGAGGAGAGTAGGGTGACGGGCGAGTGGTGACCCTAGGAAGGAGTGACTTCGGTGACAGACCACCTTCACTCGACTAACCGGACACCGGGTCCGAAGTATTGCTAGTACCTTCACGGCTAGTGATAGAAACACCAGAATCCCTGCTGGACTTCAAGTCGCAGAGGGTAGCCCTAAGTGCCGATACGTAACCGGGGTCAGGCAGAACAGGAGTCGGGTCTGCAGCCATATAGACTTAGTTCTTGCCACAAGAAGACTTCCACCACAATGTTGGCCGGGCAAAGCTATGCTATTCAGAGTTAAACTTGACTTCACGCAAGTTAGGACTCATACACTTTAAAGGGAAAGGAGGCCTTAAACCTACTTGGCAATTACCTGGATGTGCATACTCCACCCTGAGCAGCTTCCCGGGACATACCTGCAACCTTCATCAGTAAAGGTATGGAAAGAGACCAGCTTGTGTGTGACTGACTTATTGCCTGCACCCTGCACCGCCATTACACCCTGAGGGATCCATCTAGTCTCACCTGTGGGAGACCTACCACCTTGCTGCCCCAACCCTCAGAGGATTCACCCTGCAGCGCTGGTCACCTTGATCAGAAACCACAGGTGGCGTCACGAACTATTCCTAAAATCCCTGTAAATATCCCCCTTTGAATGAGCGCCCAGGGCAACGGACCGAGCTGTGCTACTTGTGACATTCCCCATAGACTTCAATGGGCTCGGTGCCGAGTACCCCCTAACCCTGGTGTTGTGTGACTCACATGATTATACGTTGAAAAGAATTAGATTATGTCATCCTGGTTCTTTTTCCGATTCGGTTAATGCGACAATTGGATTCAGGAATGGAATTTGCTCTATTCTATCCATTGTTGATACCAGGGCCGGCTCCAGGTTTTTATGGGCCCCGGGCGAAAGAGCCTCAGTGGGCCCCTTTAACACAGACCACGATTCATGATGTACAGATACAGCAGAGAAATATAGGTACAGTACAATGCCAAACACTTCTCTTCTTCCATTACATGAGTGATATCTATTGTAAATTCTACAATAGCTCAAAAACCGCCAAATCCTCACAGCGCACAGAACAGACTGGACAGTACAGTCCTCCATACAATATTATGGGCACCACATAGTCTCCCCTTCATCACCCATATAATACCCCATGCAGGATGTCACCCCGCCATCCCCCATATAATGCTCCATACAGAATACTGGACCCAATATAATGCTCCATATAGAATACTGGACCACATAAATTGCTCCACACAGGATACTGGTCCCCATATAATGCTCCATACAAAATATAGAGCTCTCCTCTGCACTGCGCTGCGCTCTGCACTGTTAGGGCTCAGGAGAGGCCATATCACCTCCCCATCACCTCCATCATGGCCTTCTCCCCATCACCTCCATCAATGCCTTCTCCCCATCACCCCATCATTGCCTTCTCCCCATCACCTCCATCATGGCCTTCTCCCCATCATTGCCCTCTCCTCCACCTACACAGACACACACAGCAACATTCACCTGTCTGCACATTCACACACACATGAACGCGCACGCACACACACACACACACACCACATCTCACCTGTCCGGCGTCCGCATCACATGCACTCCCACAGCATCACCGGCGCCCGCGCTTTCTCTCTCTGCCATAGCCGGCCGCTGAATGATGACATCATCCAGCGGCGCTGCTGTGAGAGGAAGCGCGGGCACTTGCCCGGGTACGCCGGGTGCTCACGCCGGCCCCGGTTGATACACCTACGGCTGTACCACCTCTGTTCGAATCTCCTGAGTTCATCAGCCTGCATCTCACATTTCTCCTCAGATGAGGAAGTCAGCCTTATTTTGAGGAATTGTCCTACCGGGACAGCTCTGATCATACCAAAATAATGAGTAGATGTCGCATGTATCAGAGAATTGACAAATGCTGATTTCCTACAGTGTGCAGACTGCTTCAAAGTGTCAGATTTTTCTTTTTTTTATTATGGGAGTGTTTCTCTCAGTAATATAGGCTGGATGTGAGGTCTGTTTATATATCATCACTGTTACGTATTTGCAACTCAGGAATAGGACAGGAGGGGAAGAAGCTGACCCTGCACTAGGACTAGACTGAATCCTTACGATGGGGCGGGCGACCTATTCCTTGTGAATAGACCCACCGATGTTTTCTAGTCTAGACTCGAGCGAAGACCTAAAGGTGGGAGGAAGGGTATCCCTGAACGATCTAGAGACTGGGAACAAAAAACAGGTAACCTCCAAGTCGGAAAATAGAGGAAGCTGCAGAAACAAAAGAAAAAACAATAGACTAAGGCTACTTTCACACATCAGGCTTTTTGAATCAGGCGCGATCCGGCGTGTTTCTAAAAAAACGGATCCGGTACCGGATGCGTTTTTTTAGCATTGACTTACATTAGCGCCAGATCGCGCCTGATGTCACTGCGTTGCATCCGTTTTTGTCCGGATCCGTCGGAATTGTACATTCCGGGGCCGGAGAAGACGGTTTTGTAACATTTTTTTTTTTTTCTGGAGACGCCTGACAGTGCCTGAATCGGCACTTCAGGCGGCCGGATACAATGAAAGTCTATGGTGCCGGACCAGTTTCTGATCCGGTCTCTCTCTCTCTCTCTCTCTCTCTCTCTCTCTCTCTCTCTCTCTCTCTCTCTTCTCTCTCTCTCTCTCTCTCTCTCTCTCTCTCTCTCTCTCCTCTCCTCTCCTCTCCTCTCCTCTCCTCTCTCTCTCTTCTCTCTCCTCTCCTCTCCTCTCCTCGGTACAGACATTCATGTCTGTATTTTCAACATGGAAAATGTTATATTTCCGGGTTGAAAAGGTCAGGACGGATCAGGCAAAAAACCTGATCAGTTTCATCAGTTTTTTTAAATCAGCCGGATCCGTCCTTTCAGGCATAGGACGGATGGCGCCTGATTCAAAAAGCCTGGTGTGTGAAAGTAGCTAAGCAAGCAGAACTAGAGTTCCCAGAACTGCACAAAGTATAGCACAAAAAGCTATCAAAGCTCCTAGCCAGAACTCAAGCTGATTAACACTGATGTCCAGCAAGGACTGGGAAGCAGGTGCAGGGTAATAAAGGGTGATACAATCACCTGACAAACAACAAGCCCAGCACCAGGGGAAAAAGAGCAGCAGCCAGAAACCACAACAAGATGGTGGATGGTCAAACTAAATAGATTCTAACAATCACAGCTTCTTTCCTGCATAAATTTCTTCTTCATCTGCCTTTCTCCTTATCTGTAGCCTTTCTCTAACCTCTCTAGGATACTTTCTTCCCTCTCCATGCTGTGGACATCTGTGCTCAAACCCTCCTCCTAATTGCTGATATCTCTAAAACCATCTCCACACATACGAGTTCTGAGTTCTGGGGTCTGCATGTGGCCATCGATTCCTCAGCTGGCCGCAGATCTCGTAATCAAACTCAACAGCCTCTTATATGCCTAGAAAGCTGTTAAATTCGTATCAGGAGATCAACAGCTGTTCTGGAAATCGTGATCCATACACAAACCATCAAACTTGGACATGTGAAGCATTACGCTGAGAGTAGGTAGATGTAGAGCAGAGAGCGGGAACTCTGATGGATTTGTATCATTTTTGCAGACCACTCTACTAGGAAGAGGTTGCAGACCCCCTGGTTGAAAATTTTAATGTAGACGATTTGTAAAGTGGCTTAACTTTGCATTTAGGAAGCAAATGTAAAAAAAATCTGTGGCAAGGTGTGCATAGCCTTTTAGGCTCTGTTCAAATGTCCAATATTTATTTCCATTTTTTTTTTTTGCATCCGTTTTGCGATTATAAAAATGGAGATACAGGAAATACAGAGCCGTATCTCAGGAACAGAGAGGTGCAGGAACAAAAAGAAAACAGTGCCAGATTCAGGAGAAGAGCGGTGCTTACACCAGGTAAATAAATATGTATTTATGGGAAATGACATGTCCTCTTTAATTTGTAATCTTCTCAGTTTTACCTGGATTTTGATAGATATATTTGGGTATAATATTGTATTATGGAATAAGAGGTCTGTATAAGAAAGGCGAGTCTCATACTGAGTGTCCTCCACAACACTCCACCACTTCAAACCTAAGAGCTGCTGCTAAATAAGTCAATACCGTCTGAAACTAGTTCCTAAGGTATTCAAGAGGCGACTTCTAGGTCTCCTCGTGAATAACAGGGAAGAGTTTGCTGCTGAAATCAGATCTCTTACATGCTCTCAGCGCCTCATTACACTTGTGACCCAATAGAAGTGCGTTGGGAATGGAGATGGTTTGGTTTTGCATGGGATGGGGAGAAGGTTTCTGCCCGTTCCTGTTTTGCATGGTCTGGTTCAGTTAGCTGTAGACGAGCAAATGCCATTAAGTAATTTACTGGTGAGAGACTACATCACATAGGTCTGGTTTTTCTGCCAGTCTCAGTCATCAGCCAGTTAAATACAATGAGATGTTGATATGGATTAGAAGTCATTATCGGCCCACACACACTGCCGTCCAAACCGCCTCCTGGTAAGGAGAATTAACTTTACTGCCTGATGTGGTTGTTGGAGACGCTACTGGTAATGTAAAAATTCTTCACAAATACAGTGGGGGAAATAAGTATTTGATCCCTTGCTAATTTTGTAAGTTTGCCCACTGATAAGATATGAACAGTCTATAATTTTGAGGGTAGGTTAATTTTAACATTGAGAGATAGAATATCAAAAATAAAATCCAGAAAATCACATTGTATAAATTATATACATTTATTTGCATTTTGCAGTGAGAAATAAGTATTTGATCCCTCTGGCAAACAAGACTTAATACTTGGTGGTAAAACCCTTGTTGGCAGCACAGCAGTCAGACGTTTTTTGTAGTTGATGATGAGGTTTGCGCACATGTCAGGAGGAATTTTGGTCCACTCCTCTTTGCTGATCATCTCTAAATCATTAAGATTTTGAGGCTGTCACTTGGCAATTTGAAGCTTCATCTCCCTCCATAAGTTTTCTATGGGATTAAAGTCTGGAGACTGGCTAGGCCACTCCATGACCTTATGTGGGTTCTTTTTGAGCCACTCCTTTGTTGTCTTGGCTGTATGTTTTAGGTCATTTTCTTGCTGGAAGACATTTTTAATAGCCTGCTGGAGGGAAGGAGGTTGTCACTCTGGATTTTACGGTACATGGCTCCATCCATTCTCCCATTGATGCGGTGAAGTAGTCCTGGCCCTTAGCAGAGAAACAACCCCAAAACATAATGTTTCCATCTCCATGCTTGACAGTGGGGATGGTGTTCTTTGGGTCATAGGCAGCATTTCTCTTCCTCCAAACACGACGAGTTGAGTTAATGCCAAACAGATCAATTTTTGTCTCATCTGACCACAGCACCTTCTCCCAATCACTTACAGAATCATCCAGATGTTCATTGGAAAACTTCAGATGGGCCTGCACATATGCCTTCTTGAGCAGGGGGACCGTGCGGACACTGCAGGATTTTAAACCTTTACGTTATAATGTGGTACCAATGTTTTTTTTGGTGACTGTGGTCCCAGCTGCCTTGAGATCATTAACAAGTTTCCACCGTATAGTTTTAGGCTGATCTCTCAACCTTCCTCATGATCAAGGATACCCCACAAGGTGAGATTTTGCATGGTGCCCCAGATCGATGCCGAGTGACAGTCATTTTGTATTTTTTCCATTTTCTTACTATTGTACCAACAGTTGTCTCCTTCTCACCCAGCGTCTTAATTATGGTTTTGTAGCCCATTCCAGATTTGTGTGGGTCTATGTTCTTGTCCCTGGAAAGCTCTTTGGTCTTACCCATGTTGTAGAGGTTAGCATTTGACTGATTAATTGAGTCTGTGGACAGGAGTCTTTTATAAAGGTGACTATGTAAGACAGCTGTCTTTAATGCAGGTAACGAGTTGATTAGGAGCGTCTAACTGGTCTGTAGGGGCCCGAACTCTTAATGGTTGGTAGGGGATCAAATACTTATTTCTCACTGCAAAATGCAAAAAAATTTATAGAATTTGTACAATGTGATTTTCTGGATTTTATTTTTGATATTCTATCTCTCAATGTTAAAATTAACCTACCCTTAAAATTATAGACTGTTCATGTCTTTGTCAGTGGGCAAACCTACAAAATCAGCAAGGGATCAAATACTTATTTCCCCCACTGTAAGTGGAAAAAAATTGCCACATTATTTTCAGGGATCCAGCCCAAGCCTCAGGGCACTGACCTAGGGACCCAGAGATACAGAATCAAAAATAGGCAGCACTCCAAGGTATTAGGCCTCATTCAGACATCCCTGTATTATCATGGTCCAAGACTGCAATGTATGGTGTGGCCACGGGTCACCTGACCCATAGTCAACAGCTTCATAAATGCCTCGAAGGCTGTTGAGTTTGGTCAGGAGACTTGTGACCACACTGTGCATCACTGTCCATACTTGGACCATAATAATACATGGATGTCTGAATGAGGCCTTAAGCTGGAAACATGAATGAATGGATGGGTAAAATACTGGCAGCACTTTGGAGTGCTTCTTGATTATTACTGTATATATTTGTTAGATTAAGATAGATAGATAGATAGATAGATAGATAGATAGATAGATAGATAGATAGATAGATAGATAGATAGATAGATAGATAGATCCCAATCCAAATTGCCCATGTCTTTGGAATGTAGGAGGAAATTGAAGAACCGGGAGAAAACCCACGCAAACAAGGGGAGAACATACAAACACCATTCAGATGTTGTCCTTGGTGGGATTTGAACCCAGGACCCCAGTGCTGCAAGGCCATCAAGATGCCCTACTTTAGATTAAATTATGCCAAACCCGCTGTTTCGGTGAGACCTACTGACTATCTGGGTGTATGGAGCATACTGAATCTCCATTGACATAATGTGTGAGTGGAAGAAGGATTGGACATGTTGAGCTTGATCCTATTATTCTCAAGGAACATATCTGTCAGCAGCTAATTCCGCTTTCCCACTTTGGAGAAGAATAAGCTGCTGCCCGATGTGTTAGATGGCGGATTATCACCTATAAATTATACAAGGGAATAAGATTGAGCTTGAAACTCAACATGCCTGATCCTTCTTCCATTCACACATCATCTGTTGGGGGGAGAATCAGGAGTCACAATTCTGTGATCTTCATGTCGCACAACTTGTGTTGCAATATAGCCCTGGTCTATGAGCTTCAAATTATTTACATAGATATTAGAGAGATAGATAGATAATAGATAGATTTATATACAGTTGTGCTCAAAAGTTTACATACAACGGCGGAATTTTTGCTTTCTTGGCCTTTTTTTCAGAGAATATGAATGATAACACCAAACCTTTTTCGCCACTCATGGTTCGTGGTTGATAGAAACCATTTATTGTCAAACTACTGTGTTTTCTCTTTTTAAATCATAATGACAACCCTAAACATCCAAATGACCCTGATCAAAAGTTTACATACCCTGGTGATTTTGGCCTGATAACATGTACAGAAATTGACACAAATGGGTTTGAATGGCTATTATTCTCTGAAAAAAAGGGCCAGAAAGCAAAAATTCTGCTGGGGTATGTAAACTTTTGAGCACAACTGTAGATGATAGATAATAGATAGATAATAAATAGAGAGATAGATAGATAGATAGATAGATAGATAGATAGATAGATAGATAACAGATAGATAGATAATAGATATATAGACAACTCATAGATAAATTAAACACAATCGAATAATTAAGTCAAGGAAATTCTTATCCTCTCTTGCTGACAACTTTATCTTCCAAAAGGTAGGGGAGAAAACAAGGGGATCTGCTACCTTGGATCTAATCCTTATAAACAGGGAAGAAATGGTTGAGGAGGTAAGAGTGGCTGGGACCCTAGGAGGTAGTGACCATGCTATTTTAGAATTTTGGATATCAAGAGGAGGAAGACCTGTGAAGACTCAGACGTCAAGGTTAGATTTCAGAAAGGCAGATTTTAAGGGACTCAGAAAGAGAATTGGAGGGATCCAATGGCTGGATATCCTTAAGGACAAAAATGTCCAGGAAGGATGGAAAATCTTGAAAAATGAGATTCTCAAAGCACAATTGTTAACAATTCCGAAAAGAGTAAAGAATGGGAAGCATTTAAGGAAACCAGGATGGATGAACACAGAACTTAAACACATGCTAAAAAGGAAGAAAGAAATGTTTATCAAATGGAAAGAGGGAGGCATATCTAAAGAAGAATATAATGCCATCTGCAGAACCTGCAGGGCACAAATCAGATTATCTAAAGCTGACAATGAATTAAGGCTTGCAAGTGACATCAAAAGCAACAAAAAAGGATTTTGGGGATACGTCAAAAGTAAAAGAAAAGTCAAAGATGCTATAGGATTTTTACAGGATGAAAATGATGAAATGGTAAGACAGGATGTTGAGAAGGCTGAACTGTTAAATTCCTATTTTGCATCTGTTTTCTCTCAGAAAGGAAATGTAACATCAGCTGATCTTCACTGTCCTATTAAAGGAATAGAAGAATCCAGGATATCTATAAACACAAAGACAGTGAGGAAACACTTAGCTAACCTAAATGAATTCAAGTCTCCAGGTCCAGATGAATTACACCCCAGAGTACTGAAGGAGATAGCAGAAGAATTCTTGAACCACTGTCCATAAACTTTGAAAATTCTTGGAGAACAGGAGAAGTCCCAGAAGACTGGAGAAGAGCAAATGTTGTTCCTATCCTCAAAAAGGGGAAGAAGGTGGACCCAGGGAACTACAGGCCGGTGAGTCTGACTTCTATACCAGGAAAGATCTTTGAACAAATTATTAAAGAACATGTATGCAAGTACCTGGATAAGAATGAAGTGATTAAACAGAGTCAGCATGGGTTTGTAACTAATAAGTCATGTCAGACTAACTTAATTTTCTTCTATGACAGAATCACTGACTGGGTGGATCAGGGAAATGCTGTAGATATATTATATCTTGACTTCAGCAAAGCATTTGACAAAGTATCTCACGCAATTCTTATTGAAAAAATGACTAAGTATGGAATGGACAAGGCAACTGTTAGGTGGATTCATAACTGGCTTAGGGATCGGACCCAAAGAGTGGTCGTAAATGGCTGCACATCCAGTTGGAAGAATGTATCAAGTGGGGTACCACAAGGCTCTGTTTTGGGCCCTGTATTGTTCAACATCTTTATCAATGATTTAGATGAAGGAATTGAGGGTAAACTGATCAAATTTGCTGATGACACAAAGCTAGGAGGGGTAGCTAATACTAGAGAAGAGAGAGAGAAGATTCAAAAATATATAAATAAACTGGAGCAGTGGGCAGCAACTAACAGAATGGATTTTAACAGGGAAAAATGCAAAGTACTACATCTGGGCAATAAAAATGAAAAAAGCATATACAAAATGGGAGGAATAGGGCTAAGTAACAGCACATGTGAAAAAGACTTGGGTATACTAATTGATCACAGACTGAACATGAGTCAACAGTGTGATGCAGCAGCAAAAAAGGCAAATACAATTCTAGGATGTATCAACAGAAGCATACAGTCTAAATCACATGAGGTCATTATTGCCCTCTACTCCTCTTTGGTCAGACCTCATCTGGAATACTGTGTCCTGTTTTGGGCACCACATTTTAAAAAAGACATCAACAAACTGGAGCAAGTTCAGAGAAGAGCCACCAGAATGGTGACCGGTCTGCAAACCATGTCCTATGAGGAACGGTTGCAGGATTTGGGAATGTTTAACTTGCAAAAAAGAAGACTGAGAGGAGACTTAATAGCTGTCTACAAATATCTCAAGGGCTGTCACATTGTAGAAGAATCATCTTTATTCTCATTTGCACAAGGAAAGACTAGAAGCAATGGGATGAAACTGAATGGGAGGAGACACAGATTAGATATTAGAAAAAACTTTTTGACAGTTAGGGTGATCAATGAGTGGAACAGGCTGCCACAAGAGGTGGTGAGTTCTCCTTCAATGGAAGTCTTCAAACAGAGGCTGGATAGACATCTGTCTGGGATGATTTAGAGAATCCTGCTTTGAGCAGGGGGTTGGACCAGATGGCCCAGGAGGTCCCTTCCAACTCTACTATTCTATGATTCTATGATTCTATGAATTATTTGGAACATTTTTCCAACTTTTTCTATTCTTCACAGTAGTTCACACCATGAAAACATTAGACCAGTGGATGATTTCCATCATTTCACCTCCATATCTCAGATACCAGGTTCCCTAGAATTATGCTATATGGTTTACTATATCACCGTTTATGTAAAATATTGGCAATATCGGTATTAGGGTCTGATCTTCTACGTCTTCCTCTCACTCGTAGAAATTTGTATAACGCATTCAGTTCTTGAACGATACAATCGTTGAGGTCAGAAATGGCGTGATTTTATCATATGAAGGAGACCCAAGTTCTTTAGGAGTTTTTCCCCCTTTGTCTAAACACATGGACTAGACTAATGCGTCGTTAACCACTGCCCGTGAGTAAGATGTATAAATATTTTTCATCACCTCGCTGTCCATTTACTTACACTGAATCCCAATAGTGTAAACCTAAGCCAACCGGCCCGAAATGAAAGATCTCGGAGAACAGAGAGGTCATAAGTAGAGTCACCTTTCAACACTTCAAACACACGACTTCCCTGCATCAAAGGGTGGGATAAGTTAACCTCTTCACTCATCCATTCCCCTCTAAACGTGGACATCAAAAGCAAGACTCTTTCTCCCATCCCCACTCGTTTCGCCCTTTTCTTCTTCCAGTGTTGAAACATTATCCATTTTTCACTTGGACAAGTTCAGATAAACGACTTGGGTTGTTGGCCTGGTTTTCATTAATTCCTGAACCGAGTTTCCTTCCCGTGTTAAGGCATTTTGTCTGTCAGAAGCTGGGTGGGATACGGTTCATATTCTATTTGCTAGAGGGGGCTTTTAAGTGGTCGGAGTGGCCGGGGAATGTGTTTTCATTTCATATAGCAAAAAAAGGGGACGATAGATGATAACATGGACCATTCATGGAGAGGTCAATCATTGAAACTAATTTCACTTAATTATAAGAGTTTTCATACAATGCGCCACCAGACGTTATAGGAGAAGGCAGGGCGGCTCATTATTCATGTTGACTTATACGTCTGGCAGAAAAGAATGAGGTCATTGAATGAATATTCCAATTATATTATATATCATTTGATATAACCCGATATCCCTCTTCTTAAGAAACACTCGCAGGAGTCCGGATTGATGAAAATGGACAAAAAGTTTAACTTCAAGAGTTGGAGGTCACCAATTAATACATCTTCTGAATTGAAAAGGAAAATGATCCATTGCTTGCAACAGAATTTGTTTAAAAAAAAAATTGGTACGATCTTTATAAAAAAAAAAAAATAATAATGTTGCAATTTTTCGCAATGGCCACTGGGGTATTTTTTAGACTTAATGCATCCTGTCTGTCCAGGAAGCGTTTTCAGCAGACTCATTATCAGCAGAACAGAAAACATGAGCCGGCACACCTGTTAGTATAAGTGTAATATGTAGGTACACGTTCACACTGTGGAAGTGAACAGACAAAACCTAGAATAAAAGCAATAAATAAATAGTTATAGTACGTGTAAAAAACATAGAGTACTTAATTGACTCTTTTTAAAAAGAATAAATAAAGCATAAAAGACCTCCCCACCACAACAAGGTTTTCTCAATCGGGACGGTCCTTAACTCTAGTAACTATCCTCACTACATGCCGACAGGCCTCAAAAAAAGAAGAGGGCAGAGCAGGACAGGTGACACCTCTATACACAGGTACAATGACGGGTAACATCTCTATACACAGCTGATAACATAGGATCCACCAATCACAATGCGCGATGTCTCCCTCCCTTTACAATCACTTTTGCACACACTTATTAGACGCTTCAAACCCAAAAAATACGGTCTGAGTCTGCTCATTGCTGCTAATGTACATGTGTTGTTTCCTGAAACAACAGGAAGTTAAAGTAAAAAAACTATGTAATGTTAATTGAAACAATGTGATGCTTAATTTTCCCTGAGTCTACGCTGCAAGGGAATTAAAAACTTCTTCCACTGATCACTGGAGCGGCCAGCTTATTTTGGATGCCCATTCTAACTAAAGGGGGTTGTAAAAAGCATATAACCCCTTTGACAATACAGAATTGCTACTTTATTAGGCATAGTAAAAAAAAGTCACTAGGGATTAAAGGATCTGTGGAACTTTCCTTAAATTACCCGTAGTACCAGCTTCTAGGTCCTGAATCACATGGAGCATTATCACTGTATATAGATTAACTGGGCAGCCTGATAGTTCACGACCTAGCACTGATGCTTTGTAGATCCCAAAAGCAGCCAAACTGGAAGGAACAGATCCTACATTGAGAAGGTCTGGAACGAAAACACTCATAGCTGACACTCTACTATCCTATATCTCTGACCCCTGGGATGTTTTATTTGGTAATTGTTATGGGCTCATCTGGTCACGTGGGTTTTCTAAGCTGTAGGTCAGGGGAGAAGCACAGGCCTGAATAGATGACCTTGCTGGGATGGTATGAGTTTCTCCCAGGACTAATACCTAAGGTTATGCAGGAGGATAATGTAGCTGGAGCAGAGCCAGACGTGTGGACAGCACAGTAACAGAAGAGATGTATAGGCAATCTGATACAGTAAAGATGTATATCTTTGTACCGTGTTAGCCAGTAGATAGAAAAATATTTAGAATTGAGGGTCCTCAGTGGTTGATACCTTTTAATGGCTAACTGAAAAGATGGTAACAAATTGCAAGCTTTCGAGACTACTCAGGTCTCTTCATCAGGCAAAGACTAATACAAAATCTGAAGAATCACATATTTATATATTTGTGTATAAATATGTGATTCTTCAGATTTTGTATTAGACTTTGCCTGATGAAGAGACCTGAGTAGTCTCGAAAGCTTGCAATTTGTTACCATCTTTTCAGTTAGCCATTAAAAGGTATCAACCACTGAGGACCTCAAGTCTAAATATTTTTCTAGGCAATCTGATAAATCATAGTGGGAGTGTGGCTACAAGCAAGAACAACAAACAGCATCAGAATAGCTGAGGAGAGTTGGGTATGAGTCAATTTGAGACAAAAGAGTTGAGAGTGCAACAGCATGAGGATAGCAGAGCCAAATTAACTATCCGGTACCTTGATAGCAGAGATCTAGTTGTGGACAACACCAGCTCAGTGGAGTTGGTTATCTGGTACCTTGATAGCAGAGGCATAAGGGTGGACAACACCAATAATAGCTAGAGAAGTTGGTTATCTGGCATCTTGATAGCAGAGACTCTCTGGTTATTGGTTATTTTCATGCTGTATAGCCAATTAAAACAATTTAATAACTTGAGAATACTCCTTTAAACAAAGATATCTTCTGAAAGTACTGCCTGTACCCAACCAGGTGTCTCTTACATACCCTGAAATAGTAATCTAGGTTTCTATCATCACAGCCTGGCCCAGACAGGACATCTACCCACTGGTCTGCAGCAGTCATCTTCACCGTTGCTCTTATATTATGTACATACATCAGCCTCAGTGACTCCTATCTGACTGTAAATACACAATCCTTGGTTACTACTAAATGATGTATATACAGTACATCATCCTTGGTGACTACTATATGATATATGCACATCAGCCTCGGTGACTCATACATGACATATACATCAGCCTCAGTGACTCCTATCTGATGTATCTACATTATCCTCGGTGACTACTCTATGTTGTATATTCATCAGCCTCAGTGACTCGTACATGACATATACTTCAGCCTTGTCATGGAAATATATATGTATTCCATATATTCAAAGTATATTCATATATATGCATTCACAGTTAGATAGATCTCACTTGCTAAAAATCCTGTGTTCACACATATCTATGCAAAAGCTGATGTCAGCTGTAATCAGTCGTTTTAAACGACTGGCCTTCATAAAGTACAGAAAGTTTTAATAGATATCTATTGTTTACTTTATAGTCATGCAAGAAAACTAGGGCAAAAGAATATAAAACAATAAATCTGCAACTTCAGCCTTTTATCATAATTATCATAATTATCATACTTACACTAGAACAGCCAATAATCTAGCAGCTTTTAATTGTATGTTAATTGACTAACCAGCCCCTTTTTGTAAACGTATAAAACCTTGAATGAATAATAAATGAGTAGTCTTGACGAACTGCCATACTGACACTTCCGTTGTGGACAGTCTCATTTCGTTCTGAGCGCTCAAAAAGACATTAAATAGAGAATTGGGAACGGCAAGCAGCAAACATTGAAGGATAAATTTGTCCTAATTAAATTTCCATAACAGTTGGCGCCTGCACGCGGGGCATTGGACGAAACGCACGAGGACCCGGCCGACCGGAGAGACGGGGGTGTTGGCCCTGGCCTTGGCACACGGGACGGAGACTGCAGCTCCATAAGTAAGGTAAGAAAACTCTGTAATCTTACCTGAATGTTCCCTGTGCCTAGTCCTAGCCTACACTTCCAGTCGGTCGGACGTGGTCATCACCGCATTCCCAGGTAGTGTAAAAAGTCCATATTGTATCCCCCCTTGGGAGTGGGAGTATAGTAGCCGGGATGAGGACTGTAGGTCTGGAGACGGTGACATTATGAGACAAAGGCGATAGAGGCGCCACAAAGATGCCTGGCGGTGGGGAGATTATTGTTGGTTGAGCTTGATTGAAGATTGCCAAGATGTCGTGTGGAGTGAGAGTTTCCAGTGGCTGTCCAAGAGTGATGTCAGCAACCTTGTCCAGGAAGGTGTGTGCTGCAGATACTGCCATCAGGCAGGAGGGTGTTCCTCTTGCAACTGGATCCAAGCGGGCTGAGAGGCAGCCTAAAAGTCTCTGTTTTCCCCCGTGAATCCATATCAGGACTCCAGTAGCATGACCTTCTTTCTTCCATCAGGTAGACGGAAAGACTTCTCGTAGTCAGGTAGGCCTGGTATTGGCACTGAGACTGTGGAGTTCTTCCAATCTCCTGAATGGGTTGAAGGCTGCGTCTGATAGAAGGAGCGGGGTTGCGTTGATTCAAGAGTACAGAGGCTGCATTAGGACTGAGGCATCAGGGATCCAGGTTCTGCAATACGACACTAGACCAGGGAAGGCCTGCAGCATTCTTGGAGTTGTTGGGGAGCCATCTTCTCCACAGTGGTCTTCCAGTCTTTTGACATGTGTTTCGTCTGGTGGGCAATACAGTGTCCCAGGGATGTAACTTGCTTCTGACATCACTGGACTTTGTTCTTCCAGACCTTCCGTTGCTGTTCTTCCAGGTAGAGTAGGAGAGACAAGGAATGGACTGTGCAGGTATCGATGTCAACCACACAAAAGAGAAGGTCATCCACGTGTTGTAGAAGAGTGACTCTTGCATATTCTGCTATCCAGTTGACAAGGATGGAGGACATTGTCTTGGTGAAACTTGAAGGGCTTGTTTTGAGCACCTTGAGGCAACACTGTCCATATGCACTGCACTGGTGCGTGAAGGCAGGCCTCCAGGTGGAGGGGAAATACTGAAGAAGGCACTGGCCAGGTTGATCACCGTGAATACCGTTGCGGTGACTGGGACTCTTGAGAGCAGAGTGTGATGGTTCAGCACTGTTGGGGTTTCAAATACCGTAGCCTCTTTCGCGGCCTCCAGGCCTTGCACCATTCTGAACTCAGTGGGGTTTACAGTCTTTTTCTTCACTGCTGGAAAGCTGGGATTGATTCCGATGGGCGAGGCAGCCCAGTTTGGCCTTGTCCTTCAGTATGCGGCAGGGGACTCCCATCCACATCATGAGAGATGACGACCAGCTGGCTTTCTTGTTCTCCACCAAGACAGTCACTGTGTTAGCACCTGCTCTGGTCACAGGGGGTCTTCTTGTTGGGACATCTCCTTAACCGGCTGCTTTTTCTCAGCAAGGGCCATCAGTTGTTTCTTTTTCTCCAGCTCGGTCTCAGGTCAGTATTTGTGTACAAGTTTGAAGAGCTGAGTGGCCTTTTGCCAGTCTAGGGCTTGGGTGAACTGGTTGATTGCAGGGGGCACCTCCTGGTGCTTGCAAAAGATGAACCTCTGGCGTTGGAGCTGGATGAGGTGTTGCCATTCCATGAAGCGAGAAGGGTCCTTCTTGAGTTGAATATCCTGGCCAATATCAAAGTTCTCAGGCCGTCTTCTTAGGCGAGTTCACTTAGACCTTCAGTTGGTCAGAGACATCTTGACTCTGGGTGATGGAGTGGCTTTTCTGGTACTATGTCCAGCACCTCCTGTGATAGGTCTGCAGTGTGGTTGTTTGAGGTTCCTGTTTCTTCTTGGGTCAGGGGTGAAGAAAGTGTCATGGTCCCATCTTCCTGGAACACTCTGGTCGCTTTCAGCTTCTGCAGTAGGTCCACTCCCAATAGGTTGAGGGTGCAGGTTTTTGACACAACAAACTGGGACATGATGGAGTGTTCTGGCTGAGTCAACACGCTCAGGGGCTTCATAATCTGGAAATATCTGACTTGACCATCAATTCCCATGCAGGAAGCAGAAGATTCTGATAGATAGGTGAGGTTGCGGAGTTCCACAAGAAAGGATCTGACTACGCCATCCACTCTCAGGATATTGGTCCCACTGGTGGGATTCCCTGTGGACTTGGTGTGCTCCTGTCCTATGGACGGGGTTCTTCACTGCTTTCTGTGTTTCTTCTTCTTCTTTGCGAAGTCGGTGTTCTGCACCGGTTCCGGAAATGACCAAACTCGCCACAGTTGTAACACCGGACATCCCTTCTGTCCCAGCGGGACTCAATCCTTTTTGCTACTGCGAGCAGGGTATCCATTGCTATTGACGTGTACTCAGGCCTCGCTACTACCAGTGGTTTCCTGATTGGTTCTCTCAGTCCATGCACAAAAGCCTGTGCCAACATCCGTCTGTGTGTCTGATCATGGGTAATGAGGCCCAGATCTTGAAACACTTGCATTACTCTGTCACGGAACTTCTCCACAGACTCTGTCTTGTCTTGACTCATGTCATGTAGGCTGAGAGTTTGTCCTGTCAGTCTGCTTTTGGCCCATTCTCTGAGTTGCTCAATTAGCTTTGGTCCTGTCTCCCAGGCATACGCATCTAACTCTGTTGGAAGCTTGAAGTGTTCTCTCATAATTGGCCAGAATGCATCACCTGCTTTTATTTCCATTACGGTCCAGAGATCAATCCAGGCTGCTGCATACGTTCGCTGGATCTGCTGCATTTTTTGGCAAAATGGCATGGGGTGTATCCCTGGGTCTGGCAGCATACTGATCACCTGGCTTGGGATGAAGGGCTTATAGGATGGTGCCTCTACCTGTCCCTGCTCTATTGGTGCTTGTGTGTTTTCTTCCCTAGCATTGGGCAGCATGTGTGACGTTGCATCTTCATCTTCATCAGATAAGAAGTGACATGGTGTACTTGGTGCATACACTGGGTGAGATTTGGGCTTAAAAGTTGTCTTGCTGCATGGGGATTTCCCACTTCCTTGCTGAGGCTGCGGTGGATCAGTGTCATGGTTCCATGCTGGCAGCCCTGCTCGGCACTGAGGTTCATCATTTGTGTCTGTAGCTACACTACCCCCCTGTGATGCCCTAGCTGTGGGCTCTGCTAGTTTTTGTGTCTGGGGGCTACCTGCAACATTTTGTGTAGGGAGATTTGCACTTTCTTCTCCTGATATAATGACTAGCAATGTTTGTACTGTGCTTGGGATAGACAGGGTGCCCTGTGCTGGAGACACTGAATACAGGGACACCACATTGCTTTGATTGGGCGTTGACCCAGTTGATAACGAAGTAGAAAAAAGAGGAAGAGAAGGGAGGTGTGAGGGAGGAGTGAGAGAAAGAGGAGGGGAGAGAGATGGAGGGGAGGGTGAAGAAGAGGTGGAATGTGCCTGAGAGGAGGAGGAAGGAGGAGAGCAAGCATGAGCAGGTGGGTGTGGTGTGGGAGGAGAAAGGGAGGAAAAGGAAAGAGGGGAGGGAGAGATGAGTGAAAGGGGGAAAAGAGAGAAAGATGGAGGAGAGAGAGAGGAGAAAGATGGAGGGGGAGAAGTAGAAGAAGATGAAGAAGAAGATTTGAGAGTTGGAGAGGAAGAGATAGAAGAAGAGGAAGATGAAGAAAATGGATGTGTCAGAGATGTGAGGGAGGGGAAAGAAGGAATGAGAGGGATGGCAGCGAGGAAAGAGGAGAAAAGTCTGAAGAAGAAGGAGAAAGGGACTGAGAGAAGAAAAAGGAGAGAGTGTCCCCCCTGTGGCTCTTGAGAGGGGATTGTTGTGAATGGACTTGAAATGAGTTCTGAGCAGAGGCTCCATCTGGTGGTTACAAGCGGTACTGGACTGTCCAGTGAAGATTGTGAGGAGTGGGAATCAGGTGTTACTGACTGATCTTATATAAGGGAGTCGCCTTCCCATCAGGGTTGCCGGTGATCAATTGCTCTGGTCTCAATCCTTGAGTCCTGTTTCCTTTGTAGCCTGCTGTGTCGTGTCTGCATCTCCTGCTAACATATAAGACATTTTCTTCTTTTTGTTTTTGTGCTTGATTTTTGCATTTTGTCCTGCACTTCTGTGGGGGCCTTCAGGGTCCCCTCTGGGGGCTTTTGCCCTCTCAGTTTAGTTCAGCCACTGATGTTTGTACTTTTGCTTTTTCCAGTTTTTTCAGTGGCTGCTGTTTTGATTTTGTTACACCAGAGAACTAATTTAGGTGGTAGAGGTCGTGTGATCTCAGGTGATTTTGAAATTAGTAGAGTTGGTGCTTTTCAGGGTTTTTTGGGATTGCAGTAAGTGCCCTTCCTATCCTTTTCTATTTAGGTAGTTTGGGCCCCAACGTTTGCTCATACTATTTTCTGTCTGTGTCAGTATTTCATCTTGTCTAACCGCCATTACATGTTTGGGGGCTTTCTATGTTCTTTGGGGATCTGCTCCGGGGCAGATAGCTTTCCTCTTTCTATCTTTAGGTGTAGTTAGTTTCTCAGGCTGTGACGAGGCGTCTAGGACCAACGTAGGAACGCTCCACGGCTGCCTCTAGTTGTGGTGGTTAGTCAGGGTACTGCAATCTCATAGATTCCAACTGCTCTGGTGTATTGCCTTTTTTACCTGCACTCCTCAGCTACCGAAACATAACAGTATCACCGGCCTAAAAATTGAAAATTGTATGGTACTCACAGAAGGGAAAAAATATTGTGAAAGAAAAAAGGTTGTCAGAGTTGTCAGAGATATTTTTCTGTTTGTTGCATTTTTTTTTTTCCCTCTGTATCTCTGGGTGCTGGGGAGGATTTTTTTTTCTCTCAATGGAGTTTGCACAGTTGTCTGGCCGTGTGGATCAGCTTGCCACTGAGGTTCGGAGTATTGCTTGCCTATCTTGCTAGGTTGCCTGTTGTGGAACCTATGATTCCCATGCCAGATTTGTTTTTAGGGGATCGAGCTAAGTTTCAGAATTTCAAAAATAATTGTAAATTGTTTTTTGCCTTAAAATCTAAGTCCTCAGGGAACGCAGTGCAGAAGGTTCAAATTGTCATCTCTCTCCTGCGCGGCGATCCTCAGGATTGGGCTTTTTCCCTGACACCTGGGGATCCTGTTTTGAGTGAAGTTGATGCATTTTTTCAGGCTTTGGGGTTATTGTACGATGAGCCTAATGTCACTGATCAAGCTGAAAAAGCCTTGTTGGCATTAAATCAGGGTCTTGATGACGCTGAGTTATACTGTCAGAGATTCCGTAGGTGGGCAGTCCTGACCAAGTGGAATGACGACGCTTTGGCGGCCCTTTTTCGGAAGGGTCTGTCAGATAATGTAAAGGATGTTATGGTGGGATTCTCTGTCCCCTCTGGTCTTAATGATTCTATGTCATTAGCGATTCAAATTGACAGACGTTTGCGTGAGCGGAGAAGTATGCGTGGAATGGTGTTGCCTTGTGAACCTGCTTCTGAACCCATGCAGTGTGATAGAGTGGTGTCTGGGGCACAGCGTCATGAGTTTCGAAAGCGCAATGGGTTATGTTTCTACTGTGGTGATGCCTCTCATGCTATTTCAGTCTGCCCTAAGCGGGGAAGACGTTTTGCACGCTCAGTTGTCTTGGGTAGTGTTCAGACTAAGTTTTTATTAACTGTCACTCTGATATGCTCTCTGTCCTCATTTTCTGCTCAGGCTTTCATTGATTCTGGAGCAGCTATTAACCTGATGGATTATGATTTTGCTAAACGTTGTGGGTTTCCCTTGATACCCCTACAGAAGTTTATTCCCCTACTGGGTATCGATTCTACCCCTTTGGCTGAGAATAAACCTCAGTTCTCTACTCAGGTGATAATGAGGGTTGAACCTGATCATCAGGAGTGCTGTAAATTTTTGGTTCTGTATAATCTGCATGATATTATCGTACTGGCTTCCCTTGGTTGCAGTCTCATAATCCTGTTTTGGATTGGAAATCTGTGTCTGTAACCAGTTGGGGCTGCCAATGTGTTAATACCAACACTCCTGTTTTTTCTGCCTCCCCCCAGGCTCAGGATGTTCCTGACTTTTTGATTGATTTTTCTGATGTGTTTAGCGAAAGTAAATCTGCATCCTTGCCTCCCCATAGGAGCTATGACTGCGCTATTGAATTAGTGCCTGGTAGTAAATTCCCTAAAGGTCGCCTTTTTAACTTGTCTGTACCTGAACATGACGCTATGCGGTCTTATATCAAGGAATCATTGGAGAAGGGTCATATCAGACCATCCTCTTCACCCTTAGGTGCCGGTTTTTTCTTTGTGGCCTAAAAGGATGGTTCATTAAGGCCGTGTATTGATTATCGTCTTTTGAACAATATTACTGTAAAATATCAATACCCGTTACCTTTGATTTCTGACCTGTTTTCCAGGGTGAAAAACGCTACTTGGTTTACCAAGCTTGACCTCAGGGGGGCATATAACCTTATTCGCATTAAGCACGGGGATGAATGGAAGACGGCGTTCAATACCCCTGAGGGCATTTTGAGTACCTTGTGATGCCCTTTGGGCTCACTAATGCTCCTTCTGTCTTCCAGTCCTTCATGAATGACATTTTCAGGGATTTTGTGGATAAATTTCTGATTGTTTATTTGGATGATATCTTGATTTTTTTCTAATGACTGGGACTCTCATGTGAAACATGTTCGAACTGTATTCCAGATTTTGAGAGAGAATGCTCTGTATGTGAAGGGATCAAAGTGTCTTTTTGGCATACAGAGGATCTCATTTCTGGGATTCATTTTGTCCCCATCTGTTATTGAAATGGACCCGGTCAAGGTTCAGGCCATCTGTGATTGGGTCCAACCTACTTCATTAAAGGCTCTTCAAAGATTTTTGGGTTTTGCCAATTTTTATCGTAAATTTATTGGTAATTTCTCGGTTATTGTTAAACCATTGACTGATTTGACCAGAAAGGGTTCTGATGTGGTGAATTGGCCTCCTGAGGCAGTCTCTGCATTTCAGGAACTTAAGCAGAGATTCACTTCTGCTCCTGTTCTACGGCAGCCTGATGTTTCTCTGCCATTTCAGGTGGAGGTTGATGCCTCTGAAATTGGGGCAGGTGCCGTTTTGTCCCAAAAAGATCCAGAGACCTCTAAAAGTAACCCTTGTGCCTTTTTCTCTCGAAAATTTTCTCCTACTGAACGTAATTATGACGTGGGTAATCGGGAGTTACTGGCGATGAAGTGGGCTTTTGAAGAGTGGAGACATTGGCTGGAGGGAGCCAAACATCAGGTGGTGGTCCTTACGGACCATAAGAATCTGGTTTATCTGGAATCCGCCAAGCGACTCAATCCTACACAGGCCAGGTGGGCCTTGTTTTTCACACGTTTTAATTTTGTGGTTTCCTTTCTTCCTGGCACTAAGAATGTTAAGGCGGATGCCCTCTCGAGGAGTTTCCTTGCGGACTCTCCTGAGTTATCTGATCCTTCTGTTATTTTGAAAGAGGGTGTAGTTCTTTCCGCCATCTCACCCAATTTGAGACTTGCTCTGGAGGGGTGTCAGGAGGATAGGCCCGAGCGCTGCCCTGTTGGAAAATTGTTTGTCCCGGACCAGTGGAAAAAGAGTGTGATGTCTGAGATTCATTGTTCCGCGTTGGCTGGGCATCCCGGAATTTTTGGTACCAGAGACTTGGTTAGTCGGTCCTTTTAGTGTACTACCTTGTCTCGTGATGTCAGGGAATTTGTGCAGTCCTGCGGGACTTGCTCTCGCTCCAAGCCTTGCTCTCGCTCTAGTGGTTTGTTGATGCAATTGCCTGTGCCCAAGAGACCATGGACCCATATCTCTATGGATTTCATTTCCGACCTCCCTGTTTCTCAGAGAATGACCGTCATCTGAGTGATTTGTGATAGGTTTTCCAAGATGATACATCTTGTGCCATTACCTAAGTTGCCTTACTCCTCTGAATTGGTGCCTTTGTTCCTTCAGCACGTGGTTCGTTTACACGGCATTCCTGAGAACATTGTGTCTGACAGAGGAGTCCAGTTTGTTTCCAGATTTTGGAGGACCTTTTGTTCTAAACTTGGTGTTCAATTGTCTTTCTCCTCGGCGTTTCATCCTCAGACCAATGGTCAAACTGAGAGAACAAACCAGACATTGGAGACTTATCTAAGATGCTTTGTGTCTGCTGATCAGGATGACTGGGTCTCTTTTTTGCCTTTGGCTGAGTTTGCTCTTAATAATAGGGCTAGCTCTGCCACTTTGATGTCTCCATTTTTCTGTAATTCTGGGTTTCACCCTCGGTTTTCTTCGGGACAGACGGAGGCTTCTGTCTGTCCAGGTGTTGACTCTGTTGTGGAGCGTATGCAACAGATTTGGGACCAGGTAGTGGAGAGGTTGTCCCTCTCTCAGGAGAGGGCCCAGCGGTTTGCTAACCGGCATAGGACTGATGGTCCTCGGTTTAAAGTGGGGGACTTGGTCTGGTTGTCCTCAAGAAATATTCCTATGAGAGTGGCATCTCCTAAATTTAAGCCTAGGTTCATTGGACCTTATAAGATCATGGAGATTCTTAATCCTGTTTCTTTTCGTTTGCTTCTTCCAGGGACATTTAAGATCCATAACGTGTTCCACAAGTCCTTGTTGAAGAGGTTTGTTGAGCCAGTGGTTCCTACTGCTTTGCCTCCTGACCCTGTTCTGGTTGAGGGCAATATGGAGTTTGTGGTTGAGAAAATATTGAATTCTCGTTTTTCTAGACGGAAACTCCAGTATTTGGTTAAGTGGAGAGGTTATGGTCAGGAAGACAATTCTTGGGTGTTTGCTTCGGACATCCATGCTAGGAGACTCATCCGTGCGTATCATAGAACTCATCCTGACCGACCTGGTTGCTCAAGTGAGGGTTCGGTGACCCCTCCTCAAGGGGGGGTACTGTTGTGAATGGACTTGAAATGAGTTCTGAGCAGAGGCTCCCTCTGGTGGTTACAAGCGGTACTGGACTGTCCAGTGAAGATTGGAGAGTGGGAATCAGGTGTTACTGACTGGTCTTATATAAGGGAGTCGCCTTCCCATCAGGGTTGCCGGTGATCAATTGCTCTGGTCTCAATCCTTGAGTCCTGTTTCCTTTGTAGCCTGCTGTGTCGTGTCTGCATCTCCTGCTAACATATAAGACATTTTCTTCTTTTTGTTTTTGTGCTTGATTTTTGCATTTTGTCCTGCACTTCTGTGGGGGCCTTCAGGGTCCCCTCTGGGGGCTTTTGCCCTCTCAGTTTAGTTCAGCCACTGATGTTTGTACTTTTGCTTTTTCCAGTTTTTTCAGTGGCTGCTGTTTTGATTTTGTTACACCAGAGAACTAATTTAGGTGGTAGAGGTCGTGTGATCTCAGGTGATTTTGAAATTAGTAGAGTTGGTGCTTTTCAGGGTTTTTTGGGATTGCAGTAAGTGCCCTTCCTATCCTTTTCTATTTAGGTAGTTTGGGCCCCAACGTTTGCTCATACTATTTTCTGTCTGTGTCAGTATTTCATCTTGTCTAACCGCCATTACATGTTTGGGGGCTTTCTATGTTCTTTGGGGATCTGCTCCGGGGCAGATAGCTTTCCTCTTTCTATCTTTAGGTGTAGTTAGTTTCTCAGGCTGTGACGAGGCGTCTAGGACCAACGTAGGAACGCTCCACGGCTGCCTCTAGTTGTGGTGGTTAGTCAGGGTACTGCAATCTCATAGATTCCAACTTCTCTGGTGTATTGCCTTTTTTACCTGCACTCCTCAGCTACCGAAACATAACAGGGGATGGTTGAAACAAAAATGCCTTCTCCCTGTGGAGAGAGGCGGGGAGCGTTTTTCCCTGTACAAGGCTCCTTACTCAATGAGAGCAGCCTACACCTGTCCCGTGTCTCCACATGATGGACATGTGATGTGTGTGACTTTGAATTCTGCTCTTGTGACATGTCAGTGATCTTTTTCTCACAGACGATTTAACACCTTTTCAATTTTATTCACATAAAAAAAAAAAAATCACTTCCTGGTCCGTTCAAATTAACTTGCTGTACCTTCTACACGATGCACCACTGCTCTTTTATAGCAGAAGGTCATGCTACTGGAGTCCTGATATGGATTCACGGGGGAAAACAGAGACTTTTAGGCTGCCTCTCAGCCCGCTTGGATCCAGTTGCAAGAGGAACACCCTCCTGCCTGATGGCAGTATCTGCAGCACACACCTTCCTGGACAAGGTTGCTGACATCACTCTTGGACAGCCACTGGGAACTCTCACTCCACACGACATCTTGGCAATCTTCAAGCTCAACCAACAATAATCTCCCCACCGCCAGGCATCTTTGTGGCGCCTCTATCGCCTTTGTCTCATAATGTCACCGTCTCCAGACCTACAGTCCTCATCCCGGCTACTATACTATCACTCCCAAGGGGGGATACAATATGGACTTTCCAGAACAAAATTTACAGAATTTATCCTCTACTTGGATGGCTCCAGATTTGCAGATGATGAAGAAGTTTCCACACAGGAAGTGCAGTGACCAGCAATCAAGAAATCCTGTGGTCCAGAAGTCTGTCACCTAGCCTGTCAGCCCAGGAAGCAGAACTGATAGCGCTGACGAAGGCCTGCCAGATGGCAGAAGGCAAGACTGCAAACATCTACACGGACTACAGGTACTCGCATGGCATAGCACACGACTTTGGACCCATCTGGGCTACAAGGGACTTCATCACAGCAAACGGGACAACCGTGAAGCATCATGGAGCCTTCAGGGACCTGCTGGGTATACTCCAACTTCCAAAATGGTGGCAATTTGAAAAATCAAAGTGTATGGAAAACTGAGAACAGAAGAGGCGTGAGGCAATAACATGGCGGACATGGCAGCCAAAGAAGCAGCCAAAGGAAGACAACATGGAGAAGTGGGAGAGGTCGTAGAGCCGGACGGCTACTACATGACGACTGAAGACAAGAAACCTGACAAAGAGACGTCCTGGAATCTGCTCAAGAAGTTGCAAGACCAAGCTCCAAAAGGAGAAGAAGAGCTGAATGTGAAAAAAGCAACACGTGAAGAAGGAAGGCTATCAATAATAGACTTCAAACTCTGCCTACCACAAAGTATGCACCCTATGGTGGTCCAATGGGCACATGGACCCACACCCACATATCAAAGACACAGATGAATGATCTGATTGGTGCTTACTGGTTCGCTTCAGGGATCTCCACCCTAACAGCCAAATTCACCAGCAGCTGTCTGACCTGCGGCAAATGCAAGCCTGGACGTGTGGAAGAAAGTCCCCCTCACCTCATCTGGCAAGACCACTCTACCAGCTTCAGAGGATCCAGATAGACCACATCCAGATATCGCCAAGTGAAAGATTCAAATACGCCATTGTGGTCAAAGAAGTATTTTCAAGATGAAAAGAAGCCTTCCAAGTCAGCAAAGACTACTGCAAAGAAGCTACTTTCGGAAAATAGTGTGCAGATAAGGGGTTCCAGAAATGATAGAAAGTGATCAGGGACCCGCATTCACAGCAAATCTGACACACAAGACCCGATTAGCAGTAGGGTCAGACCTAGGCCTACACACTCCTTACCACCCCCAGAGCAGCAGGAAGGTAGAAAAACTGAACGGAACACTTAAGAATAGAATGCTGAAAAATTGCCCAAGAGACACGCAAACTATGGCATGACACACTCCCAATTGCACTGTTTAGCATAAGGCACACTCCCAGAGACCCAGAAAAGCTGTCACCATACGAAATTTTGTTTGGGTCTAGTCCCAAGTTAGGTACATTCTTCCCTCAGCAGCAGAATATGCAAAATGATATCTTGTTTGCTTATGTAATTGAATTGGTCAAAAACTAATGTCCATTCTCGAGTTTTTCTCTTCACTGCCAGATTTGATGGTCCTGTCCAAGAGCCCCAGATGACAACAACCTCTGTGTAACTAGAGGGAAAGCCTGTTTGGATCCACGTATCGCATTGCAAGGAAGCTCCCGTACCAGGAGAGACACCTAAGCCATGAAGGATGTCATGGATGCTCTGACTGACCAAACAGATGACCTACCTGATGAAGAATACACACGTTTTTTTCTGAACATGCAGTTAAATAAAGAGACTATGATTGCAAACACATAAACCCCCAACAGGGACAGTCCTCCTGACCGCTCATTTGCGAAAAGTCTGTATTCGGTGGGGGAGGCATGCGCAAGGCATAGTCTCAACTCGCCGGCAGCACAAAAGAGTTGCAGCGCTTTGGGCCAGAAGCAGGTTTTTAGGGCAAGTGGTATCTAAGGGGGGACTGTCATGGAAATATATATGTATTCCATATATTCAAAGTATATTCATATATATGCATTCACAGTTAGATAGATCTCACTTGCTAAAAATCCTGTGTTCACACATATCTATGCAAAAGCTGATGTCAGCTGTAATCAGTCGTTTTAAACGACTGGCCTTCATAAAGTACAGAAAGTTTTAATAGATATCTATTGTTTACTTTATAGTCATGCAAGAAAACTAGGGCAAAAGAATATAAAACAATAAATCTGCAACTTCAGCCTTTTATCATAATTATCATAATTATCATACTTACACTAG
The DNA here is from genome assembly GCA_033576555.1 of Oophaga sylvatica. NCBI lineage: Eukaryota > Metazoa > Chordata > Amphibia > Anura > Dendrobatidae > Oophaga > Oophaga sylvatica. Next base: position 24,684,305 of record JARQOD010000004.1, read on the forward strand.
AACAGCCAATAATCTAGCAGCTTTTAATTGTATGTTAATTGACTAACCAGCCCCTTTTTGTAAACGTATAAAACCTTGAATGAATAATAAATGAGTAGTCTTGACGAACTGCCATACTGACACTTCCGTTGTGGACAGTCTCATTTCGTTCTGAGCGCTCAAAAAGACATTAAATAGAGAATTGGGAAGGCAAGCAGCAAACATTGAAGGATAAATTTGTCCTAATTAAATTTCCATAACAGCCTCAGTGACTTGTACATGACACATACATCAGCTTCAGTGACTCCTATCTGATGTATCAACATTATCCTCGGTGACTACTCTATGATGTATATTCATCAGCCTCAGTGACTTGTACATGACACATACATCAGCCTCAGTGACTCGTACATGACACATACATCAGCCTCAGTGACTTGTACATGACACATACATAAGCCTCAGTGACTCGTACATGACATATACATCAGCCTCAGTGACTCGTACATGACAATACATCAGCCTCAGTGACATGTACATGACACATACATCAGCCTCAGTGACTCGTACATGACAATCATCAGCCTCAGTGACTGTACATGACATATACATCAGCCTCAGTGACTCGTACATGACACATACATCAGCCTCAGTGACTTGTACATGACACTATACACAAGCCTCAGTGACTCGTACATGACATATACATCAGCCTCAGTGACTTGTACATGACATATACATCAGCCTCAGTGACTCGTACATGACATATGCATCAGCCTCAGTGACTCGTACATGACATATACATCAGCCTCAGTGACTCGTACATGACACATACATCAGCCTCAGTGACTTGTACATGACATATACATCAGCCTCAGTGACTCGTACATGACAATACATCAGCCTCAGTGACTTGTACATGAATATACATCAGCCTCAGTGACTCGTACATGACATATACATCAGCCTCAGTGACTGTACATGACAATACATTAGCCTCAGTGACTCGTACATGACATATAGCATCAGCCTCAGTGACTCGTACATGACAATACATCAGCCTCAGTGACTCGTACATGACACATACATCAGCCTCAGTGACTGGTACATGACATATACATCAGCCACAGTGACTCGTACATGACATATACATCAGCCTCAGTGACTTGTACATGACATATGCATCAGCCTCAGTGACTCGTACATGACATATACATCAGCCTCAGTGACTCGTACATGACTACATACATTAGCCTCAGTGTACTCGTACATGACATATACATCAGCCTCAGTGACTTGTACATGACACATACATCAGCCTCAGTGACTCGTACATGACATATACATCAGCCTCAGTGACTGTACATGACATATACATCAGCCCAGTGACTCGTACATGACATATACATCAGCCTCAGTGACTCGTACATGACATATACATCAGCCTCAGTGACTCGTACATGACATATACATCAGCCTCAGTGACTCGTACATGACATATACATCAGCCTCAGTGACTCGTACATGACATATACATCAGCCTCAGTGACTCGTACATGACATATACATCAGCCTCAGTGACTTGTACATGACAATACATCAGCCTCAGTGACTCGTACATGACATATACATCAGCCTCAGACTCGTACATGACATATGCATCAGCCTCAGTGACTTGTACATGACATACACATCAGCCTCAGTGACTTGTACATGACATATACATCAGCTCAGTGACTTCGTACATGACATATACATCAGCCTCAGTGACTCGTACATGACATCATACATCAGCCTCAGTGACTCGTACATGACATAAACATCAGCCTCAGTGACTCGTACATGACATATACATCAGCCTCAGTGACTCGTACATGACATATACATCAGCCTCAGTGACTTGTACATGACATATGCATCAGCCTCAGTGACTCGTACATGACAAACATCAGCCTCAGTGACTCGTACATGACATATCATCAGCCTCAGTGACTTGTACATGACATATGCATCAGCCTCAGTGACTGTACATGACATATACATCAGCCTCAGTGACTCGTACATGACAATGCATCAGCCTCAGTGACTTGTACATGACAAACATCAGCCTCAGTGACTGTACATGACATATACATCAGCCTCAGTGACTGTACATGACATATGACATCAGCCTCAGTGACTGGTACATGACAATACATCAGCCTCAGTGACTCGTAATGACATATACATCAGCCTCAGTGACTCGTACATGACATATACATCAGCCTCAGTGACTTGTACATGACATATACATCAGCCTCAGTGACTCGTACATGACAATACATCAGCCTCAGTGACTGTACATGACATATACATCAGCCTCAGTGACTCGTACATGACACATACATCAGCCTCAGTGACTGTACATGACAATACATCAGCCTCAGTGACTTGTACATGACAATACAATCAGCCTCAGTGACTTGTAACATGACATATACATCAGCCTCAGTGACTCGTACATGACAATACATCAGCCTCAGTGACTCGTACATGACATATACATCAGCCTCAGTGACTCGTACATGACATATACATCAGCCTCAGTGACTCGTACATGACATATACATCAGCCTCAGTGACTCGTACATGACATATACATCAGCCTCAGTGACTCGTACATGACATATACATCAGCCTCAGTGACTCGTACATGACATATACATCAGCCTCAGTGACTCGTACATGACATATAGCATCAGCCTCAGTGACTGTACATGACATATACATCAGCCTCAGTGACTGTACATGACATATGCATCAGCCTCAGTGACTCGTACATGACAATACATCAGCCTCAGTGACTGTACATGACATATACATCAGCCTCAGTGACTGTACATGACATATACATCAGCCTCAGTGACTGTACATGACATATACATCAGCCTCAGTGACTTGTACATGACATATACATCAGCCTCAGTGACTCGTACATGACATATACATCAGCCTCAGTGACTGGTACATGACATATACATCAGCCTCAGTGACTCGTACATGACAATACATCAGCCTCAGTGACTTGTACATGACAATACATCAGCCTCAGTGACTGTACATGACATATGCATCAGCCTCAGTGACTTGTACATGACACATACATCAGCCTCAGTGACTTGTACATGACATATACATCAGCCTCAGTGACTTGTACATGACATATACATCAGCCTCAGTGACTGTACATGACATATACATCAGCCTCAGTGACTCGTACATGACATATCATCAGCCTCAGTGACTCGTACATGACATATACATCAGCCTCAGTGACTCGTACATGACATATACATCAGCCTCAGTGACTGTACATGACATATCATCAGCCTCAGTGACTGTACATGACATATGCATCAGCCTCAGTGACTTGTACATGACATATACATCAGCCTCAGTGACTGTACATGACATATGCATCAGCCTCAGTGACTTGTACATGACATATGCAATCAGCCTCAGTGACTTGTACATGACAATACATCAGCCTCAGTGACTGGTACATGACATATACATCAGCCTCAGTGACTGTACATGACATATACATCAGCCTCAGTGACTCGTACATGACATA
>JARQOD010000004.1:24687996-24778400 GCA_033576555.1 Oophaga sylvatica
CAGGTGTTACTGACTGGTCTTATATAAGGGAGTCGCCTTCCCATCAGGGTTGCCGGTGATCAATTGCTCTGGTCTCAATCCTTGAGTCCTGTTTCCTTTGTAGCCTGCTGTGTCGTGTCTGCATCTCCTGCTAACATATAAGACATTTTCTTCTTTTTGTTTTTGTGCTTGATTTTGCATTTTGTCCTGCACTTCTGTGGGGGCCTCAGGGTCCCCTCTGGGGGCTTTTGCCCTCTCAGTTTAGTTCAGCCACTGATGTTTGTACTTTTGCTTTTTCCAGTTTTTTCAGTGGCTGCTGTTTTGATTTTGTTACACCAAGAACTAATTAGGTGGTAGAGGTCGTGTGATCTCAGGTGATTTTGAAATTAGTAGAGTTGGTGCTTTTCAGGGTTTTTTGGGATTGCAGTAAGTGCCCTTCCTATCCTTTTCTATTTAGGTAGTTTGGGCCCCAACGTTTGCTCATACTATTTTCTGTCTGTGTCAGTATTTCATCTTGTCTAACCGCCATTACATGTTTGGGGGCTTTCTATGTTCTTTGGGGATCTGCTCCGGGGCAGATAGCTTTCCTCTTTCTATCTTTAGGTGTAGTTAGTTTCTCAGGCTGTGACGAGGCGTCTAGGACCAACGTAGGAACGCTCCACGGCTGCCTCTAGTTGTGGTGGTTAGTCAGGGTACTGCAATCTCATAGATTCCAACTTCTCTGGTGTATTGCCTTTTTTACCTGCACTCCTCAGCTACCGAAACATAACAGGGGATGGTTGAAACAAAAATGCCTTCTCCCTGTGGAGAGAGGCGGGGAGCGTTTTTCCCTGTACAAGGCTCCTTACTCAATGAGAGCAGCCTACACCTGTCCCGTGTCTCCACATGATGGACATGTGATGTGTGTGACTTTGAATTCTGCTCTTGTGACATGTCAGTGATCTTTTTCTCACAGACGATTTTAACACCTTTTCAATTTTATTCACATACAAAAAAAAAAATCACTTCCTGGTCCGTTCAAATTAACTTGCTGTACCTTCTACAAACGATGCACCACTGCTCTTTATAGCAGAAGGTCATGCTACTGGAGTCCTGATATGGATTCACGGGGGAAAACAGAGACTTTTAGGCTGCCTCTCAGCCCGCTTGGATCCAGTTGCAAGAGGAACACCCTCCTGCCTGATGGCAGTATCTGCAGCACACACCTTCCTGGACAAGGTTGCTGACATCACTCTTGGACAGCCACTGGGAACTCTCACTCCACACGACATCTTGGCAATTCATCAAGCTCAACCAACAATAATCTCCCCACCGCCAGCATCTTTGTGGCGCCTCTATCGCCTTTGTCTCATAATGTCACCGTCTCCAGACCTACAGTCCTCATCCCGGCTACTATACTATCACTCCCAAGGGGGGATACAATATGGACTTTCCAGAACAAAATTTACAGAATTTATCCTCTACTTGGATGGCTCCAGATTTGCAGATGATGAAGAAGTTTCCACACAGGAAGTGCAGTGACCAGCAATCAAGAAATCCTGTGGTCCAGAAGTCTGTCACCTAGCCTGTCAGCCCAGGAAGCAAACTGATAGCGCTGACGAAGGCCTGCCAGATGGCAGAAGGCAAGACTGCAAACATCTAACGGACTACAGGTACTCGCATGGCATAGCACACGACTTTGGACCCATCTGGGCTACAAGGGACTTCATCACAGCAAACGGGACAACCGTGAAGCATCATGGAGCCTTCAGGGACCTGCTGGGTATACTCCAACTTCCAAAATGGTGGCAATTTGAAAAATCAAAGTGTATGGAAAACTGAGAACAGAAGAGGCGTGAGGCAATAACATGGCGGACATGGCAGCCAAAGAAGCAGCCAAAGGAAGACAACATGGAGAAGTGGGAGAGGTCGTAGAGCCGGACGGCTACTACATGACGACTGAAGACAAGAAACCTGACAAAGAGACGTCCTGGAATCTGCTCAAGAAGTTGCAAGACCAAGCTCCAAAAGGAGAAGAAGAGCTGAATGTGAAAAAAGCAACACGTGAAGAAGGAAGGCTATCAATAATAGACTTCAAACTCTGCCTACCACAAAGTATGCACCCTATGGTGGTCCAATGGGCACATGGACCCACACCCACATATCAAAGACACAGATGAATGATCTGATTGGTGCTTACTGGTTCGCTTCAGGGATCTCCACCCTAACAGCCAAATTCACCAGCAGCTGTCTGACCTGCGGCAAATGCAAGCCTGGACGTGTGGAAGAAAGTCCCCCTCACCTCATCTGGCAAGACCACTCTACCAGCTTCAGAGGATCCAGATAGACCACATCCAGATATCGCCAAGTGAAAGATTCAAATACGCCATTGTGGTCAAAGAAGTATTTTCAAGATGAAAAGAAGCCTTCCAAGTCAGCAAAGACTACTGCAAAGAAGCTACTTTCGGAAAATAGTGTGCAGATAAGGGGTTCCAGAAATGATAGAAAGTGATCAGGGACCCGCATTCACAGCAAATCTGACACACAAGACCCGATTAGCAGTAGGGTCAGACCTAGGCCTACACACTCCTTACCACCCCCAGAGCAGCAGGAAGGTAAAAAACTGAACGGAACACTTAAGAATAGAATGCTAAAAATTGCCCAAGAGACACGCAAACTATGGCATGACACACTCCCAATTGCACTGTTTAGCATAAGGCACACTCCCAGAGACCCAGAAAAGCTGTCACCATACGAAATTTTGTTTGGGTCTAGTCCCAAGTTAGGTACATTCTTCCCTCAGCAGCAGAATATGCAAAATGATATCTTCTTTGCTTATGTAATTGAATTGGTCAAAAACTAATGTCCATTCTCGAGTTTTTCTCTTCACTGCCAGATTTGATGGTCCTGTCCAAGAGCCCCAGATGACAACAACCTCTGTGTAACTAGAGGGAAAGCCTGTTTGGATCCACGTATCGCATTGCAAGGAAGCTCCCGTACCAGGAGAGACACCTAAGCCATGAAGGATGTCATGGATGCTCTGACTGACCAAACAGATGACCTACCTGATGAAGAATACACACGTTTTTTTCTGAACATGCAGTTAAATAAAGAGACTATGATTGCAAACACATAAACCCCCAACAGGGACAGTCCTCCTGACCGCTCATTTGCGAAAAGTCTGTATTCGGTGGGGAGGCATGCGCAAGGCATAGTCTCAACTCGCCGGCAGCACAAAAGAGTTGCAGCGCTTTGGGCCAGAAGCAGGTTTTTAGGGCAAGTGGTATCTAAGGGGGGACTGTCATGGAAATATATATGTATTCCATATATTCAAAGTATATTCATATATATGCATTCACAGTTAGATAGATCTCACTTGCTAAAAATCCTGTGTTCACACATATCTATGCAAAAGCTGATGTCAGCTGTAATCAGTCGTTTTAAACGACTGGCCTTCATAAAGTACAGAAAGTTTTAATAGATATCTATTGTTTACTTTATAGTCATGCAAGAAAACTAGGGCAAAAGAATATAAAACAATAAATCTGCAACTTCAGCCTTTTATCATAATTATCATAATTATCATACTTACACTAGAACAGCCAATAATCTAGCAGCTTTTAATTGTATGTTAATTGACTAACCAGCCCCTTTTTGTAAACGTATAAAACCTTGAATGAATAATAAATGAGTAGTCTTGACGAACTGCCATACTGACACTTCCGTTGTGGACAGTCTCATTTCGTTCTGAGCGCTCAAAAAGACATTAAATAGAGAATTGGGAATGGCAAGCAGCAAACATTGAAGGATAAATTTGTCCTAATTAAATTTCCATAACAGCCTCAGTGACTTGTACATGACACATACATCAGCTTCAGTGACTCCTATCTGATGTATCAACATTATCCTCGGTGACTACTCTATGATGTATATTCATCAGCCTCAGTGACTTGTACATGACACATACATCAGCCTCAGTGACTCGTACATGACACATACATCAGCCTCAGTGACTTGTACATGACACATACATAAGCCTCAGTGACTCGTACATGACATATCATCAGCCTCAGTGACTCGTACATGACACATACATCAGCCTCAGTGACTGTACATGACAATACATCAGCCTCAGTGACTCGTACATGACACATACATCAGCCTCAGTGACTGTACATGACATATACATCAGCCTCAGTGACTCGTACATGACACATACATCAGCCTCAGTGACTTGTACATGACAATACATAGCCTCAGTGACTCGTACATGACATATACATCAGCCTCAGTGACTTGTACATGACATATACATCAGCCTCAGTGACTCGTACATGACATATGCATCAGCCTCAGTGACTCGTACATGACATATACATCAGCCTCAGTGACTCGTACATGACACATACATCAGCCTCAGTGACTTGTACATGACATATACATCAGCCTCAGTGACTCGTACATGACACATACATCAGCCTCAGTGACTTGTACATGAATATGCATCAGCCTCAGTGACTCGTACATGACATATACATCAGCCTCAGTGACTTGTACATGACATATACATCAGCCTCAGTGACTCGTACATGACATATAGCATCAGCCTCAGTGACTGTACATGACAATACATCAGCCTCAGTGACTCGTACATGACACATACATCAGCCTCAGTGACTGGTACATGACATATACATCAGCCTCAGTGACTCGTACATGACATATACATCAGCCTCAGTGACTTGTACATGACATATGCATCAGCCTCAGTGACTCGTACATGACATATGCATCAGCCTCAGTGACTCGTACATGACATACATAGCCTCAGTGACTCGTACATGACATATACATCAGCCTCAGTGACTTGTACATGACACATACATCAGCCTCAGTGACTTGTACATGACATATACATCAGCCTCAGTGACTCGTACATGACATATACATCAGCCACAGTGACTCGTACATGACATAACATCAGCCTCAGTGACTTGTACATGACATATACATCAGCCTCAGTGACTCGTACATGACATATAGCCTCAGTGACTCGTACATACATACACGCCAGTGACTGTACATAATAACATCAGCCTCAGACTCGTACAGACAACATCACTCAGTGACTGTACTGATACATCACCTCATGACTGTCATGATACATCAGCCTCAGTGACTCGTACATGACATACATCAGCTCATGACTCGTACATGACATATCATCAGCCTCAGTGACTGTACATGACATTCATCAGCCTCAGTGACTGTACATGACATACATCAGCCTCAGTGACTCTACAGACAATCATCAGCCTCAGTGACTCGTACATGACATATCATCAGCCAGTGACTCGTACATGACATATCATCAGCCTCAGTGACTGTACATGACATATACATCAGCCTCAGTGACTGTACATGAAATACATCAGCCTCATGACTCGTACAGACATATCAGCCTCAGTGACTGTACATGACATATCATCAGCCTCAGTGACTGTACATGACATAACACTGCCTCATGACTCTACCATGACATATCATCAGCCTCAGTACTCGTACATGACAAACATCAGCCTCATGACTGTACATGACATATATCAGCCTCAGTGACTCGTACATGACAATACATCACCTCAGTGACTCTACATGACATACACGCCCAGTGACTCGTACATGACATATACATCACCTCAGTGACTGACATGACAACATCGCCTCAGTGACTCGTACATGACATATCATCAGCCTCAGTGACTGTACATGACAACATCACCTCAGTGACTCGTACATGACAATCATCAGCCTCAGTGACTGTACATGACATACATCAGCCTCAGTGACTCGTACATGAATAACATCAGCTCAGTACTCGTACATGAATATACATCACCTCAGTGACTGTACATGACAAACATCAGCCTCAGTGACTCGTACATGACATATGCATCACCTCAGTGACTGTACATACTATGCTCGCCTCATGACTCGTACATGACATATCATCAGCCTCATGACTGGTACATGACATACATCAGCCTCAGTGATCGTACATGACATACATCAGCCCAGTGACTCGTACATGACATATACATCAGCCTCAGTGTGACATGACAGCATCACCCATGATCGCATGACATACATCAGCCTCATGACTTACATGACAATACATCAGCCTCAGTGACTCGTACATGAATATCATCAGCCTCAGTGACTCGTACATGACATATACATCAGCCTCAGTGACTCGTACATGACATATCATCAGCCTCAGTGACTGTACATACATATCATCAGCCTCATGACTCGTACATGACATAACATCAGCCTCAGTGACTCGTACATGACATACATCAGCCTCAGTGACTGTACATGACATATCATCAGCTCAGTGACTCGTACATGACATACATCAGCCTCATGACTCGTACATGACATACATCAGCCTCAGTGACTGGTACATGACAACATCAGCCTCATGACTGTACATGACATATACATCAGCCTCAGTGACTCGTACATGACATACATCAGCCTCATGACTGTACATGACATATCATCACCTCAGACTCGTACATGACATACACATCACCTCAGTGACTCGTACATGACATATACATCAGCCTCATGACTCGTACATGACATATCATCAGCCTCAGTGACTCGTACATGACATATACATCAGCCTCAGTGACTGTACATGAATATCATCCTCAGTGACTCGTACATGACATATACATCAGCCTCAGTGACTCGTACATGACATACACATCAGCCTCAGTGACTGTACATGACATACATCAGCCTCAGTGACTCGTACATGACTTTATACATCAGCCTCAGTGACTGACATGACATACATCACCTCGTGACTGTACATGACATATCATCAGCCTCAGTGACTCGTACATGACATAATTGCATACATCATCTAGTACTCTACATGACAATACATCAGCCTCAGTGACTCGTACATGACATACATCAGCCTCAGTGACTCTACATGACATATGACATCAGCCTCAGTGACTCGTACATGACATATCATCAGCCTCAGTGACTCGTACATGACATACATCAGCCTCAGTGACTGTACATGACATATCATCAGCCTCAGTGACTCGTACATGACATATCATCAGCCTCAGTGACTCGCTACATGACCATATACATATCATCAGCCTCAGTGACTCGTACATGACATATGCATCAGCCTCAGTGACTCGTACATGACAATATACATCAGCCTCAGTGACTCGTACATGACATAACATCAGCCTCAGTGACTCGTACATGACATATACATCAGCCTCAGTGACTGGTACATGACATATCATCAGCCTCAGTGACTCGTACATGACATATGCATCAGCCTCAGTGACTGTACATGACATATACATCAGCCTCAGTGACTCGTACATGACATAAACATCAGCACTCAGTGACTCGTACATGGACATATCATCAGCCTCAGTGACTCGGTACATGACATAACATCAGCCTCAGTGACTCGTACATGACATACATCAGCCTCAGTGACTCGTACATGACATATCATCAGCCTCAGTGACTGTACATGACATATACATCACCTCAGTGACTCGTACTGACATACATCAGCCTCAGTGACTCGTACATGACATATACATCAGCCTCAGTGACTGTACATGACATATACATCAGCCTCAGTGACTCGTACATGACATATACATCAGCCTCAGTGACTCGTACATGACATATACATCAGCCTCAGTGACTGGTACATGACATATACATCAGCCTCAGTGACTCGTACATGATATATATTTGTCATCACCTCAGTGACTCGTACATGACATATACATCAGCCTCAGTGACTCGTACATGACATATACATCAGCCTCAGTGACTGTACATGACATATACATCAGCCTCAGTGACTGTACATGACATTCACATCAGCCTCAGTGACTCGTACATGACATAACATCAGCCTCAGTGACTTGTACATGACATATACATCACCTCAGTGACTGTACATGACATATACATCACCTCAGTGACTCGTACATGACATATACATCAGCCTCAGTGACTCGTACATGACATATACATCAGCCTCAGTGACTGGTACATGACATATACATCAGCCTCAGTGACTCGTACATGACATACACATCAGCCTCAGTGACTCGTACATGACATATACATCAGCTTTGGTGACTTCTATATGCTGTATGTACATCAGCCTTGGTGACTCCTATAGTGGTGAAAATAAGAATCTGATACACTGCCGATTTTGCAAGTTTTCCCACCTACAAAGAATGGAGAGGTCTGTAATTTTTATCGTGGGTACACTACAACTGTAAGAGACCGAATGTAAAAGTAAAAGACAGAAAATCACATTGTGTGGTTTTTTTTGGCAGTGTATCAAATACTTATTTTCTCCACTGTATATGCCGTATATATGTAACGCGGCGTGGTAGCCACAAGCAAGGCACTCCGCTCCTCTAGGGCTTCTCTATACTTCTGAGCCACCAGTGTTTCCTGCTGGACTTACTACATCTTCACCATCTATCTAATGCCCAACAAGCATTCTTGCGTAAGACCTGTTTTCAGCCAGGAGATTGATGACCAGAAGTTGGATGAGGATATTAAAGAAGACGAAATTGTTGAATGTTGAATCGTGTTTATCTATTTCGTTACCTGTACCGGAAAGCAAATCCTTTGTCATTAAAGCAAAATGCCTTTCATTACTGAGGTAAATGCAGAAAATGTATTTGTAGACACAGCTGAGACTAAAATATGCTCAGTTTTTGTGGGAAATAGGGATTGACTCCTGTGTTGAAAGTTGACTGCTCACACAATGCAAGGTATTATACAAGAAGTTATCCAGCTATTTAAGGAATAGTGTTGGTGGAGTAGAAAAATGTCAGGTTCGACGTGCCATGCTGTTCTCACATAATAATGTAATAACAAGTACCACAGTCTCTCGGAAGGGTAGTACTTTATGAAATGAATAAAATTCCAATGCGTTTCTGCATCATACCGATCCTTTCATCAAGACTATTTATCATCAAGTAATGTCCTCTGAGATAAAAATGGCAATTGGCGGTTTGGCACTACTCAACGAGTAATATCCCTGTGAAGTGGTAGACACAGACATGAGCTGGACCCTGTGCAAGTGTAAGGAGGTGCAGGAGCCATCTTATCCCTCCCCCTCCTTGCACAGCATTCATATTAATTGTGTGCGGTTTCATAATGTTTGTGACTGTTAATGTGTTCATGTAATGTTGCTGCATTGAGTATGCATTTGATATGTGTTGTGCATGAGATTAAGGATAGCATAGGAGAATAGTGGGGCATACTAGAGGTAGAGAATGAGAGTATTAGGATAGCTATATTAGCATAAGGGGTTTTCTAGACTGGGAGGAGTTACAGATGAGTGTAGTGTAGAGCAGCAGGCAATAGTGATAGGACTTCTTTGTTAGAGGGTAGTAAGGATTCAGCAATAGAAGAGGACAGTCTGATAGCTGTGGGGTAAAGCTGCTAAGGCAGGAAGGGACCCCAGGCTGAGTGGCGTGCAGGCGGTTACCAGCTTAAACGGTAACCATTCCCAAGAGGATCCGGGGCCTACGGCCAGGACTAGGCGAAGCTGAGACAGCGAGCCTTTTACCTCTTTCTTTTGAAGCTGGACAAGGGGAATGGGAGGAAGCTGGTGGGCCTAAAGGCATGGATTGTCCAGGAAGAGCAGTGATTGCCAGGATGGGACAGGGATTGTCCAGGAAGAGCAGTGATTGCCAGGATGGGACAGGGATTATCCAGGACGAACAGTGATTGCCAGGATGGGACAGGGATTGTTCAGGAGGAGCAGGGATTGCCATGAAGACAGGAAAAGCCTTAGGAATGTCGCTATGTATGCACTGTGCTTCATCTGTAAATGCAAGCCCTGTTGATTCGTAAAATTAATCTGTTGAGAATGGACATTGAATCCGGAATTATTGTGAGACCCATGGATCTGGAGTCGGAATGACAGAAGCAGAGGGGACTCCGGCAATTAATGTGAGTGTTCTGCTGCATACATTGTACATACAGCAGAAGGGACATGATGTGCCATTTGTCATTTGTGAGGCACCAGAGTGTGGGAACACTACAGCTCGTTGCCACGACTACCACCCTGGCTGCCTTACACAAGAACAGTACAGGGTCCTTTTGAGGACACTATTACCATGTGGGGCCACAGAGAAGACACTATTACCACGTGGAGGCACGGAGAGGACACTATTACCATGTGGAGGCACCAAGAGGGCACTATTACCATGTGGAGTCACGGAGAAGACAATATTATCACGTGAAAGCACGAGAGTACACTATTACAACGTGGATGCACGGAGAAGACACTTTAACCATGTGTAAGCAAAGAGACAACACAATTACCAAATGGAGGCACCAAGAGGACACTATTACTGTGTGGAGGCATGGAGAGAATGTAATTACTATGTGGAGGTGTAAGGCAGCCAGGGTGGTAGTCATGGCAACTGTCTTTACTGTTCACACACCCTGATGCCTCACAGATAAAACAATAAGTCCTTTCTGCTGTGTGTGTGATGTGTGCAGTAGAGTACTCACTTCAGTTGCTGAAGTCCAATGGGTCTCTTTCTCTCCAGCTTCAGGTTTACCGGTTCCATTAAATACTGCAGAGTCACAGTCTTTTTCTAACAGTTCAACTTTACTAATAACATGAGCACACATCACTTTGGCAGCACAGTTCACACAAAGCCGAAAATCCTGAACTTTCCCTGCCTTCTGGGCAGACTCCATTCTCACTGTAATCCTTCTCTCTTTTCTCCCGGCAATCCCTGTCGTCTCCTTGGACAATCCGTGTCCCGTCTGTGCCTTCCTTTTACCTGCCATCCGGGCAGCCTCTTTGGACAATTCATGTCCCATCTGTACTTTCCATGTCACCAGCTCCCTGTCAACCCCTCGTCCGGGTTCTATTAGGGAAAGGTGCTGTGAACACCATCTCAACTGCTCCCGCCCCAATCTTAGACTCCGAATTCTTCCTGGGGATGATTCCATTGAGCTGGTGCTCGTTTACACTATTCTCCAGCCTGGGGCCCCTTACTGCATCCGCAGACTTATCCCCATGGCTTATAACTGTTTACTGCATGTATCCTGCCCTTGGGCAGGCTGCCTGGGCTTGTGTCCCTAATCAGGACGTGTCCTTCCTATATCTTTCTGCTCTATGCTCCTCCCATCTACTTAACCCCAATGCTGCCTATACCTTACTAACTCTTACATCTACTCTATGCTATCCTATCTCTATGGTGCCCCCCTTGTACTCTAATCCCCTATACTATATCCAAATCTATCCCTAAGCTAAAATCACAATACATCACATTATAGTACATGACAATAACATTAAGAAACCACACATTTAGCAATGAGGTGCCGCATGTAAACGTGTGAACAGTGTCCAGGAGAGAGTAGGCACACGAGGGTCCCGTCACCTTCTTATAGAGCCACGGAGAAGGCAATATTACCACGTGGAGTCACAGAGAAGACACTGTTACCATGTGGAAGCACGGAGAGGACACATTTACCAAATGGAGACACCAAGAGGACACTATTACTGTGTGGAGGCATGGAGAGGACACTTTAACCAAGACAAGGCACTATGTCCGCGTGGATGGTGAGAGCGAGCACTGTTACTGTTGGGGTTCACTATTACGGTTGGGGGCACAAAAAGAAAGTACCATTACTCTGTAGGACCAGGAGACATTATTATTTCCTTTGGATGTGGTTTGTGTGGATGTGGGGAAGAGTGGACAGGTTGATGGCAGAGTGATGAACAATAGATATCTGTGAGTCACATTCTATAGAGGTGAGTTGTAGATGGAAGAAGTCGTCATCGCGGTCAGGGCTGAATAGAGAAGGGAAAATATAGAATAACAGGAAGGTGACATCATCTGTGACTCATTGGATTTATCTGTAGATTGCTCATACATAGGGTCTGTCTGATGCAGGTGATTACAAGCAGTTAAATGGAAAAAAAACACAGTGTCCATCTATATAGATCACAGAAAGACCGGGTGCAGAACAGCACTCCAAAGAGACACAGGTTATACCAAAAGTAATGCTAATATCCATATCCAAATTTTACACCACAGATTGTGCTCAATTATTAGTTAAGTAATGCTTCAGGTTAAAAGTTAACCCTTCATGGAGCACGGGAGAGGAAAACATGGAGGTCAGCGAGTAGATTTTATGTATGACCATTGTAGCATCCAAAATATTAATTCTCTGATTCTCTTATACTATTATATATGTAAGTTTCTCATAAAAAAACAGTCCCACATATGTCCACTGGTTACACGTGGCACTGTAGTTTAGTCCAATTAACTTCAATGGAGCCAAGCTGCAGTAACAGACACAACCTATGAACCGGTGATGGCGCTGTGTTCCAAATTCTGGAAAACCCTTTTAAAGTCTGCACGTACTGTACATACCCTGCTATGTATATGTACCTGACCTCAAATTCCTTTTTTTAGGGCCACAACTCAGTGCCAAGAACCCTGCCTTCAACTGTAAGTACGCAGACATATTTCTGGCACCCGGACAAACAAATTGATTTAAAAGCTGAATTCTTACATGTAAATCAGGAATTTTATTCATTTGGCTGGTACTAGGACATTTCTAGCCTAAAGCCAGGTAGGTGTTAAGGGCAGAGTGAAGCCACGCACATGAAGGTAGAAACGCTGACAGTAATGGGGAGAGGCGGCTGATCAACATGAATCAGGTTTAGCCTTCTGATTAATCTTTACCTTCCTGCTGTGTTGATACATGTCGTCTTCCATGCAATTGCTAAGTCCGTACCTCCCCAAACACAGGAACAATGCACGACTAATAAACACCATGATGATTCCTGGGTAGTCATTCACTCGGTTTTAGCAAGTTTTAACTAGTGTCCATTTCACTCCGAGCAATAAACATTTTCTCATCATATGGACAACATTTGTCATAGGGTTATGCATTAAATGGGGAAAGGTGAATGAGAAAATAAAATGTGGAATCATATAATGTTAGAGTTTGAAGGGACCTCCGGGGTCATCGTGTCCAACCCCCTGCTCAACGCAGGATTCACTAAACCATCTCAGACAGATGTCTGTCCAGCCTCTGCTTGAGGACTTCCATTGAAGGAGAACTCACCATCTCAGACAGATGTCTGTCCAGCCTCTGCTTGAAGACTTCCATTGAAGGAGAACTCATCATCTCAGACAGATGTCTGTTCAGCCTCTGTTTGAAGACTTTCACTTAAGGAGAACTCACCGTCTCTGACAGATGTCTTTCCAGCCTTGGTTTGAAGACTTCTATTGAAGGAGAACTCACCATCTCAGACAGATGTCTGTCCAGCCTCTGCTTGAAGACTTCCATTGAAGGAGAACTCATCATCTCAGACAGATGTCTGTTCAGCCTCTGTTTGAAGACTTTCACTTAAGGAGAACTCACCGTCTCTGACAGATGTCTTTCCAGCCTTGGTTTGAAGACTTCTATTGAACGAGAACTCACCATCTCAAACAGATGTCTGCCCAGCCTCTGCTTGAAGACTCCCATTGAAGGAGAACTCAGTACCTCTCATGGCAGCCTGTTCCTCTCATTGATCACCCTCACTGTCAAAAAGTTTTTTGTTCTAATATCTAATCTGTATCTTCTCCCTTTCAGTTTTAATTCCATTTCTTCTTGGGTTTCCATGTGCAAATGAGAATAAGGATGATCCCTCTACACTGTGACAGCCCTTCAGATATTTGTAGACAGCTATTATGTCTCCTCTTAGCCTTCTTTTTTGTTATCTAAACATTCCAAGATCCTTCAACCATTCCTCTGTTCCTTGTAGGACATTGTTGAACATGTAACGTTCAACCAAATGCACAACAAGTTAATTTATAGAATTATCATGTAATTGAAGACAAGCACTTGGGGGTGGCCTCTAAACATCGTACGGAGCTGTGGAGTTCCATTCCATACTTTGCTCGCATCTCCACGTTCCAGAGCTTATTGTGGGGGTGCCAAGTGTTGGATCAACACCAATCTCATATGGTGACCTGTCTCATGGATAGATTATGAGTATATTAGTCCCAGACAACGCCTTTAATTGTGCTCATGCGGGAAAAAAATAGAAAGGCTATCACTATAAAGAAATATTTATAAATTGACCAAACCGAAACTTTGAACTTATTTAGATTAAAAGAAAATTGACAGCATTAAATAAAGTAATTAAAAATCTAAAGCAGAGGTGATAAATGTAGGATCGTTGAAGGGTCTGACCACTGGAGAATGGAGCAGTCGTGCGTATGCATGACACTGTCCATGGGAGCATCAGCCACACATGCGCACTCTGCTCCCACAGACCCATTAAGGTAAATAGACCAGTGATCACACATGCGTAATACCATTTCCATAGACCCATAGAAGTGAATGAAGTGGTGGCCAAACGTGCACATTACTGCTTTATTCATCAGCGAGGATCCCAGCTGACTCCTATGCTCATGCATTCTTCCTGTGGATAGGTAATAAATGTTGCCCGTAGGAAAACCTTAATAGGATATTGCCATTGGGAAAGTAAAAATGGCTTGACATTAACAGACATTGTCCTATACTCCAGTGGGATATGCCTTTTTTATATATTTGGTAAGGCAGCTAAGAACACAATCGACTTTAATGACTATAGCTCCAGTGGCGACTCCTTGTTCTTACTGTTGCAGATTTCAGCTTCCAGCAGAATCATTGATGACTCAGACATTGTGGGGGTATCAATCATTATCTTCATCATTACAATATAAAGGTTTAAACAAGAGAACTAATAACAGTGAACCAAAGAAGTCCGGTATTAACCATCTCTAACAATTAACACAGCATCATCTGCTCTCTGCTGTCCCTCCTAGCATAAGCCTGCTGCTGTTGTTTACTCTAACATTTACATGCCTACTGTAAATGCCCATTAATTTTATTGTATATTCTGTAATGCATAAGTGGTACATTAACATTGTATCTTGTCTATGACCCCCTTAATGATGGCTTTTATGAGTGGGAGAGCGCTAATATTTACATATATAGACCTATAACTGGAGTCTATAAGATTATTAGTCCTACATGACAGATCAAACATGGCTTGCTGACAGCTCGGAGTGTCTGCTGTGTCACTGACCCTCCATTATATCTCACTCATTTCAGTTACAGTATAACTATGACTTCTCGGTGTGTCAATATTTCTGCCGGCAATTAAGTAAAAATCTAAAACAAGTGCCAAAGCTTAGTCTCAGCTATCCATGGATGCCAGCTGTGTGGCAGTGCCCTTAGTGGAAATTTTAAAAAGCCACTTCATTAAAGGGGTTGTCCAGGCTTGGGATAAATGTTCTGCATTCACTCTATGTGACTGCAGACTACTGAATTTTGACATTGTGCAGTGCGTACACTGGCAGGATTCTCCAGTGTTGCCGGTGAGAGTGATTTGCATACCTGTGATCACATGCCGACTAGATTTTCTAAACCTCTCTCAATAGAAGTATGCAAATCACAAACATGCGGCCATGTAACCGCCCACTCTCCCTGGCAACATTTTAGAATCTTGACAGCGAGCGCACTGTACGCTGTCAGGATTCAGAAGTCTGCAATCACATAGAGTGACTGCAAACTTTCATCCCAAGCCTGGACCACCCTTCCACTGAAATGAAATGTCAGCGGCTCTCTTATAGAGAACACAAGAGCAATGGCAAGATAAGCTCTCTCGTGTATGGGAGAGACGAGGGAAGATAGCTGCAACCATACTATTGTTTGACCAACATCTTCCCAAAGTATATAAGGTGCTTAACATGCTGCCCACTGCCTGTTGTCGAGTATAATCCATCAGTAGGAGCAGAAAGACTTGCTGCCTACTACTGCCGGTTGTCAAGTATAATCCATCAGTAGGAGCAGAGAGACTTGCTGCCCACTGCCTGTTGTCAAGTATAATCCATTAGTAGGAGCAGAGAGACTTGCTGCCCACTGCCTGTTGTCAAGTATAATCCATTAGTAGGAGCAGAGAGACACTGGCTGCCCAGTACTGCCTGTTGTCAAGTATAATCCATTAGTAGGAGCAGAGAGACACTGGCTGCCCACTGCCTGTTGTCAAGTATAATCCATCAGTAGGAGCAGAGAGACACTGGCTGCCCACTGCCTGTTGTCAAGTATAATCCATTAGTAGGAGCAGAGAGACACTGGCTGCCCACTGCCTGTTGTCAAGTATAATCCATCAGTAGGAGCAGAGAGACACTGGCTGCCCACTGCCTGTTGTCAAGTATAATCCATCAGTAGGAGCAGAGAGACACTGGCTGCCCACTGCCTGTTGTCAAGTATAATCCATCAGTAGGAGCAGAGAGACACTGGCTGCCCACTGCCTGTTGTCAAGTATAATCCATTAGTAGGAGCAGAGAGACACTGCTGCCCACTACTGCCGTTGTCAAGTATAATCCATTAGTAGGCAGAGAGACACTGGCTGCCCACTACTGCCGGTTGTCAAGTATAATCCATTAGTAGGAGCAGAGAGACACTGGCTGCCCACTGCCTGTTGTCAAGTATAATCCATCAGTAGGAGCAGAGAGACACTGGCTGCCCACTGCCTGTTGTCAAGTATAATCCATTAGTAGGAGCAGAGAGACACTGGCTGCCACTACTGCCGGTTGTCAAGTATAATCCATTAGTAGGAGCAGAGAGACACTGCTGCCCACTACTGCCGGTTGTCAAGTATAATCCATTAGTAGGAGCAGAGAGACACTGGCTGCCCACTGTCTGTTGTCAAGTTAATCCATTAGTAGGAGCAGAGAGACTGCGCTCACTGCCGGTTGTCAAGTAAATCCATCATAGGAGCAGAGAGACTTGCTGCTCACTGCGGTTGTCAAGTATAATCCATCAGTAGGAGCAGAGAGATACTGGCTGCCCACTGCCTGTTGTCAAGTATAATCCATTAGTAGGAGCAGAGAGACACTGGCTGCCCACTGCCTGTTGTCAAGTATAATCCATCAGTAGGAGCAGAGAGACACTGGCTGCCCACTGCCTGTTGTCAAGTATAATCCATTAGTAGGAGCAGAGAGACACTGGCTGCCCACTGCCTGTTGTCAAGTATAATCCATCAGTAGGAGCAGAGAGACACTGGCTGCCCACTGCCTGTTGTCAAGTATAATCCATCAGTAGGAGCAGAGAGACACTGGCTGCCCACTGCCTGTTGTCAAGTATAATCCATTAGTAGGAGCAGAGAGACACTGGCTGCCCACTACTGCCGGTTGTCAAGTATAATCCATTAGTAGGAGCAGAGAGACACTGGCTGCCCACTACTGCCGGTTGTCAAGTATAATCCATTAGTAGGAGCAGAGAGACACTGGCTGCCCACTGTCTGTTGTCAAGTTTAATCCATTAGTAGGAGCAGAGAGACTTGCTGCTCACTGCCGGTTGTCAAGTATAATCCATTAGTAGGAGCAGAGAGACACTGGCTGCCCACTGTCTGTTGTCAAGTATAATCAATTAGTAGGAGCAGAGAGACACTGGCTACCCACTGCCTGTTGTCAAGTTTAATCCATTAGTAGGAGCAGAGAGACTTGCTGCTCACTGCCGGTTGTCAAGTATAATCCATCGGTAGGAGCAGAGAGACTTGCTACCCACTGCCGGTTGAAAAGTATAATCCATCAGTAGGAGCAGAGATGCTGAGGTAAATTATAGAAAGTGGGAAGAGTCTTTGTCTCTTTGCTCCTGCTCTCCTGTCTGTCAAAAATTTGACTATGGCCAGCGAAAAGCATTAAAGCATTTTGGGAAGTGAGTAGAAGGAGGTTCTAGCTCTTGTGGTTCTGGCAGAATGCTGAAAAAGAGGAAAGGCTCAATCAAAAAGAGTGGATCCCAAATTACAGAGTATGAAAAGCAGGTCAGTTCCTGGACACATTTAAATTGTATTTGCACCAAAATAAGTTTAACTTGTGTGGCATGACCATGTCTTCTATAAGTTTTATATAAAAGGATAGATGCACTTTAACCTGAATTTAAAGTAGTATTGTCCATGTACTGCTGTTGAAACTAAGCAAATAAGCCTCTCTTACGTTTGCCAAGGCATTTAGATACAGGGCTTCCTACAACTGGTTTGCTACAAACAATGACAGGTTTGGTTTGATACCAGAAGTCACAACTTTTATTTGGAAACTTTCACAGCTTTGTTCTGTTTTATGCTCAATGACCACAATAGGCAGAGTAATATACTTATAATTTACAGCGGAGGAATTTCACCGACCTGGAAACGTGTGACATTTATTACAAAGCGCCAACACAAACTACATAGAAAGTAATTGAAAGCAAAGTGTAAGATTTTATGGTACCTCTCAAGCTGCTGTTTTTTTCTTTCATGAGGTCAGTTTTTCCTAGCTGTCATAAAAATGCTTATTATTTGTAAAATTACGTGTTTATTAGAATATGACCTTGAAATGCCCAGGAAAAATAGGAAAAAATATGTGCCCCTCGTTTACTGTAAAAAAAACCCCAGAAAAACAGACCCCGATTCATCACAGCTTTTACGCCAGAAAGCTGGCATAAAAACTGTTGAAAAGTCACAAAGTGTTTGCGCAATGGGATGGTGTGCAAACATTTTGACACTTTTGGTCATTTTATCACTTTGTTGAAGCTGGGGTGGTACAGGTGTGTGGAAGCCCCTGCTTATCAAATTCATGGCTTTCAATGGTACAGGAGGATGTTCTCCAGCACCAAAAGAAAGTACCTGAAACTTAGCCTTTACTCATATAGGATAACAATATTGTGAGAAGGTATTGTGTTTTGGGTCCTGTCCAGAAAGCACTGTATACTGACCACGTGGCTCCAGCACAAGTCACTTTGGTAGTCTCCAGCTAGACATGGAGCAACGTCTCATTTTTTGGCCACTTGACTACTGAGGTTTGATACAGGGCATCAGCAGAAGCACATCTGATGTTTTGTTCCAGTCATCTCTCGTCTTAGAGGTCAGGTTGTAAGAAGGTGGAGGTGTTGCCCACGTTCCCCTTGAAGACATGTATATTGATGACATTTCAATGGTTAATAATCTGTATTGGTAGTGATAGGTTGTGTTCTGCCCAGCACTAGGCAGCCTACAGGGTTGATAGCTGGGACTAGCCCAAGGGGAGGAGTTTAGCGTTGGCACAATGGAGAGTTTCCGGGTAGAATGTCTGATAGGGACAAGTCTGCAGCTGTAACAGACCTAAGGAGCAGAACCGGGTGCAGTGACTGTCCTATGTTAATGAGAGAGACGACTGAGCGGATAGTAAGATCCTACAGCGAAGTGAGTCACAGTCCAGAGTCAGTTCAGAATCAAGAAAGACATATCGGGGCCTGGGGAAAGATGCCTAGCGGGAAAGTATGAAATTGTCTGTCAGTTGGGTAATGGGACAGAGAAGAAAGAATTTTGGCATAGAAAACTCTCCGAAAGGGAGTAAGACGTGGTACCGGGTGTATAGGACTCTTGCTTGCTGGACTGTAGAGCCGTTATTGGGGACAAGGAGGCTCACGGGATATTATGCTGGGCTGTGTTGAGACAGAAGAGCTAAGGAAAGCGGAAAGTGAGAGTGACACCAGGAAGAGAAAGGAAGAAGTATGAGATAATGTACCCTGTTACAGCTGAAACATCCACAAAGATGAATGTTAACTAGCTGCTGTACATAGATACTCAGAAGTTATTTTTTAGAAAAACATATTTATTTATGGACTATGGTCTCTCTCATTGAAGTCTACAACATCTGGTCCTGGGCAGCCGAAATCACCGGCAGCATCCGGTCTGCAAGGGCGTAGTGCCCCCAGACCTAAAGTCCACATATATATTACAGGAGCCACTGAGGCTGGAGTACATAGCATAGGAGACACTGGGGCTAGAGTACATAGCATAGGAGACACTGGGGCTGGTGTATATACATCTCAGAATACATTGGGGCTGGAGCACATACATCACAGGAATCACCGGAGCTAGAGTATAGACACTGGGGCTGGTGCACGTATCACAGAAGATATTTGGAGGTTGGGCATGCATCACAATAGACATTTGGGACTGGTGCATGCATCATAGGAGACATTGGGGCTGGTGCACGCATGACAGGAGACATTGGGGCTGGTGCACGCATGACAGGAGACACTGAGGATGGTACGCGCATCACAGGGCATATTCGGGCTGGTAGACGTATGACAGTAGACATTGGGGATGGTGCGTGCATCACAGGAGACATTGGGGCTGGTGCACGCTTGACAGGAGACATTGGGGATGGTACGCGCATCACAGGACATATTCGGGGCTGGTGCACGCTTGACAGAAGAAAATGGGGATGATGCGCGCATCACAGGAGACATTGGGGCTGGTGTGTAAGGGCTGGCCAGGGATGTAATCGTGACCACGGACACTAAGATGTCGGTGTCGGTGTCCTGGCCTTCCCCTACAGAAACATAAAGTCCATTGCTGTGCGTACCTGTATCTCCAGGTTCAGGTCCCTCTGGGCATTTCTCAGACAACAAAGATTCCTTCCCACGGCGACCCCCATCAAATGAGACACAGTCCATTGCAACTGGAACGGTTTCTTTACTATAAAGTTTGCACAGCATATCCACAGTTGTTACATTTTGGGTTACATATTCTTCCATACGGGATTCCTCAACTTTCCCTGCACTGCTGACGCTTCCTTGCAGTATGCGCCCGAACCGGACCGTCTTAGACTGCTTCCCAGCTTCCTCCTGGCTCAACCTCGCCACAATGACAATTCCCTCTGCCTGCTTCACTCCAGGATAGAGATCATCAGTCACTAAGTTAGGCTGCCCCTAGCAAAGTATCCGACCTGTCCGTACCGTTCCCTGTGAAGCTTCAGTGCTCCTTTCTTTCTCACTCACTGAATCTGAACGTTTCTTGGTCTGTCCAACTCCAGACCTCAGGGCGTCTGCCCAGGCCATCATTTGCCACAACTTCTGCATTCTTCTGTCCTACTGTCCTTCCGTTCTTTAACTGTGGATACCTGGGACTAACACTTGCTGAACGTTACGAGGCTGTCGAGCCGTCCTGGACCTAGAGCCCGTGTGGACACTAAGGGCACCCTGGCCCTGTCTGAACTAACTTCCCTTAGGCCTACCGCTTACCACCCGCCAGCCCCTCCTATTATGTTAACCCTACACTAAACCTATCTCTGACTACAACTAGTGTGTGCTAGTATGCCCCCCATCCAGTGGCCATTCCCGCGCATTACACTTTCCCTATACTATACATGAAAACATAGCAAACATTATCACATAAACAAAGCGATGGTAATAGCCAGAAGGGGTAGCAGTACCATATCATACATGAGGTAGTACATGTAACATGTAGCAATACCAGTAAGCAAAAAGGCATAAATACAACAATGAACATTATTAACTTAACCCCTTTACAGGTGCATATGTCACAAGAGATCTATTAGGGGCGGTGCACATGTAGAAGAGAGAACCAGGCTGCAAGTGCTGCTGAAGCGCCGGGTCTGGAACTGTTGTGGCCGATCCTCCTGGTGCAGGGGGGAAAGAAATTGAGGATGGAGGAGACCCATGACCTTCAGAGAGGGGACGTGGTGAGTCAGGGGAGTATAAGGAGGTTTGTGCGGGAAAAGAGAGGGGCTTCTCGCCGGAGGGCTGAGTGAGAGAGGACCTGCAGCACTGTGAGCAGCAATAGGCTGCGCGGCAGTGATAAGGGTCGGGTGCAGTGAGGACTTGGGGAGCGTCGCTGAGCGTGCAGGTCAGCGCACGCTGAGCGGGAGTTTGATCTGAAAGGCTCCCAGCCGCAGAGCACAGATCCAGGACGGGTATTGGCTGGTGCACAGGAAAGCACACGCATAATAGAGACTTGTACAGAGCTTTACTCTTCGGCTCTGCAGTTCAATGGACTAGGGGCTCAGCGGACAAAACCGACGACCGCCCGCTGCCGCCTGAAGCGGGTGTGTCGACCCGCCACCACAATTGTGGATTACCAGGGCAATGGGGTACTCAGAGCCGAGCCCATGGAAGTCTATGGGGTTTGTCACAGGTAGCTGTGGCTCGGTCTGTGGCCCTGGCGGTCTGGCGTATGTTGGGGATATATTTACAGGGGATAGGTTTATATACAGTTCGTGACGCCACCTGTAGTATTCTGGTAATTTGTACCAGCGCTGCTGTAGATCTCTGAGGGATGGTGAGGCAGCTAGATGTCGGGTCCCCTACAGGTGGGACTGGTCCCTCAAAGTCTATGGGATTTGTGAAGTCGGGTGCAGATAAAGAACACAGTCTCACACGGTCAGCGTCTTTCCATACCTTTACTTGTAAGATGTTCAGGCAGGTCCCAGGGAGGCTGATCCAAGGAGAGTGTATCTTGAGACAGCAGCTGGACAAGTTAGGGGCCTCCTTTACTTCCAATTCAACGAGTACAACCAGCCTGAAGCGTAGTTCCCTCAAAATCTCCAGCTAATCCTTAGCTGTACCTGCCCAGTCAGCTTTGTGTTAGGAGCCTTCCTGTGAAGAAGCTGAATTCCTATCTTGTCGTGCACTGACTCAAAGTCTTCACTTCCCCTGACCCCAGTTACGTACTGACTATAAGGGGCTGTCTGCCGCGACCTAGGGTCCGGTAGATTCCTGGTTTTCTTATCACTGTGCTTGAAACAACAGTGACCCTTCGGTCCCCAGTGACCGGGTGCAATGTGCTGGACTTCTTCAATCCGTAAGCACTAATCCAATAAATCCACTTTGCCTTTCGCCTTGTCCACGCTGGTAACATAAGCACTCAAACTAGCCAAGGGTCGAGCAGTCACTTCTTTCTTTTCCTTACTTCAAAGTTAGCTACAGATGCTCAGTTATCAACAGGCAGGAGCACGTCTCTGAACCTGATACCGTCCTTTAGACAGGGATGCTGAAGACTTTCTGTACTAAACTTCTTCTTTCCTTCAGTGTATGCTGAGGAGGTGATACAGCTCTGACTAGACTAAGGTGAATTCAAACACCTATACCAGACTCCACGATAGGAACTGATGATAGAGCTGGCTAGACTCCTTCCTCCCTCCAGACGTCTTCTCTCTTAGAAGTCTAGACACTCACTCCACACGTCCTCACTGTCCGAAGACAGGAACTAGACTCCCTAAATCACTCCAACACATACTACCTTGACCACTCCCTCTAGAGTATACTCCACTACCCTAAGGGTGTGTCTAGTATATGTCGAGTGAATGAATATTTAGCATTAAACTGCTGTCTCGCCACACACTCTCCAGGGTACTGCGTGTGCCTAACACCAGGGCTACACATTCCCCCATGGTAAAAGACAGCACTCCCGGGCTGTAAAATACAAAAAAGACATTTTGTTTATGCAATAAACATTAAACAATAACATCTTCCCATCCGGGAGGTGAGAATATCTTGAACGTTGCAAACTTTATAGAAAAATACAAATATTAAATAGCATTCAATAAATATACAAGATACTTGTGAAGGACCCGCACCAAACCTTCAACGTGGGTCCTGGGTGGGCTGCAGGACGTCCAATTGCAGACCTCACTCAGTGCCACACCACACGGGTTTTGTTTTCAGAGGTAGTTGTGACTGGTTTATGTAAAACCAAGATAGGGCACCGAAGCGCAACTATTTACAAGTAAGTTCTGGGTTAGCATAGTCCTTAACCTCCAAGTCCAATGTAAAACCAAAAACATATTATATTCAAATCACATAATACGAAAGTGCAAAACTTTTCTGGTACTATATCATTCCCATTACCATTTATCATTTACCATTTACCATTTATCATTTACCCAGCCGGGCATTCTACAGTAGAAATATATATATTCACTATATAATTTTGTGCAAAACTTTATAAAACATTTCAAACTTTTCTTTTCTTTACTTTTGGTAGACCCGATAGGGATCTCACCAATTCTTCACTATCTTATTCATTTTCTGCAAATACACTTTCTAATACATTTTCCACCCCGGGGGCTGGAACGATGCAATGGGCCCTAGATCCCAGGACCAGCAAATCATGTGCTGCGATCAGGGTCTGGGTCGCCACAGTTCTGGTGCGAACCTCCAGGGGCGCAACGGGTACACTCTCTCCACATGACACCGATTGCGTCTCAACCACAGTTACGATATGGACCGCGTTAGGGATTGCGATCGAGACTGGGTCGCATGTTGCGATGAAGAGGTGGCTTTAATTTGCGATGAACTCTGGGTCGCTAGTTGCGATGACTTTGCAGGGGGCGATGCTGGGGCACGGCCGGATGCTGCTTGAACTGGAAACGGGGACGCTGCGGTAATGGTGACGGTACCTGCGTCTGGGACGGGGTCGCGGACGATGGCGACGTTAAGGGCATACCATCCCTTCATTCCCCAATGCCGCGTATATGTGACGATATCTCCATTCGCTAAGTCCCTCCCGGGATGACCTTGCGGCAGGTGGGATTCTACGTCACGCCTGCTGACAAAGACCGCCGGGTAGAGGCCCGGTTCACGGATAAAGCCCCAGCCCTTCCGGAGCTGGAACTCAGTCACACACCCCTGCCGCCGCGGTTCCCTCAGAGTACCTTTATCTCTCCGGACAGTCTCTTTGTCCGCGATCAGCTCGGCAAATTGTCGCTGACGGTTCCTCTGAGTTTCCCGCTCTTCCTCCTGCTGGCGCCTCTTCTTCTCCTCACGACTCTGCCATTCCTGTTCCCACTGGGCGGTATAGGCGACGTCATCCAGGCGCGCCATTTCGTCCCAGTCCACATCTGGTAGTGACGGACAGGACCCCTCCGGTGTCCCTGCCGGGGACCGATCATCTGCTGCGGCCTCTTGGCCGGGCGGGCGTTCCGGGATTGGCTGTACCTCCTCAACCTCCTTCGCTTCCACCGCTTCACCGGTGGGATCGGGATCGGTACTTTCGGGGGCAGCCTCCGGTTGCTCCTTCGCCTTGGGCAGCAGACTCTTCGGTATCTGGAATCGTGGGGGTTCGTTGAGGGGAGAGATCACCGTGTCCCACAGCCTCCGCTGTTCCAGGGTACGCCGGCGTCTCTCAATTTCTTCAAAGCCAGGTTGGTCCTGGACCATCTTCTTCAGGCGTGCATTTTCTTCTCTTGTCTCAAGCAACGCCTGCTTCAGGTGCAGGATCACGGATAACTCCGGAGTTGGTGGCAGCTTGGCTGGGGCACGGGGCCTGCCTTCCTCCGCTTCCCAGCTCGGCTGCACACGTCCTGCCTCCATCATGTTCCAGAAGAATCTT
Source organism: Oophaga sylvatica (assembly GCA_033576555.1). NCBI lineage: Eukaryota > Metazoa > Chordata > Amphibia > Anura > Dendrobatidae > Oophaga > Oophaga sylvatica. The sequence goes on from JARQOD010000004.1 coordinate 24,713,216, forward strand.
TCTTCTTTCCTGCGGAGACATCCGGTCTCTTCCGTGGAGGTGGGATTTGCGTCTCCTCCTCCTCGCAGGGAAGGTGAAGAGGAGGCGGACCTCCTTTGCTGTAGGGCAGGACCGCATGTTGTAATAGCACTTTAAGAGGGCAGGCATCTTCTCGCGCCACAGGGGGGTAGACGCCCACGAAGGTACGCCCACCTTCTTCTCCAGCGCCTGAGGGCGCGAATATGGCGACAAAAATGGCGATTTTGGCGCCAAAAGTGCAAACAGTCCTTTTTCACAAAAACAATTCCTTAGGCACACAGGGCTCGCAATTCTGCGAGTTTCGCATCCTGTTCGTGACGCCAAGTTTTTGTGTCGACCAGCCACCCAATTGTGGATTACCAGGGCAATGGGGTACTCAGAGCCGAGCCCATGGAAGTCTATGGGGTTTGTCACAGGTAGCTGTGGCTCGGTCTGTGGCCCTGGCGGTCTGGCGTATGTTGGGGATATATTTACAGGGGATAGTTTATATACAGTTCGTGACGCCACCTGTAGTATTCTGGTAATTTGTACCAGCGCTGCTGTAGATCTCTGAGGGGATGGTGAGGCAGCTAGATGTCGGGTCCCCTACAGGTGGGACTGGTCCCTCAAAGTCTATGGGATTTGTGAAGTCGGGTGCAGATAAAGAACACAGTCTCACACGGTCAGCGTCTTTCCATACCTTTACTTGTAAGATGTTCAGGCAGGTCCCAGGGAGGCTGATCCAAGGAGAGTGTATCTTGAGACAGCAGCTGGACAAGTTAGGGGCCTCCTTTACTTCCAATTCAACGAGTACAACCAGCCTGAAGCGTAGTTCCCTCAAAATCTCCAGCTAATCCTTAGCTGTACCTGCCCAGTCAGCTTTGTGTTAGGAGCCTTCCTGTGAAGAAGCTGAATTCCTATCTTGTCGTGCACTGACTCAAAGTCTTCACTTCCCCTGACCCCAGTTACGTACTGACTATAAGGGGCTGTCTGCCGCGACCTAGGGTCCGGTAGATTCCTGGTTTTCTTATCACTGTGCTTGAAACAACAGTGACCCTTCGGTCCCCAGTGACCGGGTGCAATGTGCTGGACTTCTTCAATCCGTAAGCACTAATCCAATAAATCCACTTTGCCTTTCGCCTTGTCCACGCTGGTAACATAAGCACTCAAACTAGCCAAGGGTCGAGCAGTCACTTCTTTCTTTTCCTTACTTCAAAGTTAGCTACAGATGCTCAGTTATCAACAGGCAGGAGCACGTCTCTGAACCTGATACCGTCCTTTAGACAGGGATGCTGAAGACTTTCTGTACTAAACTTCTTCTTTCCTTCAGTGTATGCTGAGGAGGTGATACAGCTCTGACTAGACTAAGGTGAATTCAAACACCTATACCAGACTCCACGATAGGAACTGATGATAGAGCTGGCTAGACTCCTTCCTCCCTCCAGACGTCTTCTCTCTTAGAAGTCTAGACACTCACTCCACACGTCCTCACTGTCCGAAGACAGGAACTAGACTCCCTAAATCACTCCAACACATACTACCTTGACCACTCCCTCTAGAGTATACTCCACTACCCTAAGGGTGTGTCTAGTATATGTCGAGTGAATGAATATTTAGCATTAAACTGCTGTCTCGCCACACACTCTCCAGGGTACTGCGTGTGCCTAACACCAGGGCTACACACGGGAACGTGTGATAGGCGGGGAAGCCTGAAGACACAGTATCGGCCTCCGCCGGCATCCCATCACCCATCGAACTGCAAGTGTGTAAAGGACAGCGGAGTCACGATAAGTTGTAACTGATAAAAAGACTGTTGAGTTAAAATAACCCTTACACTGTTAAAGTTGTTTAACCCCTTGTTGGCGCCCTGCGAGGAGTACCCCTTTTTGTGTTACGTAAACCACACCCTTGTTAACCCTTGCTCTGCGCCTCTGTGTTACTGCATCCATTTACCTGCTTTACACATACATCACATTCACAGGGGACATTTGGGGCTTGTGCTCACATCACAGGAGACATTTGGAGGTGGTGTACTCATCACAGGGGACATCTGGGGCTGGTGAACACATCACAGGAGACATTTGGGGGGGTGTACTCATCACAGGGGACTTTTGGGGCTGGTGAACACATCACAGGAGACATTTGGGGCTGGTGCACACATCACATGAGATATTTGGGGCTGGTGCACACATCACAGGAGACATTTGGGGCTGGTGAACACATCACAGGAGACATTTGGGGCTGGTGAACACATCACAGGAGACATTTGTGGCTGGTGCACACATCACAGGAGACATTTGTGGCTGGTGCACACATCACAGGAGACATTTGGGGCTGGTGCACACATCACAGGAGACATTTGGGGGGGTGTACTAATCACAGGGGACTTTTGGGGCTGGTGAACACATCACAGGAGACATTTGGGGCTGGTGCACACATCACATGAGATATTTGGGGCTGGTGCACTCATCACAGGGGACATCTGGGGCTGGTGCACACATCACAGGAGACATTTGGGGCTGGTGCACACATCACATGAGATATTTGGGGCTGGTGCACACATCACAGGAGACATTAGGAGCTGGTGCACACATCACATGAGATATTTGGGGCTGGTGAACACATCACAGGAGACATTTGGGGCTGGTGCACACATCACAGGAGACATTTGGGGCTGGTGCACACATCACAGGAGACATTGGGGCTCAGCACACTTGTATGTTCAGACGCTGGCACTGGCCAGTATAGGGACATAATCCTTCATTGTATACGCTGCAGTGTTCAGTAGTGAATGCAGGCTATTCGCAGTGCAAGAAAAAATGAAAGAGCCAGAGAAACGGTCATAGTGCTGGGCTCGGGCTAAGGTAGAAGTGCCCAATAAGAGTGCTCGGAGTGCCCCCTCTGACACGCGTGCCATAAATTTGCAACCACTGACATAGGGTCTTGGAGACCTGGCATTTTTACCATAATTGGTGCAAATTGTCTCTTTGGAAAGGAAGAGAACTAGAACTCTAGAGCCACCTATAGACAGTAGCAATCCTAAAAGTCAATGTCGACCTTTTAACGAGCCTTGTCACATTAGGATAAAAGCCAAAACTTGAATCTCAATTTGCAGACACTGTGTTTCAGGGTTCAGCCCCTCGTTAGTGCAAAGTGTGAGATCTGGTTTGGCTGGGTGAGAGTTCTAGTCCTCTTCCTCACTGAAGAGACAATTTGCATATTTCCTAGAGGAGCATTGCGGCTTTAAGTCTTCTCATCTCGGCATGCTTAACATGTCACTCTCCACAAGGAGAAACGTTACTTCTTGGATACTATAATTGGTGAAATTATCTTTTACAATCGTTTAACACCTGGAGTCCAAGTGAATAAATCTGAGGAGCTTCTGGGTAGATTTTTTATGCTTATGGTAATCTTGGCTTGTCTGCAGAAATTTGCCAACCACCAATATATTTTGACTTCCAGTCTTTCACTGACATCATTGTTCTCTCAGATGTTTCAGCTGGAATGATGCTTTGATCAGCGAGCATTCTTCACAGTGACTGCCTTAGGGCGATTTATTTCCTGACATATTTATGGCGCTGTGGCCACCTACAGTTGGGGGAATCACACCTGCTTTGATGGGATGTTTTGTACCATTGTGTCACAGATATCATTAAAATGACAAGGATAACCTTGAAACATAAAAATAATAACATATGAGAAAAAGCACGTCCATCAAAGTAATTGCACACTTCATAAAAAAGCACGAATAAGGTATGATGACCATTTTGCAGGAAACCCTGGAGACGGTGTAGTGTTTGTATTACATTAATGGAAAATTGCTTTAAAAATAGGTATTAAAGAGGTTGTTCAGCATAAAAAAGGGTTTGTTGTTTTTCAAGAAACAGCTCTTGAAAAATTTTTCATCAAATGCACAAGCAAAGAGCAATAAGCGAGCACTAAAATGTTCGGATGTTCGTTACTCGCACAGAGCAATTCCTAATGCTTGCATAATCGTTTCGAGTAATGAGTATAATGAGAGTCAATGAGAAAGCTGAGCATTTTTCCGGCAGACCCTGCAAAGAGGTGAAGTGACAATTATGAAGTGGATGGAAACAGTGCTGAATGGAAGGAGAACAGCATGGGGAAGACTCCTGGAAGCATCTCTGACTCCCAGATCGCTGCTGAGAACAATGGTGTCACAAATTGAAGGCGACAATTGGAGGGATTCATTCAAATATTGTGAACAAAGCATAGTTGTGGTACTTCTACACTCATAAAAGCTCTGCACACAGTGCTAAGCCAGAAAAAAAATTCTAAGGAGGGTCATCCATACACCCTTGAAGGCAACAACTGGAGGGGCTCATTCAAATATTAAGAAAGTGTAGTTGTGGCACACCTACACTCATAAAGGCTCTGTACACAATGCAAAGACAGGAAAAAAAATATAAGCAGGGTCATTCATAGACCCTTGAAGGCAACAACTGGAGGGCCTCAATCAAATATTAAGAAAGTGTAGTTGTGGTACTCCTACACTCGGCTATCAATACAGTGCAAAGCCAGAAAAAGATTATAAGGAGGGTCATCCATAGACCATTGAAGGCAACAACTGGAGTGCCTCATTCAAATATTGAAGATTAAAAACATTTTATATGCTGCTGTAATCTGGTGGCGAAGAAAAGTCGGGGCTAATCCAGTATTTGTTATTTTTTATCAGAGTGAGCCTGTCAGCATTTTTCTGTTGACAGGCGAAAGCGTCTGTCTGTTATGACCCCCTGTGGCACTAAAATCCCGCTCAGGCAAGACACTAGCGGAATTGCAGCACCACACCTCCATCGTATAGAGGGACCGTTCATGCAAGTAGTCCAGCTTTGAAACCCAATAGTTGAAGGTCACAAAGGAATTAGGTAGTATGGCGGTTTGGTGGGCCAGGTATTGCTTGACCATATGTAAAAAATTTTCCCTCCTTGTCAAAAATACCTGGTCATCAGGGCCTGGATGCTGGGAGGGTGCCAGGCCTTTGACAGTGTACTCCTGCCTTTTCTGTACTTGGGTGTGTGTCTCCCTTGCCTCTCCTCCTTGGTTGGGCAAAGAAGCTTGCCCCCTGCCACTAGTGTTGTCTGTTGGGAATTTTTTCAACATATTTTCCACAATGGTCTTCTGGTATAGCACCTTTTTAGTAGAGCTCTCCAACTCAGGAGTGAGAATTCAAGGTTCTCCTTGTAGCATGGTTCTAGCAGGGTGAACAGCCACTACTCTTTTTAACCAAGATGAATATAACGCAAGGGTCATTGTAAAGGCAGTGGTACATAAAGTCAGCTATATATGCCAAGCTCCCTACAGCCAACACTTCCCTGTCTCCAACATGATGACGACTCTCCATCTACACCTCCTCCTCAATCTCTTCCTCCTCATTCCCCTCATCAGCCCATCCACTTATTAGAGATGGGACGAAGCTTGTGTGGGCACTAACCTCTGTTGGGCTAGCAATCAATTCCTGATCCTCCTCCTCAGACTCTTCTTCCTCCTCATTGTTACCCAATCTACGCTGAGCAGATGAGATGAGGGTGTGCTGGGTAGTATCTCCCTGCCTCATGTCTTTCTTGATCTGGTCAGTATGCAAAGTTTCAGCTTTAATTGTGAGCAGCTACTGTTTAAGTAGGCACAGAAACGGCATTGTTGTGTAGATTATGCCATCATCGCCGCTCACCATCTTTGTGGAGTCCTCAAAGTCTTAAAGAACTGCATAAACGTCAGACATCTATACCAACTCTTCAATTGTTATGTGCTAAGGCAGACCAGAATACTGACAGGTGTGTTGGAGCTGGTATTCCACAATTGGCCTCGCCTGATAAAAAAGCCTTGACAGCATGTGCAATGTGGAGTTCCAGCGTATGGTCATGTCGCACACCAGTAGGTGAGCTGGCACTTGCATGCACTCCTGCAGCAGTGCCAGAGCAGCAGCAGCTGTGCTGTGCTGACTTGCAGGAATGGGCACTCACGTGGCATAACTTGACAAGAAGCTCTGTCAAATCTTGGTAGGTTTTAGAAAAATCTGAACCATTAAGTTTAGCATGTGTCCCAAGCATGGTATGTGTGTGAGCTTGACAATATTCATAGCCGCCACCAGCTTACAACCATTATCACACACAACCATGACTGCTTGTAGGTTCCGTGGCAAGAGCCACAGATGAGTCTGGTCTGTTACTCCTTTCAACAACTCTGCAGTGGTTTGCGGTTGTTTCACAGACAAATTAGCTTCAACAGAGCCCGCCCCGAAGCATGAGAATATCATTAACTCAAAACTGAAAATAAAGATTAAACAACCACAAGACAGATTTCATTAACCAAGGTTATCATTGTAATCAGTATAACGGTGCCGACCTGACAGTGTGTGTAGGTTACTGTGTACAATCCTGCTGACAGGTTCCCTTTAACACAAAGCACTGCAAACTATATGGATAAAAAATTCAATGCAGTACATTTTTTGAAGGTTTTTTGAGTTTGATACCACCGTAATTTTACACAAATATCATGGTAAACTGTATGGATGACAAATTTAATACTATACATGTTAAGTTTTTTTAAAATTTAATACCACTGTAATTTAACACAAAGCAGGCTAAAATGTATGGATGACAGTTAATTCCCCCACACACAAAAATATATGGTCACCGACAGCAGCTATATATTTAGCAATGGAATGCAAACCATGAGCTCTGCACAGTTCAAACCTAGCAATGAGATGTCTTAGGCCGGTGTTACACTTGCGAGAAACTCGCACGATTTTCGTGCGAGTCTCTCGCATCAACACCCGGCACTGCCGCCGGCACTCAGACCGGAGCGTTCGGCTGCATGTATTTCTATGCAGCCGCACGCTCCGGTCCGAGTGCCAGCGGCAGTGCCGGGTGTTGATGCGAGAAACTTGCACGAGAATCGTGCGAGTTTCTCGCAAGTGTGACACCGGCCTTATAAACAGTGTGACTTTTACTGAGCACAACTGAATGTTTTGTGGCACCTGAACCTTTTTGGTTACTGTCACTTTAATAGGCGCACAATATTTGATGGTTTCAATACTTACATGAGATAAAGAATCATGGCAGTTTCAATACACACCACATTGGAGAACAAATAAAACTAATAAGTGAGAAAACATTCTGTATAAGCTTCTCTCAGGTTATGGTTCGCCATACCCAGAACTGTGAAGCTTCACACAGTCGCAATCTTCACACTAATAAGTGAAAGAATATTCTGTATAACCTTCGTTTTTCGGTTTGTGTTCAACTTAAAGGGGCACATCCAGAATTGTGTTGCGTTACACAGTCCCAATCTTCACACTAAGGCTAGGGCAGGCCCGGACTGGCCATCTGGCATTTCTGGCAAATGCCAGAAGGGCCTGTCTGGTTGTGGACTGCCTTGTCTGCTATGTTGCTAACAGAATCGGTGTTCTCAAGACACTCATACTGTTAAGAGTTGTGATGGAGCACCAAGACGCTGACTCTGTCACTTACCCCAGCAGGCCACGGGTATCATTAGAAATATTGGTTTTGTAGTAAATCTTGCTTTCCTCCATCCAGGGTAATATTAGTAATATATTCCATCTGGTTCTTGGGGACGGGGACAACATGGGCCTGTGTGATTTCAAATGCCAGGGCGGAATTTCAGCCCCAGTCCGAACCTGAGCTAGGGTCACACGACAGTATAAAAATTTCTTCTGCTTTTCATCCAGAAAAGTGGGACGATTTTTCTCTCATTTGTCACCTGCGATCAATGCTTTTTTTTTTATCCGCAGCAGGTATTAATCATTTACAGGATCATTTATAGTTTCCAATTTACAGAATTGCATCTTCGAAAATCGCATGTCATCCTGTGGCATCCAATTGGTTTCTCACACCCAGAAATTTGAATGGCTGAGTCTCGTCCAATTTCAGAGTGAAATGACAGGATGCTGCGATTTTTTTCACAGACAGATTCTGTCAGTGATAAAAAAAAAACCAGTCATCAGCACTGACACAGTGAATAATATTGGTCTGAGTGCTGTCCTATAAAAAATCTGATAGCATTCGTCTGATTTATGCGGTAGTGTGAGCTCTGAGTGAATGAACATTTTGTATAAATGTCTCTCTCAGGTCACTGTTCGCCATCCCCAGAAATGTGTTGCTTCACACAGTCCCAATCTTCAGACTAATAAATTAATGACAATTCTGAATAAACCTCTTCGGTCTGTGTTCACCTTATGGGGGCCATACCCAGAATTTACAGTCTCAATCTTCAAACTAAGTAAAAACATTCTCACTCAGGTCACGGTTCACCATACCCAGAAATGTGTTGCTTCACACAGTCCCAATCTTCAGACTAATAAATTAATGACAATTCTGAATAAACCTCTTCGGTCTGTGTTCACCTTATGGGGGCCATACCCAGAATTTACAGTCTCAATCTTCAAACTAAGTAAAAACATTCTCACTCAGGTCACGGTTCACCATACCAGAAATGTGTTGCTTCACACAGTCCAATCTTCAGACTAATAAACCTCTTTCTCGGGTCTGTGTTCACCTTATGGGGGCCATAACCAGAATTTACAGTCTCAATCTTCAAACTAAGTAAAAAAATTCTCTCTCAGGTCACTGTTCACCATACCCAGAAATGTGTTGCTTCAAACAGTCCCAATCTTCACACTAATAAGTGATAGACCATTCTGTGGAAATGTCTCTCTTAGGTTCCTGTTCACCTTAGTGGGGCCATACACAGAACTGTGTTGCTTCACAAAGTACCTTTTTTGAACACTCACTTTGTTTTCAAGGGCTTTGCTTCTGTGATCCAGACTCATCGCAGTGTATCAGAGTAACACATACAAGTTTGCATAACACAGACAGAGTCTGATTCATGCTGCTCATTATTCGGGCAGCATGAATCTGTGTTGGAATATGTTTGGTGCAACAACTCCATTCCTGTCTATGAGTGTTTAGCTGCTAGATTTGTGTGCTGTTTATAAAGTTAAAAAAACTCCCAGAGGCTCACACAGGAAGAACCTTTGACTGTATTTCCTGTTTTTCCTGTGTCTGTGTATGAGAGAAGCAGCCTGCTGTAGATGCTGCACAGATAGAGACACAGAAATGATTTATTCCTGATCTAGTAAGCTTATCTTATATTGTTCCTGATTGTTCCTGAATAAACAAAGTATGAAAGTTTTAAATTTACTTTTTTTTAATTAACTCTTGGTGCCCATGGACATGACTTGGCCGTGGTCTATGTTTGTTACTCTGTGGCATAATCCTAATTTTCTATGGGCAAATGAATAGCAATTGTGAATGTATTTGTTTGTTTCAGCAGTCCGCTTCCCTTCAATGCATTAGTAGTGCTCAGCTTCCTGAAAATTACAAAAAAAAATTGAATTATTTCCAAGATGACTCATAGTTCTGAACTATAACAAAGTCTGGTAGAATTTAATCTGCCGTAACCTTTTTTTCCCCTTGGCAAGAAATTACCATTAAGTTGGGACACATCTCTAGTTCGTTGAACTGAACTTTCCATGTGTTATAAAAGCTTAAATTGGCGTTAATTTTTATTCCTAGTAATAGATGTAGGTTACATTAAGAGTTCAAAAGCAGATTTGTTCTGTTATGTCATCATTGACTGAAGGGAAAAAATGCAGATTATTGCCACTAAGACCTGATTCAGACAGCAGATTTTTTTTTACATAGGAGAAAAAAAGACCAAGTTTCATCAGTGATTTTCAACAGTGTTTCAGCAGTTTTTTTCTCCACCTTTTCCTATCAGTGAAAAATGGTCAGCACATGGATGGCATCTAAATGCTGTCAGATTTTTTCACTGACCCATAGACTTTCATTGCCGATTTTGATATGACTCTCTGATCAATATCGAGCATGTCTCTGTCATTTTGCACGGATTCCTCAGTCCCACGAAAAAATCTGACATATGAACATAAACTGTCATAGGTGCCAGTGCTATTTGTGAAAAACTGACATTCTGGTTTTGGCTTACTGTAAAAGATCACAGTCGGTTGTGGCACGCAGATCCATCTGCTGTCACCTTTTTGTCATGAAATTTTCCCACAACGCTCATGCTGACGTCAGTTCAGTGAAGTTAGTTCATTGGCTGTGAACTCCCAGGACCTTTCTGACGGATCCACGAGAGTGAGCACTTTCTCATTCTCACAGTCATAGGAGTTCACCGCGAGACACTTAGCAGCACATACTGCTCAGTCTCACTGCTGGATGGCAGGCTGTATGGTCGCATCATGCAACAATGCATCCTGCTATCTAGATGTAGCAGAGCTAGACCCGTCGTGGGACATATGGATTATTATTTTCACTGCGGACAGGTGAGGAATATTGTTGTCCATATCAGGCCTCCGGCTGCCATAGAACTTAGTGTGGTCAGAGCTATGTCCTCTCTCTGCACATAAGGCAGTAACTCACCTGTGTATGTCAGCCAGCACCTGCTGCGGATGGCACAGGCACAACTCCTAGGTCCATGCCATTCATCAGACGTAACTGTAAACCCATTTTCAATAAATCCCTTGCAATATGGACGATCAATTACGTCCTTTCTTTAACCAGTTGTTAGGATTAAAGTGATCTAAAAATGACTATGTTAATGACTTGTTTGTGATGTTTTTTCTTTAAAAAGAAAAAAAAAAAGTTTGACAAAAATGCAATTATTGCAATTGTTTTTACATCATTATTTGTAATAACTTTATAGAAAAAATGCTGTGGCTTATACTTTCTATATGTGGATGTATCTGTATATACTAGTTCAATTTGTCGGTAAAAAAAATACTATTTTGATATTTAGGCAGAGAAAATTCCATCATACAGTTTAGTGCAGCCTGTAGTTCAATATTAATGCCTCTGCCTTCCTGAGTTCCTGAGTTTAAAGGGAATTTGTCTGCAGGTTTTGCTATGTGATATCAGAGCAAGGTAATGTAGGGGCAGAGAGAAATGTATCACTTACTGGACGGAGTCCTGTGTAACCCTACCCACACCCCTAATTTGCAGCTTCCTATGTACACTACAGTCATGGCCAAAAGTTTTGAGAATGACACAAATATTATATTTTCACATGATCTGCTGCTCTCTGGTTTTTATGTGTGTTTGACAGATGTTTTTATCACAGACAGAAATATAATAATTGCAAACATATGAGTAACAAAAGCTTATATTGACAGTTAGAATGAGTTAATGCAGCAAGTCAATATTTGCAGTGTTGACCCTTCTTCTTCAGGACCTCTGCAATTCTCCTGGCATGCTCTCAATCAACTTCTGGACCAAATCCTGACTGATAGCAGTCCATTCTTGCACAATCAATGCTTTCATTTTGTCAGAATTTTTAGGTTTTTGTTTGTCCACCCGTCTCTTGATGATTGACCACAAGTTCTCAATGGGATTAAGATCTGGGGAGTTTCCAGGCCATGGACCCAAAATCTCTATGTTTTGTTCCCTGAGCCATTTAGTTATCACCTTTGCTTTATGGCAAGGTGCTCCATCATGCTGGAAAAGGCATTGTTGATCGCCAAACTGCTCTTGGAGGGTTGGGAGAAGTTGCTCTTGGAGGACATTCTGGTACCATTCTTTATTCATGGCTGTGTTTTTAGTCAAGACTTTGAGAGAGCCGATTCCCTTGGCTGAGAAACAACCCACACATGAATGGTTTTAGGATGCTTAACAGTTGGCATGAGACAAGACTGGTGGTAGCGCTCACCTTGTCTTCTCCGAATGAGGCGTTTTCCTGATGTCCCAAACAATCGAAAAGGGGATTCATCAGAGAAAATAACTTTACCCCAGTCCTCAGCAGTCCACTGCCTGTACCTTTTGCAGAATATCAGTCTGTCCATGATGTTTTTTCTGGAGAGAAGTGGCTTCTTTGCTGCCCTCCTTGAGACCAGGCCTTGCTCCAAGAGTCTCTGCCTCACATTGTGTGCAGATGCACTCACACCTGCCTGCTGCCATTCCTGAGCAAGCTCTGCACTGCTGGTAGACCGATCCCGCAGCTGAAACACTTTTAAGAGACGGTCCTGGCGCTTGCTGGTCTTTCTTGGGCGCCCTGAAGCCTTTTTGGCAACAATGGAACCTCTCTCCTTGAAGTTCTTGATGATGCGATAGATTGTTGACTGAGGTGCAATCTTTCTAGCTGCGATACTCTTCCCTGTTAGGCCATTTTTGTGCATTGCAATGATGACTGCACGTGTTTCTTTAGAGATAACCATGGTCAACAGAAGAGAAACAATGATGCCAAGCACCAGCCTCCTTTTAAAATGTCCAGTGGTGTCATTCTTACTTAATCATGACAGATTGATCTCCAGCCATGTCCTCATCAACACCCACACCTGTGTTAATGGAGAAATCACTGAAAAGAGGTTAGCTGGTCCTTTTAAGGCAGGGCTGCAATGATGTTGAAATGTGTTTTGGGGGATAAAGTTCATTTTCTAGCCAAATATTAACTTTGCAAGTAACTGCTGTTAAGCTGATCACTCATTATAACATTCTGGAGTATATACAAATTGCCATTAGAAAAAGTGAAGCAGTAGACTTTGTAAAAATTAATATTTGTGTCATTCTCAAAACTTTTGGCCATGACTGTACATTGTCAGCAAGCAACCAGTCAGCAGTGGGGGTGCGGTTACACTGAATAGCATGAGTGGCCTGCACACGAGACCTTGTCCTCTACTGATAATCTGTTGCTGATAAAACATTGATTGTATTCAAACTAGAGCACACAACCTAATAAGTGGCACATCTCTCGAATCAGTCAGTCTTGCTTAAGTATAGATATAGATAGAGAGATAGATAGATAGATAGATAGATAGATAGATAGATAGATAGATAGATAGATAGATAGAAAAAAAATAGTGAAAAGCAGCACCAAAATGATGATGAGGGTGCAAAAAATCCTTCCAGGTATATACCAAACCTAATGATATGATCCAAAAAAAAAATGAAGGGAGCACTCCAAGACAAAAGATGTGGGTAGTTCATTGGCCCGTTTCAGTCCTAGATGTGGACGATAGATAGATAGATAGATAGATAGATAGATAGATAGATAGATAGATAGATAGATAGATAGATAGATAGATAGTGTGACAACGTCACTGGTAAAGTGCTGGAGGGGAGATATGTTTTGCTGCGCTTAATGGTGTCAGTTATGTAAAACCCAGAGATTTTCTTCCAGCACATTAAGTGCTGTGAGGGGTTAACACCTAATTTGTTTAATGGGCTAGGTTGTTTGTGGACAACCATAGAGTGGGTGGGAGGTTGTCCACAGGGTCGGCGTCAGCACCCGGCACACCCGGGCAAGTGCCGGGGCCCTGAGCAGGCGGGGGGGCCCACTCGCAGTCTGGCACCCCCGCGCCCGTTAGCGGAGGAGAGCGGTGTCAGCGCCGCCACTGGGCCCCCCCCCCGCTTGCTCAGGGCCCCGGCATCAGCTGGCACAATACTTACCTCCCCCGTGCCTCCGCTGCCGCAGCTCCGGGCTCCAGGGGGCGCCGGCGCTTCCTCTCACAGCAGCGCCGCAGAATGACGTCATCATTCAGCGGCCGGCTGTGGCAGAAAGCGCGGGGACGCCGGACAGGTAAGACGTGTGTGTGTGTGTGTGTCTCTGTGTGTGTGTGTCTGTGTGTATGTAGTGCGGTGCTTTGTGTGTGTATGTGTGTGTGTGTGTGTATGTGTGTGTGTATGTATGTGAGAGAGTGCTTGTGTGCTGTCTGTGTGTGATGATGGGCAGGCATTGCTGATAATGGGGAGGCATTGATGATGATGGGGAGAAGATGATGATAATGGGCAGGCATTGATGATAATGGGCAGGCATTGATGATGGGGAGAAGATGATGATGGGGAGGAGATGATGATGATGGGCAGGCATTGATGATAATGGGGAGGCCATGATGATGATGGGGAGGCAATGATGATGATAAGGAGGCAATCATGATGATAATGGGGAGTCTTTCCATAGCGCCCTTTCCTGAGCCGTAACAGTGCAGAACGCAGTACAGCGCAGAGGAGATCTCCATATTTTGTATGGAACATTATATGGGGACCAGTATCCTGTATGGAGCATTATATGGGGACCAGTATCCTGTATGGAGCATTATATTGGGTCCAGTATTCTGTATGGAGCATTATTTTGGGTCCAGTATTCTGTATGGAGCATTATATGGGGGGTGACATCCTGCATGGGGTATTATATGGGTGATGAGGGGGAGACTGTGGTGCCCATAATATTGTATGGAGGACTGTACTGTCCAGTCTGTTCTGTGCGCTGTGAGGATTTGGCGGTTTTTGAGCTATTGTACAATTTACAATAGATATCAGTCATGTAATGTAAGAAGAGAAGTATTTGGCATTGTACTGTACCTATATTTCTCTGCTGTATCTGTGCATCATGAATCGTGGTCTGTGTTAAAGGGGCCCACTGAGGCTCTTTCGCCCGGGGCCCATAAAAACCTGGAGCCGGCCCTGGTTGTCCACCTTATCTCCACCACAGGTGGGTGGTCTGGGACTTAACCCCTTCACCCCAAGGGTGGTTTGCACGTTAATGACCGGGCCAATTTTTACAATTCTGACCACTGTCTCTTTATGAGGTTATAACTCTGGAACGCTTCAACGGATCTTCGCGATTCTGAGATTGTTTTCTCGTGACATATTGTACTTCACGTTAGAAGTAAAATTTCTTCGATATAACTTGCGTTTATTTTTTAAAAAAACGCAAATATGGCGAAAATTTTTAAAATTTTGCAATTTTCAAACTTTGAATTTTTATTCCCTTAAAACAGAGAAATATATCACACAAAATAGTTAAGAAATAACATTTCCCACATGTTTACTTTACATCAGCACAATTTTGGAACCAAAATTTTTTTTTGTTAGGAAGTTATAAGGGTTAAAAGTTGACCAGCGATTTCTCATTTTTACAACAAAATTTACAAAGCCATTTTTTTAGGGACCACGTCTCATTTGAAGTCACTTTGAGGGGTCTATATGGCAGAAAATACCCAAAAGTGACACCATTCTAAAAACTGCACCCCTCAAGGTACTCAAAACCACATTCAAGAAGATTATTAACCCTTCAGGTGCTTCACAGGAACTAAAGCAACGTGGAAGGAAAAAATGAATATTTAACTTTTTAGCCACAAAAATGATCTTTTACAAACTTTTTTTTTATTTTCACAAGGGTAAAAGGAGAAAATGGACAGATAAGGTTGTTATGCAATTTCTCCTGAGTACGCCAATACCCAATATGTGGGGGAAAACCACTGTTTGGGCACACGGCAGAGCTCGTAAGGGAAGGAGCGCCGTTTGACTTTTTCAAACTAAAATTGGCTGGAATTGAGATTGGACGCCATGTCGTGTTTGGAGAGCCCCTGATGCGCCTAAACAGTGGAAACCCCCACAAGTGACACCATTTTGGAAACTAGACCCCCTAAGGTACTTATCTAGATCTGTTGTGAGCACTTTGAACCCCCAAGTGTTTCACAAAAGCTTATAATGCCTGGGTGTGAAAAAAAAAAAAAAAAATTTCCACAAAAATGATTTTTTAGTCCCAAATTTTTGAATTTTCCCAAGGAAATTGGACCCCAAAAGTTGTTGTCCAATTTGTCCTGAGTACGCTGATACCCCATATGTGGGGGGGGGAACTGTTTGGGTGCACGGCAGGGCTTGGAAAGGAAGTAGTAACGTTTTGGAATGCAGACGTTGATGGGGTCATGTTCCGTTTGCAGTGCCCCAGATGAGCCTAAACAGTGGAAACCCCCACAAGTGACCCCATTTTGGAAACTATACCCCTAAGGAACTTATCTAGATCTTTGGTGAGCACTTTGAACCCCCAAGTGCTTCACACAAGTTTATAATGCCCGGGCATGAAAATAAAAAATCCTATTTTTTTCCCACAAAAATTATCTTTTAGTCACTAATTTTTTATTTTCTCAAGGGTAACAGGAGAAATTGGACCACATAAGTTGTTGTCCAATTTGTCCTGAGTACGCTGATACCCCATATGTGGGTGGGAACCACTGTTTGGGCGCACGGAAGAGCTCGGAATGGAAGGAGCACCATTTGACTTTTTCCAACCAAAATTGGCTGGAATTGAGATTGGATGCCATGTTGCATTTGGAGAGCCCCTGATGTGCCTAAACAGTGGAAACCCCCCACAAATGACCCCATTTTGGAAACTAGACCCCCTAAGGAACTTTTCTAGATCTTTGGTGAGCAATTTGAACCCCCAAGTGCTTCACACAAGTTTATAACGTAGAGCCGTAAAATTTAAAAATCATATTTTTTCCACAAAAATGATCTTTTCACCCCAATTTTTATTTTTCCAAGGGTAACAAGACTCCAAAAGTTATTGTGCAATTTGTCCTGAGTGCGCTGATACCCCATATGTGGGGGTAAACCACTGTTTGGGTGCATGGCAGAGTTTGGAAGGGAAGGAGCGCCGTCTGACTTTTTCAACGCAGAATTGGCTGGACGCCATGTCGTGTTTGGAGAGCTCCTGATCTGCCTAAACAGTGGAAACCCCCATAAATGACGCCATTTTGGAAACTAGACCCCTCAAGGAACTTATCTAGATGTGTGGTGAGAACTTTTAACCCCCAGGTGTTTCACTAAAGTTTATAACGTACAGCCGTAAAATAAAAAATCTTTTTTTTTTTTTACAAAAATGATTTTTTCGTCCCCAATATTTTATTTTCACAAGGGTAACAGAAGAAATTGGAACCCAAAAGTTGTTGTCCAATTTGTCCTGAGTACGCTGATACCCAATATGTGGGAGAAAACTACTGTATGGGCACACGTCGGGGCTCGGAAGGGAAGTAGTGACGTTTTGGATTGCAGACTTTGATGGAATGGTCTGGGGGCGTCATGTCACATTTGGAGAGCCCCTGATGCACCTATACAGTGGAAACCCCCCACAAGTGACCCCATTTTGGCAAATAGACCCCACAAGGAACTTATCTAGATGTGTGGTGAGCACTTTGAACCCCGAAGTGCTTCACAGAAGTTTATAACGTACAGCCGTAAAAATAGAAAATCTTTTTTTTTTTACAAAAATGATTTTTTCGCCCCCAATATTTTATTTTCACAAGGGTAACAGAAGAAATTGGAACCCAAAAGTTGTTGTCCAATTTGTCCTGAGTACGCTGATACCCAATATGTGGGAGAAAACTACTGTATGGGCGCACGTCAGGGCTCGGAAGGGAAGTAGTGACGTTTTGGATTGCAGGCTTTGATGGAATGGTCTGGGGGCGTCATGTCACATTTGGAGAGCCCCTGATGCACCTATACAGTGGAAACCCCCACAAGTGACCCCATTTTGGCAAATAGACCCCACAAGGAACTTATCTAGATGTGTGGTGAGCACTTTGAACCCCGAAGTGCTTCACAGAAGTTTATAACGTACAGCCGTAAAAATAAAAAATCTTTTTTTTTTTTTACAAAAATGATTTTTTTTGCCCCCAATATTTTATTTTCACAAGGGTAACAGGAGAAATTGGACCCCAAAAGTTGTTGTCCAATTTGTCCTGAGTACGCTGATACCCAATATGTGGGAGAAAACTACTGTATGGGCGCACATCAGGGCTCGGAAGGGAAGTAGTGACGTTTTGGATTGCAGACTTTGATGGAATGGTCTGGGGGCGTCATGTCGCATTTGGAGAGCCCCTGATGCGCCTAAACAGTGGAAATCCCCAACAAGTGACCCCATTTTGGAAAATAGACCCCACAAGGAACTTATCTAGATATGTGGTGAGCGCTATGAAGCCCCAAGTGCTTCACAGAAGTTTATAATGTACAGCCGTAAAAACAAAAAAATATTTGTTTTTTATTTTCCCAAGAGTAGCAGAAGAAATAGGACAAATTGCACAATAACTCTTGGGGTCCAGAGTACGCTGATACCCCATATGTGGGGATAAACTACTGTTTGGACGCATGGCAGAGCTGAGAAGTGAAGGAGCACCGTTTGACTTTTTCAACGCAGAATTGGCTGGAATTGAGATCAGACGCCATGTCACATTTGGAGAGCCCCTGATGTGCCTAAACAGCGGAAACCCCCCAATTCTAACTCCAACCCTAACCCCAACACACCCCTAACCCTAGTCCCAACCCTAACCACAAACCTAACCCTAACACACCCCTAATCCCAACCCTAACCCTAATCCTAACTTTAGCGCCAACCCTAACCCTAACTTTAGCCGCAACCCTAACCCTAATGGGAAAATGGAAATAAATACTTTTTTTTAATTTTATTATTTTTCCCTTACTAAGGGGGTGATAAAGGGGGGTTTGATTTACTATTTATAGCGGGTTTTTATGATTGGCAGCTGTCACGCTAAAAGACGCTTTTTATTGCAAAAATAGTTTTTGCATCATCACATTTTGAGAGCTATAATTTTTGCATATTTTGGCCCACAGAGTCATGTGAGGTCTTATTTTTTGCGGGACGAGTTGACGTTTTTATTGGTACCATTTTTGAGCACGTGACGTTTTTTGATCGCTTTTTATTTCGATTTTTGGGAGGTTAGAATGAACAAAAATCAGCAATTCATGAATTTCTTTTGGGGGAGGCGTTTATACCGTTCCGCGTGTGGTAAAATTGATAAAGCAGTTTTATTCTTCGGGTCAGTACGATTATGGCGATACCTCATTTATATCATTTTTTCATGTTTTGGCGCTTTTATAGAATAAAAACAATTTTATATAAAAAATAATTATTTTTGCATCGCTTTATTCTGCGAGCTATAACTTTTTTATTTTTTCGCTGATGATGCTTTATGATGGCTCGTTTTTTGCGGGACAAGATATCGTTTTCAGCTGTACCATGTTTTTTTATATCGGTCTTTTTGATCGCGTGTTATTCCACTTTTTGTTCGGCGGTTTGATGATAAAGCATTGATTTTTTGCTTCGTTTTTTTTTTTAAGGGGTTCACTAAAGGGGTTAACTAGTGGGACAATTTTATAGGGGGGGTCGTTACGGACGCGGCAATACCAAATATGTGTACTTTTATTGCTTTGTTTTTTTTATTTACAGGAAGAAGTGAATTTATTGGGGAATATATATTTTTTTTTTTATTTATTTTGGATTTTTTTTTATAACACGTTTATTTTTATTTTTTTAACTTTTTTACTTTGTCCCAGGGTGGGACATCACAGTATTTTATCAGATCGCTGGTGTGACAGTGTGCACAGCACTCTGTCACACCAGCGATCGCACAGGCATAGATGCAGGCTTCTCAGTGCCTGCTCTCGGCAGGCACTGAGGTAGCCGCCTCCCTCCAGGACCCCGGCTCCATCTTGGATCCGGGTCCTGGGAGGGAGGAAGCCCTCAGAACAGCGCGATCACATCGCGCTGCTCTGATGGTCTCAGGGGGGCGCGCAGGGAGCCCCCACCCTGCGCGATCCTCCCCTGTGCCCCCAGTACACCGCGATCATGTTTGATCGCGGTGTGCAAGGGGTTAATGTGCCGGGAGCGGTCCGTGACCGCTCCTGACACACAGTCATGGGTGTCAGCTGTGATAATCAGCTGACACCCGGCGGCGATTAGCTGCGCTCCCCTCAGGAGCGCAGCTGATCGCCTATGACGTACTATCCCGTCCCCGGTCATACGGGCCCAGGTACCATGGACGGGATAGTACGTCCGATGGTAGTAAGGGGTTAAATAGCTGGCCTTTAAAGGAAGTCATTGTTCAGCATGTGAGGACAGAGGAACTCCAGGAAAGTGTTGATCCTGGAGCTAAACTGAGCCAGAAGGTTTTGCTAACCCTGAGCGGGGCTGATCCCCGCAACTGCAGAGATTGTGAGACACCATTTTGTTTTGTTTTCTTGTTTTGCCCAAATGGCTATGTTTATTTTTTGTTTACGTTGGTTTATGCTGCCTATAAAATAAATCAACGGATGATTTAAAGAGACAGTGTACCCATGTCTACCTCAGTGATCAGCCAAGTGAGCCAGTATGTGGTTTGAATGCGGGCAACCTTCCAGGAACCCGAGTAGAAGCTGCGGACATGTCCTGGGTAAAGGCAGCCACAAGGCAGGAGACAAAGTCAGGCAGTATGGAGGACCTGATTAAGCATTTGGTGGATGCAGAGCAGCAGCAGCAACAGCAACAGATGAGTAAGCTGCTTATCCAACAGATGCAATAGCAGCAGCATCAGCAGCAACTCCAACAGCACCAGCACCAACAGGACCAGTTCCAACAACAGCAGCCACAGATTGAGTTGCTTGCATAGGCAGTTCGTGAGAGACCAAAGCTCATTCCCCATGTCCAGGTGTTGACACATATGTCCGAAACTTGGTCAGACGAGCGATGCAGAAAATGACATGGAGCGATGATGTAGAGGCGTTTTTGACTGTGTTCAAATGTGTTGCAGAGCAGTCATATCCCGTGACAATAAACGGGGTAGTGTTGTCAGGACTCTTGGACTCAGGGAGTTTGATAACTCTAGTAAGAACAACACTACTTCACTGGTAGATCCCCAGGACACAAGTGGGTGTCCGGTGTATTCATGGGGATGCCAAGGACTACCCCTAGTTAGAGTGTTTATACAAACAAACTGTGGGGCTGAGACCCATTAGGTCAGGGTGGTTAAGGAAATGCTACACCCTGTAATAATAGGATGGGACTTTAGCCTGTTCTGGGACTTATGGCGGGAGGCAGGGATATCAGTGTCTCAAACAGAAGCCAGCCCAACCGATGAAACCCCATCGTAGACAGAGGTGGATGAGTTCACCTTCTGTGTCCTGGCTGGTGGCGAGGACGTGACGGTGACCATTGAGGCTGAGATTCCTGAACTAGGGGTTTCTGGGGAAATTCTGGAACTGCTCAAATGGGGCATTTGGAAATGAAACTATGATAAATGGGGTTGCCCAAGAGCCGGTGGTCGACACCAGATTACCTTTGCAGTGAATGAGGAATTGCTTTATCAGGCCCACCAAACAGCGATCGGAAGTATTAGAGCAGCTGTTAGTCCTGAGACCCTATAGACGTAGGGTACAAGACTTGGCCCAATCTCATTTCTTGGGGAGCATCTAGGCATAGATAAAACCCAAAAGCAGGTCCCTCTGAGGTTCTACTGGGTGTCACGGGACATTGTTAATTTCTGCCAATCCTGCCCTACCTGTCAGCTAACTGCTCTTGTATCCCTCTTCCGCAGTCCCCTAGTGCCGTTACTCATTATAGAGGTCCCATTTGACTGGATTGCCATAGACCTTGTAGGAACCTTAGCTAAGTCCGATAGAGGCCACCAATACATCTTGGTGGTCATGGACTATGCAACACAGTACCCAGAGGCGGTACCACTGAGGAACTCTTCAGCCAGGATTATAGCCGAGAGCTAGTCCATATTTTTTGCCAGATAGGCCTGCCCAGGGAGATTCTCATGGACCAAGGAACACCGTTCATGTCCAAGGTAATGAGAGAGTTATGTAAGGCCCTCCAGATTACCCAACTGAGGACATCTGTGTACTATTCAGAGAAGGAAGTCCTCGAAGAAAGGTTCAACAAGACCTTGAAGTCAATACTGAAGAAGGTCGTGTAGAAGGATGGCCGGGACTGGGATTGCCTGTCACCGTACCTACTGTTCTCCATTCAAGAAGTCCCACAGGCCTCTTCGGAGTTCTCACCGTTCGAGCTGTTATGCGGACGGTGCCCCTGGGGACTTCTGGACATTACAAAGGAAACCAGGGAAGCGAAGGTAACACTCCACCGAAGTGTTATCGAACATGTGGCCCAAATGCAGGACAGGATCGCGAGCGTGATGCCGATTGTGATGGAGAGCCTCCTTCAAATATAAGAGGCCCAGGCGAGGGTCTATAATTGGTTTGCAAGACTGAAACAGTTTATTACTGGAGACTGGGTGTTGGTGTTGATCTCCACGGTGGAAAGTAAATTCCTGGCCAAGTGGCAAGGGCCATATGGGGTGGTTGAAAAGTTGAGTGATGACAACTACAAGGTCCACCAACAAGGAGAAGAAAGCTGTACCAGGTATACCACATTAACCTGCTGAAAACGTGGCGAAACAGGGATCCGGTGGAAGCAATGTGCCTAGGGGCTAATCTTGAAGCCAGGTCAAGGATTTCACAGTGGCAAAGACACTATCGCCAGCCCAGAATCAACAGTGCCATGAGTTGTTTCAGCATAACCGAGACATGTTTTCCGAGTTACCAGGATGTACGTAGGTCGTAGAGCACGAAACCCTGACTGAACCGCATGTAAGGGTGAACCAAAAGTCATATCAGCGAGGTGATTTCCAAGGAGGTGAGGAGAATGTTAAGCCTGAGCGTCATTGAGGAAAGAGCAGCTGGTCCAGCCCTATTGTCCTTGTACCAAAACCGGATGGACAGTGGCACTTCTATAATGACTACAGGAAGCTAAATGAGATGTCCAAGTTCGACACCTATCCGATGCTCATTGAGAGGCAAAGACCAGCCAGATATATTACCACCCTGGACCTAATGAAAGGGTACTGGCAAATTCCCCTGCCCCCAAGTGTCAAGGAGAAGATGGCCTTCTCTACACCTGATGGGTGCTTCCAGTATATCCGGATGCTGTTCAGAGAGCCATAGACCAGATCCTAGCCTCTCACAAAAAGTACGCCGCTGCTTATTTGGCCGACATTGTACATTGGACGACATTGTGATCTTCAGACCAAATTGGGGAAGTCACTTGCAGTAGGTCCAGGTGGTACTTGATACACTGAGGAAGGCAGGATTTACCATAAACCCAAAGAAGTGTGCCCTGGGGAAAGAAGAGGCAAAATACTTGGGCTACACCGTCGGTCGGGGCGAGATAAAGCTGCAAATACACAAGGTGGAGGCAATCCAAAAGTTGCCTCAACCGGTCTCCAAAAAGCAGTTCAAGGCATTACTGGGAATTGTGGGATACTATCGGCGATTTATCCCAAATATTGCCATGATAGCCACCCACTTGATGGATCTTCTCATGGGCACAATGACGTCGATGGCCAAATGGTCCTCTGAAGCAGAGATGGCATTCCAGGAATTGAAGCTCATCCTGAGCAGACAGTCAGTCTTGGTCACGCCAGATTTCACTAAGGAGTTTGTGCTCCAGATGGACGCCTCCGATGTCGGTGTGGGAGCTGTGTTGTCCCAGGAGATAGATGGGGACGAACATCCTGAGTAGAAAACTCTCCTCCTGTGAAAAGAACTATGCCATCGTAGAAAAAGAGTGCTTGGCCATCAAGTGGGCAATCGACACTCTGAGATACTACCTGTTAGGCAGAAAGTTCAGGCTAGTGTTAGATTATGTGCCCCTGATATGGATGAGGGAAAGGAAGGGGAAAAATGACCAGGTGACTAGATGATTTTTAGCGCTCTAGGACTTTAATGTCTAGCACAGGCCAGGGAAGCTGCATGAGAACACAGATGCCCTGGCCAGACTCCACTGTTTAGCGAGTGAAGGTGCCAAATACCCCTGCTTTGGGCAGAGGGGGTGGGTATGTGACAAAGTAAAGTGCTGGATGGGAGATATGTTTCACTGCGCTTAAAGGAGTCAGTGATGTAAAACTCAGAGATTTTCCTTCAGCACATTAAGGCTGCAAGGGGTTAACAGCTAATTTGTTTAATGGGCTGGGTTTTTTGTGGACAATCATAGAGCGGATGGGAGGTTGTCCACCTTATCTCCACCCCAGGGAGTGGTCTGGGACTTAAATAGCTGGATAGATAGATAGATAGATAGATAGATAGATAGATAGATAGATAGATAGATAGATAGATAGATAGATAGATAGGTTGGAAAAATCATTCATCCCATACCACAGGTTCACAACCATGATAAAGGGGTCTTCATATCTCTCAGGCTATCAGAAACTATTTCCACCAAGAACAAGAACTGTAATCTTGGGGGATTTGCCAAAGTCACATTGTATCTGAATACTTCTGCTGTACTTTGAATACTAAACTGATAGAGTGAATGTGTCATGAATAAAGGGTATGCCACACTGAACAATATCGCTAACGGGATCGCTAAAAAACGTCACTATTTAGCGATCCCGTTAGCGATGTTGTTCAGTGTGGCAGCTTCCAGCGACGAGCTTCCTGCTGTGATCTCGCTCGTCGCTGGAATCGCTCCGGACCCTATTTTATCGTCGGCGCTCCCGCTGGGTAAGTATATATCGCTAGTGTGGCACCTTTTCTTAGCGATTTAGCGGTACTTTTGTACCGCTAAAGTCGTTAAGAAGATCGCTAACGGCGATAGCGTCGTTAACTATATCGCTAAATGTGGCCGCACTTAGCGATATAGAAACAATCCCGCTAGCGATCGCATTAGTATGCGTCGTTATTGTGATCGCTAGCGGGATTGTTTAGTGTGGCAGTACCTTAAATCTGGAGTTTGGGGGGATCTCCAGCTGTGATGTCAAATAAAAGTGTCCATGTTTGTAATCTACGCTTTGTGACATCAAGACGATACCAGAATGCAGGGAAAGTATTGTAGAGCTGCACTCAGAGGTGACAATTACAGAACAGATGGGCTTGTTGGATGTGTGTAATGATACAGAAGAAGTATACTGTAATTTTCTCTTCCCACAGAGAGACAGCTTGAAGGCACCAACCGCTGACATATGACCGCTGAGGGGAGATAGAACATTTAACTGGGATATGGTGACCAGGAATCAATTTATGTCAAGAATTAGATGTTTTTTTTAAGTGATAGAGATAGATAAATGATAGATAGATAGATAGATAGATAGATAGATAGATAGATAGATAGATAGATAATAGAGAGATAAGAATGTTAGAAAGATAGATAAAAAGTTAGATGCAGTGCCTTGAAAAAATATTCATACCCGGTGAACTTTTCCAAATTTTTTCACGTTACACCGACAAATTTAAATGCATTTTATTGGGATTTTATGTGATACACCAACTCAAAGTAGCCAGTATATGTGAAGTGCATCACTTACCAGGTCCTACTTTCGTGGCTGAACCTGTCATTTGATTTGGGATGAGTCCAGAGGTTGAGTCCAGGGGCTGATTCTGAGGAGGTGAGTCTGGGGGAGTTGAGTCTGGGGGGTTGAGTTTGAGGGGTGAGTCTGGGGAGGTATGCCTGGGAAGGTGAGTCTGAGGGGGTTGAGTTTGGGGAGGTGAGTCTGGAGAGGTAAGTCTGGGGTGGTGAATCTAAGGAGGTGCATCTGGGGGGTTGAGTCTGGTTGAGGTGTCTGAGGTTTGATTCTTGGGAGGTGAGACCAGGGAGGTGAGTCTGGGGGGTTGAGTCTGGTGAGGTAATTCTGGGTAGGTGAATCTGGGGAGGTGAGTCTGGGGGGTTGAGTCTGGGGGGTTGAGTCTGGGGGGTGAGTCTGGTGAGGTAAGTCTGGGTAGGTGAATCTGGGGAGGTGAGTCTGGGGGTTGAGTCTGGGGGTGAGTCTGGTGAGGTAAGTCTGGGTAGGTGAATCTGGGGAGGTGAGTCTGGGGGGTTGAGTCTGGGGAGTTGAGTCGGGGGGTTGAGTCTGGGGAAGTGAGTATGGGGGTCTGAATCTGGGGGCTGAGTTTGGGGTTTGAGTCTGGGGAGGTGAGTCTGGGGGTTGAGTCTGGGTAGATGAGTCTGGGGATTGAGTCTGGGGGTTGATCCTGGGGGGTTGAGTCTGAAAGTTGATCCTGGGGGTTGAGTCTGGGGGTTGATTCTGGGGGGGTTGAGTCTGGGGTGGTTGAGTCTGGGGAGGTGAGTCTGGGGGTTGAGTCTGGGTAGATGAGTCTGGGGATTGAGTCTGGGGGTTTATCCTGGGGGGGTTGAGGCCAGGGGTTAAGTCTGGGGGTTGATCCTGGGGGGTTGAGTCTGGGTCTTGAATCTGGGGATGTTGAGTCTGGGGGGGTTGAGTCTGGGGAGGTGAGTCTGGGGTTGATCCTGGGGGTTGAGTCTGGGGGTTGATTCTGGGGGAGTTGAGTCTGGGGAGTTGAGTCTATGGGGGTTGAGTCTATGGGGGTTGATCCTGGGGATTGATTCTGGGGGAGTTGAGTCTGAGGGGTGAGTCTATGGGGGTTGAGTCTGGGGGGTGAGTCTATGGGGGTTGAGTCTGGGGGGTTGAGTATACTTCATCCGTCTCTTTTATTTCACATTTGCCACTATTTTAGATGTTTTATGTGTAAGTTCATATACTAATAGAAATGACCTCGCACAGGGAAAGTTATTTTTTGCATAGCCAAATGTTGAATACTGCCATCTAGTGGCCAAAACACCATTAATAACATTAGAGGTTGACTGGTGAAAACGTTTCATCTATTCTCAGGATGGCTGATAATTGGTTGATTGGTGGGGGTCCGACCACCGATCGGCTGACCGGGGCAATTTTATCCCTGTTTGAACGGCGCAGCAATGCACGTGCAGGAGCGCTGCTCCATTCATTCCTTAAGGGGCTGCGGAGCGCTGGGTTGTTTCCTCCATTATTCCCTTTGAATGGAGCAGCAGTCAGGCATTCGATCTGCATGCCATCTTGTAACAGAGATAAAAAATTCACCTTTCCGCCGAGTGGGTACAGTTCCCAGTGATCAGAAAGTTATCGTGTGGATAGATGACCCCTTTAGATCCAATTCTAGAAAAGTATTTCTCCAATGTTGAAAACTCATTTTTTTAAAGTTGCGAGTTACTATACATACAAAACTGCATGGTTATGCATTATATGGACAGTCGATTTATTTTAATAATAAATGTGTAATGCCTCATCTTGCCTGGGGAGGCGCTGCAGGAAAATTGAACATTCTCTTAGACAGTACAGTTTCTTTCACTGGATACCCAGAAAAATGATATCTTGTGGTCAGTTTATGATGGCGGGCCTGTTCTCCTGCAACCAGCTGCTAGGGATGGAAGAACTGTGTCCATTAGCAATACGACACCATATTGATCTCTAGACAGATGTCACCCATAGGGATGCATTGTGTGTCTCCGACTCACGTGCCCGTGTGAGGTTAATTTGAGGAATGTGATTGGCCTAACACAAGGGGGCGACGCATGAGGCCTCAGCACCAAAATGGAGCAAGTCAAGCAAGGAAATATAGGTAGATGCGATTGAACAGGTGTAGAGAACAGGTGAGTATTAAGGGGTTGTTTGGCCATAAACTACAAGTCTGCAGTCACTGTATGCATGCAAGTATGTGATATGCATATCTCCTGGTCACATTCCGACTAGACTACTGGCCTCGCTCAATGTAAGTGTATTGAGTAAGGCCGGAAACAGTCTAGTCCGAATGTGCCTCAAGTATCCAATTCGGTCAGGTTCAGACACCAAACAATCCCGGGAACACTATTTATGCAATGTGGGAACACGGTCTTATAAACATTAGTTGCATCGGTAAAGAGATACACCTCATGCATAATTCATCAAACCCCCCAATATCTGTCCCTGGAGTCCACCTCCCAGCAGGACTCGTGATCCTAACCACATTGCCGCAGCCTGTGTATAGTCTCAGAGGACCACATGTGCATACAGATCCTGGGAGTTTCACAATGTTCCAAATACTCAGCAACACCCACCAGGTGCGCTGCCTGCCTGATAACCCATATCAAAGTCATCAGACGTTAATGTCCTCAGAGAACAAAATAAGAATTTCTTAATGTTTTCCAGAGTCTGTTCCTTGCAGCTTCAAACAGATTCCTCCCATGTTCGTGACACCATAATAACATGAAAGCGTTCTTGTAGGAAATTAGGAAATTAATGGCATCGGTCTGAAGTATTTCGATAGTTGTGTCAGGCCAGGATATCATGTGGCACACAGCGTGTCCAACAAATAACTCTGAAGCATCTTTTCTTAGAAACCAACAATGTGCCACCCTCTGTTATTGCTCCTGGAAATGTAAGAACAAATTGACATCTGTGTGGTTTCATTATAATGCCATTATACTGTACGCACCAACTTTTGGAAGTTGGCATCCTAGAGCCAGTCATTTTTGTGCTACCGAAAATTTCAGACAGCAACAATGGCCAATTTAGAAGCCAGGCCCATCAACACCCATTCTCCGCTCCCAAGGCACAAGAAATTTTCTTCAGAAATTTGCAGACTGTTTCTGGGGTCTGGGAGGACTCCTAATTTTTTCCCGCAAGAATTAGCAAGTATTCCTTACAGTAGGCAATGATCTGTGCCAAACTCATCAGCAGCGGCTGCACAGATTCTTCTGGTGGTTTTGCTGCAATGAATCAGTTCGGATTCCAGGCTGTTTAGATCATAGTATTGCATGGACTGAATATAGTAATAGCCCTGAGGAAGTCGTCCTGCCCCAGGCCGTACAGTTGTCAGTTCAGCAGGGAGACCTGTGGTCAGTGACGGTCACTACTTCTTCAACACAACTGTCTGAGCTCACGCCTGCTCAGGTACAACAAGTGGAGGCAGTGCTGGGGAAATACAGGTCCATGTTTGCAAGTCATGAGGACGATGTTGGCTGTACGACAGCTATTACTCACAAAATACCAACAGGGAACACAGCGCCGATCAGAGAACGTTACCGGCAAATTCCCTCCTAGTTATACCAGGAAGTTCGAGAGATGCTCAGTCAAATGCTGCAGGCAGGTGTCATCAGGGAGAGCCAAAGTTCGTGGGTGGCCCCCATTGTGCTAGTAAGGAAAAAAGGTGGAACATTGAGGATCTGCGTGGACTATCATAAACTTAACTCCTGCACTGTGCGGGACTCATACCCTTTGCCTCGGATTGAAGAGTCCCTATCCGCTTTGGGGAAAGCCAAATTCTTCTCGACGTTGGATCTCGCTAGCAGATACTGGCAAGTGCCCATGTCGGAGAAGTACCAGGCGAAGATGGCTTTTATTTTACCTATGGGTCTCTTCGAATTCTACAGGGTGCCTTTCGGCTTGGCCAATGCCCCCGGGAAGTTTCAACGACTGATGGAGAGGTGCTTAGGTGACCTGAACTTCGAGGCTACGCTCATATACTTGGACGACATCATAGTGTATGCTTCCTCGTTTGAAGATCACCTACGGAGACTGGAGCAAGTGCTGAGTCGCATGCAGAAGTACGGACCGAAGGTGAAACCCCAGAAGTGCCACTTGTTCCAGGCTCAGATTGAGTACCTAGGTACTAGCCAAATCAGATCTCTCCTACTTTGCACTGACGAGGACCAACAGTCCGAAACACCGTGTCTGCAAATGGAGATTCTGATTTGGCTTTTATCCTAAGTCATATTACAAGACTCGTTAAAGGGTTGATTGTGACTTGTAGGATCGCTACTTCCAATAGGTGGCGCTATAGAGTACAAGTCCTCTTTGTTTGAAGAGGCAATTTGCATATTAAAATTTCCCAGAGGAGCATTGCACGGCGAATAAGCCTCCTTACCTCGACACGCCAGAGCTGGTATGTCACTCTCCACAAGGAGAAACCTTACCCCCCAGACCCCAGTCCAGAGCCTCTCATCTAGCCAAATCAGATCTCTCCTACTTTGCACTGACGAGGACCAACAGTCCGAAACACCGTGTCTGCAAATGGAGATTCTGATTTGGCTTTTATCCTAAGTCATATTACAAGACTCGTTAAAGGGTTGATTGTGACTTGTAGGATCGCTACTTCCAATAGGTGGCGCTATAGAGTACAAGTCCTCTTTGTTTGAAGAGGCAATTTGCATATTAAAATTTCCCAGAGGAGCATTGCACGGCGAATAAGCCTCCTTACCTCGACACGCCAGAGCTGGTATGTCACTCTCCACAAGGAGAAACCTTACCCCCCAGACCCCAGTCCAGAGCCTCTCATCTAGCCAAATCAGATCTCTCCTACTTTGCACTGACGAGGACCAACAGTCCGAAACACCTTGTCTGCAAATGGAGATTCTGATTTGGCTTTTATCCTAAGTCATATTACAAGACTCGTTAAAGGGTTGATTGTGACTTGTAGGATCGCTACTTCCAATAGGTGGTGCTATAGAGTACAAGTCCTCTTTGTTTGAAGAGGCAATTTGTAGGTTATGTTGTCTCAGCTGACGGAGTGGAACCATCCCGGGAGAAGATCAGGGTGATTCAGGACTGGCCAACCCGAGTCCGTGAAAGACATTCGGGCGTTCCTGAGATTGACAGGATACTACCGTCGCTTTGTGAAGAACTTTGCCCATGTGGTGCAGCCCCTGCTAGAGCTTTTGAAAGGGGTACCTCCAAATGCAAAAGGCCGGCCCATTCGCTGGGAAGAAGAACAGGAAAAAGCTTTTCGGGACTTGAAGAAAGCGCTGACTGAAGCCCCGATGCTGGCTTATGCGGACTTTGCTGTACCGTTCATTCTCCACACTGACGGAAACTTTCACGGGTTGGGGGCTGTGTTGTCACAGGTGCAGGATGGGAAAGAGAGGGTGATCGCTTATGTTAGTCCGTCCCTTCACGATTCCGAACGCAACCCGGACAATTACAGTTCCTTCAAGCTGGAGTTGCTAGCGTTGGTGTGGGCTATGACGGAGCGGTTCGTGGAATATCTGTCTGGCTCAGAGGTGTTCGTGCGCATCAATAATAATCCGTTAGCGCACCTGGAGAACGCTAAGTTAGGGGCCCTCGAACAACGCTGGGTAGCCTGGATGGCAAAATTTCAGTATAAGATTGCCTACAGGAGGGGGGCTGAAAACACCCACGCCGACGCCTTGTCCAGAGCAAGACATGCAACACCTGGGAAGAGCAAGGATGAGATGCTGGAGGATGAGGAAGTTCCCCGATTTTGGAAGACTGCTGGGACTGGACCACCCCAAGTGAAGGAGTGTTGGGAAGGTCCAGGGACGAGTGGGTCTGCTTACAACAGGACAGTGAACGCGCTCTGTTTCGTCAATGGGTAACTGTGAAACAGTTGCCCAGACAAGAACAAAGAAGCACCCTTACTCCAGAGGTGCTGAAAATACTCCAACAGTGGGAGCGACTCCAGATGCGAAATGGGCTGTTGTATCGAAAGGTCCAGCTACAGAGAGAACTGGGGTCTCCTGGCAGGTGGTGATCCCAGAGACAGTGTTATCTAAAATTGCGGCTGAGGCTCACGAAAAAGGAGCACACTTCGGTGCTGAGAAAACCTTTCAATGGCTACAGCGTTTTGTCTATCATCCTCAGTTAAGAACAGCGGTTAAAGAGGCCTGTAAACTCTGCTGGGCTTGTGAATTGGCCAAATCTCCAGAACAACGGGCTCTGACACAGACCATTGTGAAGTCAGCACCCCTGGAACTACAGACCGTCGACTACTTGACCATCAGACCAGCGCACCAGGGATATGACCACTGTCTAGTGATGATTGATCATTTCTCGAAGTTTGCTGTAGTTACACCCACTCAAGATCAAATGTTGGCTGCTCATGCCATCAGCCAAAACTTTATTCAGATCTATGGATGCCGCAACGGATCCACTCTGATCAGGGAGCCTGTTTCTTAGGAAGAGTCATGGATGAGCTACAACAGATCTATCAGTTTGACCGTTCTCACACCATGACATACCATCCACAAGGAAATGGGGCCTGTGAACGATTTAATCGTACCCTCATACAGATGCTGAGAACCTTGGAGGAAGATCAAAAGGTTCGGTAACCTGAATACTGTCGGAGCTGGTATGGATCTATAACAATCGGGTGCACCAGACCACCGAGTTCACACCCTACTCTGTGTTGTTCGGTCGCGACAGGAAAGAAGTCACGAAGCTGGAATTGGACCCAGGGAGGACTACCCATGGACGGGGTGTCTACCTGTGTTCGAGAACATCATCATCGTCTGCAGACTCTACATCGTCTGGTGAAGACTCGACTTCAGAAGTTGGAACACACTGAGAAACTTCCCCTGCGATGGAGAGATCTTTTGGTTGGGGACGGAGTGTTGGTAAGAGAAAAATGTCCACGGGACAAGCTGGAGAATCGGTGGAGAATCGGCCATATCGAGTGAAGCGTCGGTTCGGTGGAAAAGGACCCATGTATGAGATTCAACCGGAAGGAGAGAGGGACTCTCCCACGCGGATAGTACACCGAAGTATGCTCCAGCCATGCCTCTCCGAGGATCCCTTATCGGGAGAAAAAACGCCTGAGGTTCCTGAGATGGCAGCTCCCACAGTAGAGGAAGATGAAGAGGAAGAAGTTCCTGAAAAAATAGCTTGAGAACGTGTCTGAGAATCAGAACCCTGGAACCTCAGAAGGAAATGTTACGGCTGGCACGGATCTGACTTCCAACATCAGGACAGCCGGGTACAACCACACTCGAGGACTCCATTACTCCTTCCAATCTACAACGCTCTGAACAAACCAAGGTTGGACAGCCCCCCAACCGGTACAATCAGGATCAATTTATCAGGCAACCGGTTGTTGAGAGAGACCCACACAGACACGATGTATCCCAGGATGCCTCGCCCGTGGAATGGCGAGTGAAAGTGGGAGTGTAAGGAGATGGACAGGAGCAGTGCTGCCGGTTCGAGGAACACTCTGGGCCGGAACTATCGGGGCCGTCACCACTGTTCAGGGGGATG
Source organism: Oophaga sylvatica (assembly GCA_033576555.1). Lineage (NCBI taxonomy): Eukaryota > Metazoa > Chordata > Amphibia > Anura > Dendrobatidae > Oophaga > Oophaga sylvatica. The sequence goes on from JARQOD010000004.1 coordinate 24,745,611, forward strand.
ACTTGTCTGTGTGGGGAAAGCCTGAGCACCTGACAGAAGGGGGTATGGGGTACATAAAAGGAGCTGAGCGCGGGAAAGGGGGAGACTTGGCGGGAAGGCAGGAAGAAGGTTGACTCCCTCTCCTTAACTACTGCCACTGATGCCAGCCCTTTAGAGACTGCCCGACTCACATATCCTTTACCGAGTGTCCCTCCACGAACCAGACTCAGAACGTGCAGTGCAGCAGACGTACCGTCTTCTCCTAGACTTTGTGATTCTGTGCGAGGCCTTCAAATGTAAGAAAGAACAGCATTCTATCAGGGTGATTGTGAAGAATTCAAAGCTTTATTCTGCCATGATGCAATGTTTCAACCCAAATGGGTCTTTATCAAGCATGCTTGATAGCATGCTTGATAGTCAATGAAAAAAGGGAGTTAAGTTGAATTTTTATGCTTTTTTTTATTTTGTAGCAACTGTTTTTTATTTCTTTACACTTTATTCTCTTGTTTCTTTTGGGACTTGAACCTGAAGTGGGTTGATTGCTTGTTTTCCCTACTGCAATATTTCAGTATTAAATTACATCAACATTTCAGCAATTATTCTCTCCCGTCCAGGGAGATTAGCTACAGTGCCATTGGTTGTAAACTTCTTAATTATGTTGCACACTGTGAACAAAGGAACATCAAGATCTCTAGAGATGGACTTGTAACCTTGAGATTGTTGATTTTGTTCAACAATTTTGGTTCTCAAGTCCTCAGACAGTTCTCTTCTCTTTCTGTTCTCCAAGTTTAATGTAACACACACAAACACAATGCAAAGATGGAATCAACTTCTCCCCTTTTTATCTGGTTTCAGGTGTGAATTTAACATCGCCCACTTCTGTTACTTGCCACAGGTGAGTTTGAACGAGCATCACATGCTTGAAGCAGCGCAACCCACAATTTTGGAAAGGTGCCAACAATTTTGGCCGGCCCATTTTGGTGGTTTTTGTGTGAAATTATGTCCAATTTGCCTTTTTTTCTCTGTTTTTTTTGTGTTGTTCCAATACACACGAAGGAAATAAAGACGTGAATACCACAGTCTCCTATGAAACCCAATGTAGAGTCATCATATTGCTTTTCTTTTGCCTCTGCTTATGTAACATGATGTGGCAGATGCCTCTAATCTTCTGCCTCTCAGCAAACTTAACTTTAAAAAAAAAAAAAAAAACCTGTGATAAAATTTCAAATTTAAAGAAAATATATATCAGGGTTTTCAAGGCACATAACGCAGCAGGTCTGAGAATATAATATAAAGGTTCGGATTAATAAGGGGTGTCTGGATGAGAATTAGGCTTTGAACTAACAATAAAATACATTTCATTAAAAGAATATTCTAATACCGCAGCTGTGTCAAAAGTCCACGCCGAGCGCAATTACTGGCAAATCTTGAAGACGGGTCTTTACTAATGACTTTATTTCCTTCCTGTAACTCTGGGAAAATCTTTGAAGCTGATTTATAACATTTAAGATGGAAAATATGCTACGTTCCAGTGCAGGGAAATCCGTTCACTCAACAAAGCCGCTGACATGGCCTCCTGGCCCGGTCTGAGATCCTATTACTGTATGTGCCCACCACGTCTAATCATCTGCCCGGCTGCTGATATATAGGCGCCGTTATTCTGTGCACTGTAATAATTGGTAGCAATGGATCACCTGAATTGTCCGCTGTATCCCCCCTCCTTCATGCTTTTAGGGTATTATCCAAAATAGTAAAAAGTAAGACGAGGATGAAAATTTTACATCTAACCTCAATATCCTTTCGACTATAGTGTTGAGGATTTTTTTCACACACGGGCAAAGATTCATTTTAAAGGGTCTCATCTTCATAGATGACTATGGTTGGATAGCCCTTGTAAAAACAACCAATTTTGCAATTTGCTGCTTATTAAAATTTGCAGTCGTTCTAGAGATATTAAATGTTTTCTCTTTTGTTTACAGCTCGTTGCCTTGGAGACCGACCACCACTAATGTTTAGCTTGTAAGCACTGCGCTAAAGTCTGCTTGTATTAGGAGATAACAGTGCACTCCAGTGACACAGGCAAGCTTCAAAACAGTGCTTACAAGCCGTAGCGTACAAAGAAATCATGGGGCCCCTTGGTAGAAGTCTTAATTGCCCCAAAAACCTCCCTCTCCCCCCAAAAAATATTGTTCAGCAGGATCACAGAAGAGCATAACTCACAACTTTGCAGCACTTACAAAGTAATTTTGTCTTGCACTGAGTGCCCCCAACCACCCAAACACATTATTATACCCCTACAGTGAATTCCTCCACAGTTCTCTCCACACGCACAGTATGATGTCCCTACAGTATCCTCACCCCACTTCAAAGTATGATACCCGCACAGTGATCCCAACACAGCATGATGTCACCCATAGTCCCCACGCACAGTATTATTGTGTGGAAGACCCCGACACAGCCCTCAACCCAGAAATGGCCCCACACAGACCTCCTTACAGTATGGTGACCCCCACAACCCTCTACACTGTATAAGGACAGGCACACATTATAATCGACCCTACTAATCTTCCAAACAGTGCAATGGCCCACGTATAACCATCTACACAGTATAATGACCCTTCCACAACCCTCCACATTGTATAATGGCCCCTCAAACAGCCCTCAAAATACTACAATGGCCCTCCTCCCCACAGCCCTGCAAATAATATAATGGCCTCCACACAGCCCTCCATACAGTATAGTGGCCACACACACAGCCTTCCAAACAGTATAATGGTCCCTTGCACAGCCCTCTAAACAATATAAGTGGCCTCCACACAGCCAAATAGTATGATGGCCCCCCAAACAGCCCTCCAAATAGTATGATGGACCCCTAAGTAGTCCTCTAAATAGTACGATAGCCTCCCAAGTGGCCCTCTAAATAGTATAATCGCCCCGACATAGCCTTCCAAATATTATGATGGCCCCAATATAACCTTCCAAACAGTATGATGACCCCACATAGCCCTCCAAATAGTACGATGACCCCACATAGCCCTCCAAATAGTATGATGACCCCACATAGCCCTCCAAATAGTACGATGACCCACACATAGCCCTCCAAATAGTATGATGGACACCAAGTAGCGCTGTAAATAGTATGATGGCTCCCGAAATGTATTAATTGATTTAAAGAAAAGTACTAACCTGTCCCCGTTTCCCCCGCTGCTTCGGTCTCTGCAGCGGGTGGTCTGCACTGCTTCCCACAGTGATGTAGTGACATCATTGCCACCCACTGCACTGAGACGTCATGGAGGAGGAGGGAGCGTCAGATGATGGCCATCCCTCCATCAATGCTTTCAACTGTATCAGCAGAGGAGTTGGTCCGGGAGGTGAGAATTGATTTCATTTTTTTTGGGGTCGATTAACAAGTGGTTGTCCATTAGCTGCCAACACTTTTAAGGGTCTAGTAAAAAAAAAACTAGATCCCCATTCCGTAATGTTTTTTCTTGTTTTTATTTTCTCAGATAAATTCATACTTGGCACCTCGTGACATAAGGGGATAGCGAAAAGCAAAATATATTTAAGATGGTGCGCGTCCATTTATTTTGTGTTGTAACAGCTTGGCGCAGGCAGGAGGCGATAGAGGACCGGAATATTACAGCAGTTTGATCACGAGGGTACTGCACTGCCAATGGGCCCCCATGATCAGCACCATGACGGTAACACACATCTGAGATTCTACCTCAACTTCTGGGATCGGAGATTACTCTGATCCTGACAGTTTAACCCCTGAGATGCTGTGAACCTAAGGTGTTTGACAGAAGGAGGGGCCATCTGTACCACTGCTGGTGCTGATGAATTGCCATTGGACCTAACCAAGTCCTCCATTCCGGTAGCTGCCCATTAGGCTACACCATAAGTACGTCCGAATTGGCGGCCTGTCAATTTTAACACTAATGGCTTACAATATCTTAGAGTGATAGATTGCTGCTTCAATTGGAAAAAGTAGAGAAAAAAAGATGGAATTATGTCTTATAACATTTTTATGAAAAAGTCCCCACCCCCCAAAAAAAATATTAAAAATATTTCACCATTAAAAATATTTAGTACTGCTGCAAATAGACTACTGATTATTAGTTATACAATATGGCTAAATAATAAATTATACATACCAAAAATGGTATTAATAAAAACAACAACTGGTCCCCCCAAAAAAACAATCCCTTACTGAACGGAATCAATGGGAACATACAAAAGTTATGGCTCTTGGAATGAGACAAATGGAATAGGCTGGAAACGGACTCTCGTCACCCTCTTACCAAATGGTTTGAATGTTCGGTCAGATCAGCCCCTTGATGAATATTAAAAATGTACTTTGTTCACTTTGTTCCGCCATGTTGGCGCCATGCCTTTTGTTGGGCGTATTGCCTGTGTACTGGGTCATATATACAGGCAATAAACTGTAATAAGTAGTAAACACCACAAACCAGACTTAATCCCAGACTACTCAAATTATACCAGACCCCAAACGACCTCAAAAAATAAATCACCCAGACCTGACCCTAATATACACCCAGAACGACCCCTAAATCAATCCCCAGACCTGACCCTATATACCTCCAGACCTGACCCCTAAATATATTCCCCAGACCTGACTCCTAATACAACTCCCAGACCTGACCCCCTAAATACATACCCCAGACCTGACTCCCTAAATACATACCCCAGACCTGACCCTAATACAACCCAGAACTGATCCCCTAAATACAACTCCTGACCTGACCCTATATACAACCCAGAAAGAACCCCTAAATGCAACCCAGACCTGACCCTATATACATACCCAGACCTGACCCCCTAAATATATACCCCAGACCTGACCCTATATACAGACTCCAGACCTGACCCCCTAAATATATTCCCCAGACCTGACTCCCTAAATATATACCCCAGACCTGACTCCCTAAATACATACCCCAGACCTGATCCCCTAAATACATACCCCAGACCTGATCCCCTAAATATATACCCCTGACCTGACCCCTAAATATATTCCCCAGACCTGACCCCCTAAATATATATTCCCCAGACCTGACCCCCTAAATATATTCCCCAGACCTGACCCCCTAAATATATTCCCCAGACCTGACTCCCTAAATAATACCCCAGACCTGACTCCCTAAATACATACCCCAGACCTGATCCCCTAAATACATACCCCTGACCTGACCCTATATACAGACTCCAGAAAGAACCCCTAAATGCAGACTCCAGACCTGACCTCCTAAATACATAGCCCAGACCTGACCCCCTAAATACATACCCCAGACCTGACCCCTAAATATATTCCCCAGACCTGACCCCCTAAATATATTCCCCAGACCTGACCCCCTAAATATATACCCCAGACCTGACTTTCTAAATACTGTATATACCCCAGACCTGACCCCTATATACAGACTCCAGAAAGAACCCCTAAATGTACACTCCAGACCTTACCCACTAAATACAGACCCAAGACCTGAACCCCTAAATACAGACTTCAGAAAGAACCCCCTAAATACTGACCTAGACTACACCCCTAAATATAGAGTCCAGACCACACACCCTAAATACAGACCTCAGTCCATACCCCTTAAAAACAAACCATAGACCACATCCGCTAAATACAGACTGCAGAACAGAACCCCGAAATACAGACCCTAGACCAGACCCCTAACTACAGACCCTAGAACAAACTCCTTAAATACAGACCCCAGAACAGAACCCTAAATACAGATCCCCTAAACGTAAATCTCAAGCCAGGCTGCTAAATACAGGTCCCAGAATAGACCCCCGAAATATAGACTGTAGACCAGACCATCTAATTACAGACCCCAGACCAGATCCCCTAAATGAGGATCCCAGAACAAACTCTCTAAATACAGATCCAGATTATACCCCTAAAAACAGACCCCAGTTCAGACCCCCTAAAAACAGACCCCAGTTCAGACTCCCTAAATACAGACCCCAGACCTGAATCACTAAATACAGACCTCTAAATAGAAATATCAGAGCAGACACCTTAATACAGACCCCAGACCCAAACTCCAAAATACAGACCGCCTAAATAATTACTCTGCATGAAGTCAGAAGCACATGGAGGCCGGGGTGTTGTGTGGAGCCCTAATAATGTGCTCTTATATTCCACTTGGGTACATTTACCTATTCCCTCTACTAGTTTGGGCATACGCCTCATCAGTGGGGTCTATATGGCCAGTACGGGCTGGTCCATAACATCTGTTTCTCTATATGGGGTTGGTTTTTCAAGTGCTCTACTGCCATCTACAGATCACCTGTGGAACTGCAACAAACCACATAAGTCATATAAACAATGAGATATCAGTGTTTATAATATTCTAATATTTATTCTGGGTGTTAAAGAGCTATTAAAAAAATAATTCATTAATTTTGTGGACAGCAGCCCTTAGTCGGTGGAGAAGTAGGAGTTGTACTTAGGTCTTGGTGCTTAAAGAGACCCATATAGGAAGACTCCAGCATAAAGCAGCACATGGTAGGTGGGCCTTGGGACAGATTTTGGATTGGGGTCCTGGAGCTGCTGGTCACTATTCTGGACGCTATAACAGCAGCAGGAATAAATGATTACATTCAGTGATTGCACATTGTATTGTAGTTATGTCTGCAGTGACATCTAGTGGACAAAGTCAGCATACAATATGGTCCTGACTGTAAAATACCAGCACCCTGGACTGATTTATGTAGTTTTATTGGTACAATTTTGGGGTCCATACGATTTTCGGATCTTCTGTATATTTCATTTTATTTGGAGATGAAGAGACTAAAAAACAAATATTGTGTAATTTATGGGATATATATTATATTTAATTAGTTTAGCCACACATGCGGTGATTTATGTTTTGGGGGAAACAGGGTTACCTACACCAGAGATCACTTGATGGCTCATACAACACTGTAATATTACCTATCTCCTTTGAAGCCCAGACAAAGGATGGGTTGATGGGTGTACAAACATGGCAGACACAGGGACCTTCTGTAGACCCCAGGTGCCATGTCATACTAGGCCCCATCCTGGTATAATGACCCTCATCCTGGGCCCCAACCTGGTATAATGACCCCTATACAGGGCCCCAACCTAGTATAATGACCCTCATCCTGGGCCCCAACCTGGTATAATGACCCTCATCCTGGGCCCCAACCTGGTATAATGACCCTCATCCTGGGCCCCATCCTGGTATAATGACCCTCATCCTGGGCCCCATCCTGGTATAATGACCCTCAACCTGGGCTCCAGTTCTGATTATCTTTTCCAACAACACATAAAAAATAAACAATTAATGTTACCTTCCTCTGCTCCCCTGAAGTCCTCTTCTATAGCCGACAGCTGACATCACTTCTATCTGCCGGCCTTGATGGGCACGCAGTCTCTGATTGTCCGGCACTGTGTATTGCAGTGCAGGTGCCGGTGGGTCTATGTGCTGCAATGCGCTTCAGCTGGATGTGCATCCTCAGACGCACATCCAGCTGAGATAGGTGCCGCTGTTGGAAAGCCTCCCTCCCACAGTCTGTGACCACGATTATTACGCCCCTGGTGGTGGGCAACGGGAGTCGGAGTGGACACCTTCCTCCATTTTCAAAATATTGCTGTCATTATTAACAACTGCATCTAAGGGGTTAAACTGCTGGGATTGGCGCCAGCTCTGATCACGGCAGTTAGACTTCGGTGTCGACTGTATAACACAGCCTGCACTCTTGCTGCATGAAGAGGGATCAGCTCTAGGTAACACTTCATACATGCAATGCATAGTTCTGCCAGTGTCACCAATGGAAACCAGGTCAGTGAGGGACCCCAGGCACAGTGAAACCACGCATAATTGCTTATTATTATTTTTAACTCCTTCCTAATCCAATCCTCAAATAATTCAACCAATCAGTTACCATTTTGCAAGATTTGTGCAAATTGAATCCCTAATTTTTTTTTGGGGGGAGGGAAATTGAATATGCTTTATTGTTTGTTTGTATATTTACCCTTTCTTACATCCCTGATGATACTGGTATAATAACCTTTATCCTGGGCCTCATCCTGGTATAATGACCCTCATCCTGGGCTCCATCCTGGTATAATAACAATCATCCTGGGCCCCATCTTGGTATAATGACCCCCATCCTGGTATAATGACCCTCATCCTGGGCTCCATCTTGGTATAATGACCCCCATCCTGGTATAATGACCCTCTTCCTGGGCCCCATCTTGGTATAATGACCCCCATCCTGGTATAATGACCCTCATCCTGGCTCCATCCTGGTATAAATCACCCTCATCCTGTGCCCCATCTTGGTATAATGACCCCCATCCTGGTATAATGACCCTCATCCTGGGCTCCATCCTGGTATAATCACCCTCATCCTGGGCCCCATCTTGGTTTAATGACCCCCATCCTGGTATAATGACCCTCATCCTGGGCCCCATCTTGATATAATGACCCCCATCTTGGTATAATGATCCTCAACCTGGGCTCCATCTTGGTATAATCACCCTCATCCTGGGTCCCATCTTGGTATAATGACCCTCATCCTGGCCGCATCTTGGTATAATGACCCCATCCTGGTATAATGACCCTCATCCTGGGCTCCATCCTGGTATAATCACCCTCATCCTGGCCCCATCTTTGTATAATGACCATCATCCTGGGCTCCATCCTGGTATAATCACCCTCATCCTGGGCTCCATCTTGGTATAATGACCGCCATCCTGGTATAATGACCCTCATCCTGGGCCCCATCTTGATATAATGACGCCCATCTTGGTATAATGATCCTCATTCTGGGCTCCATCCTGGTATAATCACCCTCATCCTGGGCTCCATCCTGGTATAATGACCCTCATCCTGGGCCCCATCTTGGTATAATGACCCTCATCCTGGGCTCCATCCTGGTATAATGACCCTCATCCTGGGCCCCATCTTGGTATAATGACCCTCATCCTGGCCCCATCTTGATATAATGACCCCCATCTTGGTATAATGATCCTCAACCTGGGCTCCATCTTGGTATAATCACCCTCATCCTGGGTCCCATCTTGGTATAATGACCCTCATCCTGGGCCCCATCTTGGTATAATGACCCCATCCTGGTATAATGACCCTCATCCTGGGCTCCATCCTGGTATAATCACCCTCATCCTGGGCCCCATCTTGGTATAATGACCATCATCCTGGGCTCCATCCTGGTATAATCACCCTCATCCTGGGCTCCATCTTGGTATAATGACCGCCATCCTGGTATAATGACCCTCATCCTGGGCCCCATCTTGATATAATGACGCCCATCTTGGTATAATGATCCTCATTCTGGGCTCCATCCTGGTATAATCACCCTCATCCTGGGCTCCATCCTGGTATAATGACCCTCATCCTGGCCCCATCTTGGTATAATGACCCTCATCCTGGGCTCCATCCTGGTATAATGACCCTCATCCTGGGCCCCATCTTGGTATAATGACCCTCATCCTGGCTCCATCCTGGTATAATGACCCTCATCCCGGGCAGCATCCTAGTATAAAGACCCTCATCCCGGGCCCCATCCTGGTATAATGACCCTCATCCCGGGCCCCATCCTGGTATAATGACCCTCATCCCGGGCCCCATCCTGGTATAATGACCCTCATATGCTTATATTTTTTGTTTGTATATTTACCCTTTCTTACATGTCTTGATGATCTGTGAGAGGTTCGAGTCCCGAGACCACCACTGATCGCTCTAAAAAAAACCACAAGCACCAAGTTGCTGCATGAGCACAAAGCAGTGGTGGCGCTCATAGACTTTCTATTGAGCCCCTTTACAAGGAGATGTGCTACCAGAAAATGATATTTTTTAGACCTCATGTGATTAACGTTGAATATTTTTTTTGCAGTTTTTTCGCTGGACCTATTGACACCAGGGATGACCATCAATGGACATCAGTTCTGTAGATCATCGACCCTTGTATGAGGCTCTTACACCTACAGAAATAGAAGTGTGGTAATCTAAGGAAAGCATTATTGTAGATGATGGTGGAAGATTGAGAGCTCAGAGACAAATAAGTAAAGTGGGAGATGAAACTGTAATGATTCAGAAGCTGATGGCAGGAGAAACTGTAGGATAGGGCGGCTGTGGCCAATTCTACGTAAGGTGACTCCAGAGGAAATTCAGAGATGGAGTCATACTTTAATTTTTTTTTTTTCTGTACAGCCTTAAAGGGGTTCTCCAGGAATATGAAGCAAAACTAAATAACTAAAGGAAATACCACTATAAATATATTTCTAAATACTCCGCATTAGTAAATCATAACCATTTTGTGTAGAGCAGTAATCACTATAGAATTAAAATGTTTGCCGCCTTGTTATATTGCCAGAAGCATGTCCAAGAATGTTACGTCAGGTGTCTATGAGCATGTGCAGTAGAAATTCTGCCCTCTCCCTCCATGTTTAGGAAGCGTTGCTTATAGGGTTATTCTGATCTTATAATGAAGATCCCAGGGGTGCTGAGGAAAGAAGAGGCTGCTCACACTGCTGTCCACCCAGTCTATCTGATCTAATACTGGAGATACCAGGGGTGCTGAGGTAAGAAGAGGCTGCTCACACTGCTTCCCACCCTGTCTATATGATCTAATACTGGAGATACCAGGGGTGCTGAGGTAAGAAGAGGCTGCTCACACTGCTGTCCACCCTGTCTATATGATCTAACACTGGAGATACCAGGGGTGCTGAGGTAAGAAGAGGTTGCTCACACTGCTGTCCACCCAGTCTATCTGATCTAATACTGGAGATGCCAGTTTTGCCGAGGTAAGAAGAGGCTGCTCACACTGCTGTCCACCCTGTGTATATGATCTAATACTGGTGTAAGGTTCTGTGTACATGTTCCTGAAACTCAGTTTGTTCGTCAGCCATTTTACTTTCTGTCTTGCTGCAGCTATCTTGCCCTCAGTCAAAATGGAGTTTCCAGCTTGCATGTTCCCGCCCTGATTCTCTCCTTTTGCTTCTTAAGCAGCCACAGCTGAGCAATCAGTGCTTCAGAATCTAGCCTGCAGTGAACCTGTGACCTGACTCCTAAAGCCTTGGACCTTGTACTCCAGCTATTCCTACTGAGGAACTCTGAAGCACTTGTGGACTCTAAACCCTGCTCTTTGAAAGACCCACGTTTGCATGGACTTACGGTAACAGAGAAGAAGATCCTGAACCTGTTGTGGAGAGTGATTGCTGAGCTTAGATTACTCTGGCCTGCTGTGTCTCCTGCTTCTGTGTCTGCAAACTGTGTGACTATTTTTGCCAACTTGTATGAAGTAATACAAGACTTTCTATATCAAACCTGTGTCTCATGTATTTTCATCGCACCCAAGCACAAGACGCTATATGAACTGTACTACATACATTACAAGATTCTGAAGCCAAAACGTTAGTGTCTGCTGGGTCTGGAAAGGCTGTGTCTGCTGTAACTGTGGATATCGGATGTCCGGTTGTACTTTCTGTGATGACAGTGGTTGTGACTTCTCACAACCATTCCAGGTGAGCAATTCCCTTAAGTGTTTTTTTTTTCTGCAGTGTTACCACAGGTAAACACTATTGTTTTTTTTTTTTCTCTCTTTTTCTCTTTTTGTCTGCTGTAACTGTGGATATCAGATGTCCGGGTGAACTTTCTGTGATGATAGTGGTTGTGACTTCTCACAACCATTCCAGGTGAGCAGTTCCCTTAATTTTTTTTCTCTCTGCAGTGTTACCACAGGTAAACACTATTGTTTTTTTTTTTCTCCTCTCCTCTTCTTCCAGTACTCCTGTCTTAAAAGATCTGGAAAATGGAGGCCCGCATAAAGGAACTTTGCGGAGTGACTGATAATATCCTTGCAGATTTGCAGAATGTAAAGACCCGTTTTTCAAGCCTACAGGACCTCACTAATCACAATTTGCAAGTGTTTGGACAGACTGCCCAGGATTTGCGAGCCAGGATTGAGGTTCTAGAAGAGCGAGTCCAGGCTCCTGCCGTAGCCCCGAGTTCTGGGATTCCCAAGTTGCCCCCTTTTCGTTTTGGCGGTGAACGTGAGAAATTCAGGGGATTTATTAATCAATGCAATCTTTTTTTTCTGCACATGCTTCACAATTTCCCACTGAACGATCTAAGGTGCTTACTATAATTATGTTGCTTACCAACAAGGCTTTGATGTGGGCAAACCCTCTGATTGAGACTGAGGATGATTGTTTGAATCACCTTGATGCTTTTATTTCAGCCATGGGGCAGGTGTTTGATGACCCCAATCGAGGTGCAACAGCTGAAGCAGCCATGTTAGCTTTGCGCCAAGGTAAGCACTCGGTAGCTGAATATGCCTTGGATTTCAGGAGATGGGCCCTTGATACTACCTGGGACAGTTCCGCCAAAAAATCTATTTTTCGAAAGGGGTTATCTCCACTGATTAAGGATGAACTTGCTCGTGCCGACCCTCCCACTGCGTTAGGTGACTTTATTAACTACTGCATCCGTATTGATACTCGTCTGACTGAACGCAGGCAAGAGAGATGGTTCGAAAGCAATCGCACTAACCTTTTCCTACCTTCCTCTCCAGCTAAGGAACCTTTGAGTAGGATTACACAGGAACCTGAACCTGAACCCATGCAGGTAGACTCTTTACAACGACGGGTTAGTGATGCACGCAAGGAACATCGTTTTAAGGAAAATCTATGTTTCTATTGTGGTAAGTCAGGGCACTTCATTATAAACTGCCCCAGCCGTTCTCGTAAGACTACTGCAGCACTCATTCATTGTGAGTGTTGCGAGAGGGGATCTGTCAGGTCCGAGCCTCAGGCTCCAGAGAGATCTGCAGCAACAGATCTTGATTTCTCGGACTTAAACTCCGTTACCTCTGAGGACGTTGACTGTGTAAACGCTGCCATTTTTCAAGTTTCCTCAGCGGTGTCCCAGCTGAGTTGTAAGAAAAACAATTCTCATTGCTTTCTTTCCATCAAACTCTGGGTTGACTCAGCTTGGGTGTCTAGCTCTGCTATGATCGACTCAGGGGCAAGTGGAAATTTTATGGATGTCTCCTTTGCTCTGAAACAGGGGATACGTTCAGTGAAGAAGGCTACTCCAGTACAGATGGAAACTGTGGATGGCTCCCTGCTGACCTCTGGACCAGTGGATCAGGAAACAGAGCCTTTGAGGGTTCTTATGGTAAAGATCATCAAGAAACTGTCCTTTATGCTTATCTCTTCTCCCCACTTTCCCATTATTCTAGGGCTACCATGGCTGCAGGCTCAGAATCCTACCATTAACTGGGAGACCAAGGAATTACACTTTCCAGAGAAACAGATGAGTCCAAAAGTTTCAGCTTGCTCTGTTCCTAAAGGAACCATGTCAGTCCCTGAACTACCAGCTGTATACCAGGACTATGTGGATTTATGTGACAAGAAGAACGCTGACCAGCTTCCTCCTCACCGTCCATATGATTGTCCAATTGAATTATTGCTGGAGCAGAGATACCTTTTGGTAAGATCTACCCCCTGGCGGGGCCCGAGCTAAAGGCTTTAAAGGATTACATAGACGAAAATCTAGCCAAGGGCTTCATACGCCCCTCTTCATCTCCTGCAGGTGCACCCATCTTCTTTGTAAAGAAGAAAGATGGATCTCTGAGACCATGCGTAGACTATAGGGAACTCAATAAGGTTACTATTAGAAACCGTTATCCATTGCCTTTAATCCCTGAGTTATTGGAGAGAGTGCGACATGCCAAAATTTTCTCTAAACTAGATCTTCGTGGGGCCTATAACTTAGTCCGTATTAGACCTGGGGATGAATGGAAGACTGCATTCAGGTCACGCTATGGACACTTTGAATATCTAGTTATGCCTTTTGGTCTGAGTACCGCCCCAGCCACTTTCCAACACTTGGTGAATGACATCTTCAGGGATCTCCTAGATACATTCGTGGTAATTTATTTGGATGATATTCTAATTTTTTCTAACTCCACAGAGGAACATCATGGACATGTGAGAATGGTCTTGGAACGTCTAAGACAAAATCATCTTTACATCAAACTTGAAAAGTGTGAATTCCATAGGACCGAAATTCAATTTCTGGGGTATGTACTGTCTACACAAGGAATTAGTATGGATGGAAGCAAAACCCAAGCCATCAAGGATTGGCCAAGTCCTAGAAATGTGAAGGAGGTACAGCGCTTCATCGGGTTTGCCAACTTCTATAGACGTTTCATTAGAAATTTCTCTGAGGTAGTGTCACCTATCACCCAACTTACCCGGAAAGAGTCTAGGTTCTCCTGGACTCCCCAAGCCCAGGAAGCATTTTCCCGTTTAAAAGATAAATTTACCACTGCACCTATCCTAGTACATCCCAACCCCGAGCTTGCCTTCATAATAGAGGTGGATGCTTCAGACTGTGCCGTTGGAGCTATACTCTCTCAGAGAACAGGTGAGAAGAATGTCTTGCATCCCTGTGCCTTCTTTTCCCAGCAGTTGTCTTCGGCTGAGAGGAACTACGATGTGGGCAATAGAGAGTTGTTGGCCATTATTGCCGCCTTCAAAGAATGGAGACACCTTCTTCAGGAGCTGCACAGCAAATAGTCGTCCTGACAGATCATCGTAACCTTGAGTTTATCAGGTCGGCTAAGTGCCTGACTCCTCGCCAGGCTCGCTGGAATCTTTTCTTAAACCAATTTAATTTTATCATTTCTTATAGACCAGGATCGCGCAATGGAAAGGCTGATGCACTCTCTAGGATTTACTCAGCAGAGACACGTCCAATTACTCCTCCTAAGACTATTCTTCCTGACTCTAGATTCCTAGGAGTAATTTATAATCAAGACCTACTTAAGGACATCAAGGAAGCATACCATGCGGATTCCTTTTTGGCACAACCCCCAAGGGACGTAAGTCTTGTCTTTAAGAATGGTGTGTGGATTCAGGGACAACGCCTGTATATTCCTGAAACAGTCAGATTGAGAGTATTGCAACTCATTCACGATTCCAAGATAGCTGGGCATAGAGGAATTCTAAAGACACAGGAATTTCTCTCTCGTTTCTTTTGGTGGCCCACTTGCAGGAAGGATGTTTTAAACTATGTCACTTCATGTGAAGTCTGTGCAAGATGCAAAACACCTCGCTCCTCACCAACTGGTCTGTTACAGCCTTCCCACCCCGTCCCGCCCGTGGGGATCCATTTCTATGGACTTCATTGTGGAGTTACCAACCTCTCAAGGGAAGAACACCATTCTAGTGGTGGTTGACCGTCTAACAAAGGCAGCTCATTTTATCCCTTGTGTCGGCTTACCCACTGCAAAACAGACATCAGATTTGATGATTAAAGATGTGTTTCGCTTACATGGAGTACCGGATGAGGTTATTTCGGATCGAGGGGTGCAATTCACTTCTAGGTTTTGGCAAAATTTCTGTGCAGCATTGGACATTAAAGTAAACCTTTCTTCTGCTTTTCATCCCCAGACTAATGGACAGACCGAACGAACCAATCAAACCCTGGAGCAGTATCTCCGCTGCTTTATCTGCCACCTACAGGATGATTGGGTGGATCTACTTCCATTAGCTGAGTTCTCGTATAACAACTCTCAGAGTGCCTCCACTAAGCAGTCTCCTTTTTACTCTAATCTAGGTTATCATCCTAACATTCTACCACGATTTCCCATAGAAACGCCTTTACCAGCAGTGGCTCAAAGAATCACGTCTTTACAGAAGAATATGGATCTTCTAAAGGAGAATCTGGAATCGGCTCAGGAAAGGTACAAGAAAGCAGCAGATAAATTTCGTAAACCTGCACCAGCTTTCAAGGTAGGAGACTTGGTCTGGCTGTCAACCAGAAATCTTAAGTTAAGGATTCCATCGTCTAAGTTGGGACATAAGTACATTGGACCCTATAAAATCAGTAAAATTATAAGTGCCGTTGCTTGTCGTCTTCAATTGCCCAGAACTATGAGAATTCACCCTGTCTTTCATGTATCCCTACTAAAGGCTGCGACACCCAATACGTTTCCTGGACGTTCTTCTCCTTGCCCTGACCCAGTGCTAGTCGATGGTCAGGAAGAATTTGTGGTGGAAAGGATTTTAGATTCCAGGTTGTATAGAAATCAGTTACAATATCTGATTAAATGGCAGGGCTACCCAGTGGAGGACAACTCATGGGAACCAGTCAATAACGTTAATGCTCCTCGCTTGCTCCGTCAGTTTCATCAGAGGTACCCACACAAGCCTGGCCTGAGGTCATCCGGAGGTTGTCCCTAAGGGGGAGTAATGTAAGGTTCTGTGTACATGTTCCTGAAACTCAGTTTGTTCGTCAGCCATTTTACTTTCTGTCTTGCTGCAGCTATCTTGCCCTCAGTCAAAATGGAGTTTCCAGCTTGCATGTTCCCGCCCTGATTCTCTCCTTTTGCTTCTTAAGCAGCCACAGCTGAGCAATCAGTGCTTCAGAATCTAGCCTGCAGTGAACCTGTGACCTGACTCCTAAAGCCTTGGACCTTGTACTCCAGCTATTCCTACTGAGGAACTCTGAAGCACTTGTGGACTCTGAACCCTGCTCTTTGAAAGACCCACGTTTGCATGGACTTACGGTAACAGAGAAGAAGATCCTGAACCTGTTGTGGAGAGTGATTGCTGAGCTTAGATTACTCTGGCCTGCTGTGTCTCCTGCTTCTGTGTCTGCAAACTGTGTGACTATTTTTGCCAACTTGTATGAAGTAATACAAGACTTTCTATATCAAACCTGTGTCTCATGTATTTTCATCGCACCCAAGCACAAGACGCTATATGAACTGTACTACATACATTACAACTGAAGATACCAGGGGTGCTGAGGTAAGGAGAGGCTGCTCACACTGCTGTCCACCCTGTCTATATGATCTAATACTGGAGATACCAGGGGTGCTGAGGTAAGGAGAGGCTGCTCACACTGCTGTCCACCCTGTCTATCTGATCTAATACTGGAGATACCAAGGGTGCTGAGGTAAGATGAGGCTGCTCACACTGCTGTATACCCTGTCTATCTGACCTAATACTGGAGATGCCAGGGGTGCTGAGGTAAGAAGAGGCTGCTCACACTGCTTTCCACCCTGTCTACCTGATCTAATACTGGAGATACCAGGAGTGCTGAGGTAAGAAGAGGCTGCTCACACTGCTGTCCATCCAGTCTATCTGATCTAATACTGGAGTTGCCAGGGGTGCTGAGGTAAGAAAAAAAGGCTGCTCACACTGCTGTCCACCCTGTCTATATGATCTAATACTGGAGATACCAGGGATGCTGAGTTAAAAAGAGGCTGCTAACACTGCTGTCCACCCTGTCTATCTGATCTAATACTGGAGATACCAGGGGTGCTGAGGTAAAAAGAGGCTGCTCACACTGCTGTCCACCCTGTCTATCTGATCTAATACTGGAGATACCAGGAGTACTGAGGTAAGGCTGCTCACACTACTGTCCATCCAGTCTATCTGATCTAATACTGGAGATGCCAGGGGTGCTGAGGTAAGAAGAGGCTGCTCACACTGCTGTCCACCCTGTCTATCTGATCTAATACTGGAGATACCAGGGGTGCTGAGGTAAAAAGAGGCTGCTCACAGTGCTGTCAACCCTGTCTATATGATCTAATACTGGAGATACCAGGGGTGCTGAGGTAAAAAGAGGCTGCTCACACTGCTGTCAACCCTGTCTATATGATCTAATACTGGAGATACCAGGGGTGCTGAGGTAAAAAGAGGCTGCTAACACTGCTGTCCACCCTGTCTATCTGATCTAATACTGGAGATGCCAGGGGTGCTGAGGTAAGAAGAGGCTGCTCACATTGCTGTGTGCCCTGTCTATCTGACCGAATACTGGAGATACCAGGAGTGCTGAGTAGAGTTGAGCGATACTTTCCGATATCCTAAAGTATCGGAATCGGAATGGTATCGCCGATATCACTAAAATATCGGCGATACCCGATATCGATACCGGAAGTCCCATGTAAGTCTATGGGAACAAAATATCGAAATTAAAAAAAACCCATTCTTGCCTTGTTGGTTAATTGTACATGAAGGAAAACAAGAAAGAGTAATGTAGAATGTATTGGGGAAGGTTGAGGAGACATTAAAGGCATAGATGTTTAACCCAATCAAATGGAATAGCATAAATATTTTTTTTTTAAAGATGTTCGGATTGACGAAGAAATTGACAATGTTAACGTTTTTTATATTTTGGCAAATATGTATATTACACAACTTCCATGCTCTTCATCTTCACCTTTTTAACTTTTCACACACTTTCTCCTTCATAATCTTCTGCAGCATCATCTTTTTCATCAAATTATTCTTCATCTTCACCTTCTTTATCTTCTTCTTAAACTTCTTGCTATTCATCTTTGTTAACATTACTCATATTCTTCTTATTAAACTATTATTCTTATTCATATTCTGCTTCATCTTCTTCATCATATTCTTATTTGTGACAGAGAATCCTGTACTTGTAATCTGTCAAAGTATGAATTTTTCATCCTTCCGTTCTTGCTGTCACAAAAGATTTAAATTACAACAGTATTTGTCCGTGTTCAGTTTAGCCTGCAGCAGCAGGCATTTTCCAGGGGCACCACGAGGAGGAACGGACTCACCCCCATACACTGCTTAGTCTTCTTCTGCTTAGAATTTAGAGCATATATTTTGCTCTTCATTTTGGTCTTATACTTCATGTTCTTCTGCTTTTAGATCTTCTGCTTATTGTTCTTGTGTCTCTTGTTCCGTATCTTGTATTTGTAGCACAATCTTGTACCAGCTGATGTTACTGGGACACGGTTACTAAGCAGGAGGTACCTGTGCTCCAAAGCACTACCAAGGACCAGCAGACGTTGCTGGAACTCGGATACCGAGATGGAGGCACCTAGGCCAAAGGCACTGCGGAGAACCAGTTGACGGTACTGGAACCCGGAGGGGCAGCAGAAGGAAAAGAGCCAATGGCACAACCGAGGACCAGCTGACGTTACTGGGACACGGTTACTAAGCAGGAGGTACCTGTGCTCCAAAGCACTACCAAGGACCAGCAGACGTTGCTGGAACTCGGATACCGAGATGGAGGCACCTAGGCCAAAGGCACTGCGGAGAACCAGTTGACGGTACTGGAACCCGGACGGGTAGCAGAAGGTACAAGAGCCAATGCAAGTAACGAGGACCAGCTGACTGTGCTGGAACCCGGAGGGGCAGCAGAAGGAAAAGAGCCAATGGCACAACCGAGGACCAGCTGACGTTACTGAACCCCAGTAACACAGGAGCAAGTGTTGACTGTGCTAACAGCACTTCCGAGCAACAACTGGCGGTGTTGGAGCCCAGGGTCAAGGAGGATGTTTAAATACTAGATCAAGTAATTTCCTTGTTACCTGTCAATTTTAAATGTCTATACTTCAAACAAGAGAAAGATAACCTTTACTACCATAAGATGATGATTTCATTTAAACTAATATCTAGATAAATAAAGAATTGACAAACATAAACACATACATTAACATGTTGAACAGCAATGCAAACCACAAAATAAATTAGTTAAGGAATCTGCTATACGGTTGTACATAAAAGCATACAAGTACATATCTGAATCCATTAATGATGGATAAGTAACAGTATGTACACCATTTTTATTGTATAGACAATGAATGTCTGACTTCAAAACATCATCAGCATTACAAGTTATTTGTGACATTACTAAAATGTTACATTTGCTGAATAATGTCACTAAACAGTTTATACAAAATTATACAATTTCCATCATGTAATACTCATAATATGTGGCAATAATCATGTTTATTAACAAACATAACCTTTAAAAAGTGCATAGTGCATAGTGAAAATTGCTATTTATGCCTGACTGTCGACTTGCAAGCATGACAACGGATAGATAAGGTATATATAGATGAGACTGCATAGCCACAGATGGTGAATGGCGATGTAATACTGTACCTCAATAAAGTGTGCGTCACTACTACATAATTTTTTTTATATAGCTTTATAAACAGGGTACGTGGATGTATGCTTGCGCCTTTGTTTTGACGCACAGACTGCCTTCCTGCTGAGACGCGTTGGGTAGTGAACAGTTGTGTGCAGTGTTCACTGTAGTCTGAGGTTTTCCTTTTTGGAGTGCAGATCACGCTCCAGTTAGTTCTTCAACCACTGCTGGTTGTAGTCTGCTGAGCGTGTGTCACTGGCACATCCTTGAAATTTTTCTCTAATTGTTGCTGCTCCATTCTATTACAAATAAATAAAATCTATTAGTGTGACGCGCTTCCATCCGTATACAATACATTGGTTGCAAACACTATAGAAGTACACAAAGGGGCCTTTCACACCTACTGAACAGTTGTGTGCAGTGTTCACTGCAGTCTCTGCGGAATAACCACACTTAGGCCTTATAACTTTTCAGACTTTCTTTATCAATCTACCAAGATGAAGAAGGCAGGGAGTAAGGCACGTGGTCGTGGAGTTTCTTCAGGGAGAGGACGTGGGGATTCTGTGGCTGCTGCGGCCCCCAGTGACACAGCATCCACCAGTTTTCCCCGGGCCGTGAGCGTTCCTTTATGCGCACTTTTGTAGGAGCTCGGAGTACCCCCCTGCTGCGGGAAGAACAAATTGAAGCCGTTGTTGTTTGGATCTCAGCCAATGCATCGACTTCAATTGCTTCCACCTCCTCTCAGGACCACAGCACTGTTGGGCAACCATCTGTCTCTTCACCGCCTGGCAAATTGCCCAGGCAGTCAGAGAGTTCTGTACAGGAGCCAGCTGAGTGTCTGCTTCTGTTCTCATAATCTATTGGCTTGCAAACAGGGGCCCAGCCAAGCAGCATTCTGTAATGTGAAGAAGAGGGAGTATGCAGTGATGCGCAACAGCTGTGTCTCTCTGAATCTGAAGAGGCGGGTGAGACAGTGCCGATGGTCAGCACACCGCAGAACGCATCTGATGATGATGATGAGACCCAGGTGCCAGTTTCTGTTGAGCATGGTGCTGGCCAGACCACCCAACAGCAGGTGTTGGAAGAGGGTAGTGGAGATGATGAGGTCCAATACCCAACATGGCATGAAGAACAGGAAGGTGGTGGGAGCAGCTCAGAGGAATAATAATAATATTTATTTATATAGCGCCATCATATTCCGCAGCGCTTTACAGTTTAGCAGTTTCAGAACACAAGTCATAAGTAACAACGTTAACAATACAATAATTTAAGCTAAATAAGTCGCCCCTGCTCGTGACAGCTTACAATGTACAATGAGATGGGGGAGATACAAAGTATAGGTGTTTATATACAATGGTGCATTTACAATGATGTTCCAGCCATCTTAAGGGACTGAGGGATGGAGATAGTGAATGGGCTAGAGACACACACACACTTACACAGAATACATAGAATGACTTTGATTAGTGAATGTGATAGGCCGCTCTGAACAAATGTGTTTTGAGGGAGCGCCTGAAACCATGCAAATTGTGGATAGTCCTAATTTCTTGGGGTACAGCATTCCAGAGGATTGGCGTAGAGCAGGAGAAGTCTTGGAGTCGGGAGTGGGAGGTACGTATTAGTGCAGAGGTTAGTCGAAAGTCGTTTGCAGAGCGCAGCAGTCGGTTAGGCCGATAGATAGAAATGAGGGAGGAGATGTAGGAGGGGTGCTGCACTGTGGAGAGCTTTGTGGTGAGAACCAGTACTTTGGTTGAAAGCTGGGAGAGGCCTAGAGAAATGGTTAGTGATAGAAGGAAGATAGAGGAAGACATTGCCCCAACGGTACAAACAGGAGGGAGAGTTAGGCTGCAGACTCGGTTGCCTGTAGCCTCCAGTTTGGCACCTGTTCGGAGCAGTTGTCTTCCAAAAGTCAAAACGTGCGCTCCCAGGACTTGCACTGCGTGGTCCTTTTTTCACACACTTGCACATGATATTTGCTATGTGAAATGCAAGCTGTGTAATCAAAAATTAAAAATAGCTAAAAGTGTCAGTCACCTCAATACCACAAATATGTGGAAACATGTGCGGACAAAGCACGTAGTTGAGTTACAAAGACACACTGGAGATGTAGGCCAACCTACAGCAGCACCTACATCTTCAGGTTGTGTTGAAGCCTCTTCATCGAGCTCACACACAGCTGGTTATGCTTCCTCACAGGATCGCCATGGAAGAACCTCGGCCACTGTTGTCCAGAGACAAACTGTTATTCCACACACAGCAGCAAGTTCCCTGTCATCCTCACACTCCCAGGCCACAAAACAGCCAGCGGTAGCACAGGCATGGGATAAAAGACGGCCATACTCCGCAAACCATGCACGAGCACAGGCTCTGAATGCTGGCATTGCAAAACTCCTGTCCCTTGAAATGCTGTGATTCAGGCTGGTGGAGACAGACAGTTTCCGTAACTGAATATCATTGTCAATCCCACAATACAATGTGCCAAGCCGATTTCATTTCAGCAGGCAAGCCGTCCCTGGTCTGCAAAAGCATGTTGAGGGAAAAATTAAACATGCGCTACTAAAAGCCCTCAGTAGCAAGGTCCACCTGACCACCGATGCGTGGACCAGTACCCATTGTTATGATCTGCTACAACCAGTAAGGAAAGAAGGGAATTCTGTCCCTACAATACAACTAAGCTGAATCCCTACGATGTAACGGGGAACCTGATCCTGCGACCAGACCCGCTAAAGTCCTCATCTAGTGTGAACGAAGACCTATAGTTGCGAGGGAGTAATCCCTACAAGATCTAGGGACTGGGAGAAAAGGTGGACACCTCCTAACATAAATTGTAGCATGGATAATTAAACAGAAAAATAAATACTTTGTGATCCTAACATCAAGCAAAACTCACAGATTAAGGCACCTAAGCACCCGGCTAGCTTAACAGTAGATAATACAATGAAGTCAAGCAAAGCCAGAAGGGCGGAGCCAGACTAAATAGGGAAAAAAGGTCATGTGACCAGCAAACTGAAACAAAACCTAACAAGAGGGTTCTAACACCCATGGCCAGGGACAATACCTTTCCCTCACTGCCCATTGGGTCAATGTTGTGCAGCCGGGTACTGATCTTGCGAGTGGCGCTGTACGTGTTCTGCCAACTCCAAGGATTGCAGGAATCAAGTCTGTACACATTGATTCCTCCTCCTATTCCAGTTCCTCAGAATCATCGCTGCAGGAGCCGTCACGGTCTACCTCCACATGGACCCGTGAACGTTTACCTGTTGCGACCGATATGAGCACAGCCGTGTCCAAATGTCAACAGGCCATCCTGAAATTAATTTCCATGGGGAATCTTAGCCACACAGCGCAGGAGCTCTGTAATGCCATAAAGCAGGAGAGCGACGTGTGGTTTTTGGAAGAGAATCTACAGGCAGGCTTGGTAGTGTGTGACAATGGCCGAAATCTGGTGTCAGCTCTGGGCCTTGGCAACCTCAGTCACATACCATGTCTGTCATATGTGCTCAACTTGGTCGTGCAGAGTTTTTTGAGGGACTATCCGGATCTTGATGCACTGCTGCACAAGGTCCGCCTAGAGTGCGCTCACTTGCGACGTTCCAGCATGGCCAGATCGCTGATTGCAGCTCTGCAACGCAGATTTCACCTTCATGAACATCGCATCATATGTGACGTACCCACCAGGTGGAATTCCTCGTTACATATGTTGGAGCGGTTGTGTGAGCAGCAGCCAACAGTAATGGAGTATCAGCTGCATCAGGCGCAGTCAACTCGCAATTTGCGGCGTTCACACTTCACCACTACTGAGTGGGCCTCTATAATAAGAATAATAATATTATTTATTTATATAGCGCCATAATATTCCGCAGTGCTTTACAGTTTAACAGTTTCAAAACACGAGTCATAAGTAACAACGTTAACAATACAATAATTAAAGCTAAATCAGCCGCCCCTGCTGGTGAAAGCTTACAATCTACAATGAGGTGTGGGAGATACAAAGTACAGGTGTTTATATACAATGGTGTTTTTACAATGATGGTCCAGCCATTTTAAGGAAGTGAGGGATGCATGGAGATAGTGAATGGGCTACACACACAGAATTACACATAGAATGACTTTGATTAGTGAATGTGATAGGCCACTGTGAACAAATGTGTTTTGAGGGAGCGCCTGAAACCATCCAAATTGCGGATAGTCCTAATTTCTTGGGGTAGAGCATTCCAGAGGATTGGCGCAGCGCGGGTGAAGTCTTGGAGTTGGGAGTGGGAGGTACGGATTAGTGCAGAGGTTAGTCGAAGGTCGTTTGCAGAGTGCAGCAGTCGGTTAGGCCGATAAATATAAATAAGGGAGGAGATGTAGGGGGTGCTGCGCTGTGGAGAGCTATGTTGGTGAGAACCAGTAATTAGAATTGGATCCTATAATGAATGGGCAGCCACTGCCAGTGTAATGAGTGGCGAATAACTCTATGAAGGATATCTGCCACGTTTTGCGTGCGTTTGATGAGTCAACGCGGATGGCGAGTGCAGATGATGCACTAGTCAGCCTGACTGTCCCCCTTATCTGCCTGCTTCAAAAAACACTGCAAGCACTAAGGCATGAGGTTTTGGAAGAGGTGGAGGATGAGGAGTCACAAATTCCATCACCTTCTGGACAGTCAGCGCAACGTGGTTCCTCACAAAGGGCTGGAGGACTTTCAAAGTACCATGCTGTATCAACAATTGAACCTCCAGAGTCGCTGTCTATATTTTCATAACCATTACAAACTTTTAATGTATTTACAAAGCACATAATGTACATTTTTTGTCTATCCTTTTGTAATGCTATTGTGTTTCCATAAACTGATGTTACAGAATTATGATACAAAGTTTTTAAATTTTGAGTTTTAAATTTTGTAAATTTATATGTATTTGAAGGACTTTGTGAGGAGGATGAGGAGGAGTCAATGGAGGAGGAAGACATCGCTCCAGAGGGAGGTAGACAATGCTCTAGTCAGTATGTAGACCAAGGGTGGGGTGATGCACAGCAGGCGGAGATGACGCCTCTTGCAGGGGACAACGTTTCTTGGCCAGTTGGGAGTCTGCAGCACATGGTTGATTTCATGCTGCAGTGGCTGAGAAACGACCGCCGCATCGAACACATTCACACCACGTCTGATTATTGGGTGTACACCCTCCTAGACCCTCGCTACCGGGACAACTTACAAAGCCTCATCACACCGTTGAACCGGGAGCGTAAAATGCGGAAGTACCAAGACACACTGGTGCAATCCATAATGTTCTCCATTCCAGCCGAGAGCACTGCTGCTGCTACTGATTTACAAAGCAGCTCTGTGCGTCGAGGCAGTGGAGACAGCTCTGCAACAAGAGGGAGCACAAGCAGCGCCTCTGCACAGGGCAAGAACAGTATGTTCCAAATGTGTCGAAGTTTTGTGGCAGCGCCACCAATGTCTACACCATCCGAGACGGCTCCAGTCAGCAGGAGGCAACATTTCCGTAAGATGGTGACAGACTACATGTCTTGCCCTCTCAGTGTACTCCCAGATGGCTCTTCCCCATTCAAGTTTTGTGTCTCTAAGCTGGATACATGGCCAGAGCTTAGCCAGTATGCATTGGAGGTGCTGGCTTGATCTGCTGGCAGTGTATTATCGGAGCGCGTCTTTACTGCTGCAGGTGGTGTACTAACAGACCGTTGCATGCGACTATCCTACGATAATGTAGAACGGCTTACTTTTCTGAAAATGAACTAGGCATGGATCTCGCCTGAATTTGCCTGTCCGGTTTCAGATTAACTAACTGGTTGACAACGTTTTCCATGTCTCCTGTTATGTTCATCTTTCTACCACCTGAGCTATACTCCCTGGGCTACAACACTGCCAGTTGCTGCTCAGAAGTGTCGTGTCCACAGACCAATACACAAGCTATAGTGATAGTGGGGTTCAGTAACGCCTGCTGTTCCCCTGCTGTGTGTCCGGCAAAAATTACTGCTACCTAGCTACACATGTTTAAAAAAACATGACATGTTAAAGTGGCTAGTGCTACACATAGATATCAGGCTACACCCTTATTTCTAAGCTGTAAACAAGTGAAACGTCAAATTTAAAACCATTCAATGATTAGTGTTGGTAACAAATCTGTAACTAAATAATTGTGACATATTATGGCAGATATCCACATGTCTAACACAAATGCTAACACAAAAGCATACTTATGCTATAGGGTACTGATGGTGAACCTTCTCACTCCATAACTTTGACCAATCCAACTCACATCATGCCTCAAATGCTGCAATGTTGGAAGTGCATAATGTGGGTTGAACTTTGACAACAGCTGCAGTGCGAAGGTTATCCTTCTGTGTTCTTGGCTTTTAAATAAAAGCATACAAGTAAATATAATAATACATTGTTGATTAAGGGACATGATGTACACCTGTAATATTGTGCAAACAATGGATGTAGGACTATTCCTCTTCAACATTACTTATATTTGTGTCATTTGAAAAAATACATATTTTAGTTAAAATTAAAAACCCATGTTCAGTAGCTGTGAAAGGCCCGTTTGTGTACTTCTATATTGTTTGCAACCAATGTATTGTATACGGATGGAAGCGCGTCACACTAATAGATTAGATTTATTTTAAATGGAATGTAGCAGAACCAATTGGAGATAAATGAAAAGGATGAGCCACTGAGACACGCTCAGCAGAGTACAAGCAGCAGTGCTTGAACATGTAACTGGAGCGTGATCTGCACTAAAAAAAGTAAAAAACACAGACTGAAGTGAACACTGAAACACAACTGTCCACAATCTGTGAAAAGCTCCTTTCTGTACTTCTATAGTGTTTGCAACCAATGTATTGTATACGGATGGAAGCGCGTCACACTAATAGATTAGATTTATTTTAAATGGAATGTAGCAGAACCAATTGGAGATAAATGAAAAGGATGAGCCACTGAGACACGCTCAGCAGAGTACAAGCAGCAGTGCTTGAACATGTAACTGGAGCGTGATCTGCACTAAAAAAAGTAAAAAACACAGACTGAAGTGAACACTGAAACACAACTGTCCACAATCTGTGAAAAGCTCCTTTCTGTACTTCTATAGTGTTTGCAACCAATGTATTGTATACGGATGGAAGCGCGTCACACTAATAGATTAGATTTATTTTAAATGGAATGTAGCAGAACCAATTGGAGATAAATGAAAAGGATGAGCCACTGAGACACGCTCAGCAGAGTACAAGCAGCAGTGCTTGAACATGTAACTGGAGCGTGATCTGCACTAAAAAAAGTAAAAAACACAGACTGAAGTGAACACTGAAACACAACTGTCCACAATCTGTGAAAAGCTCCTTTCTGTACTTCTATAGTGTTTGCAACCAATGTATTGTATACGGATGGAAGCGCGTCACACTAATAGATTAGATTTATTTTAAATGGAATGTAGCAGAACCAATTGGAGATAAATGAAAAGGATGAGCCACTGAGACACGCTCAGCAGAGTACAAGCAGCAGTGCTTGAACATGTAACTGGAGCGTGATCTGCACTCAAAAAAGTAAAAAACACAGACTGAAGTGAACACTGAAACACAACTGTCCACAATCTGTGAAAAGCTCCTTTCTGTACTTCTATAGTGTTTGCAACCAATGTATTGTATACGGATGGAAGCACGTCACACTAATAGATTTGATTTTTTTCTAATATAATGGAGCTGCACCAATTCCACTAAATAAAATAAAAAAAAAAAAAAAAAAGTGACACGTGCAGATGCCTACAAACAGCGGTGGATGCAGAGCAAACTGCAGCGTCACCTGCACTGTCACACACACACCTTGCACAGAGCTGTTAAAACAACACTGGCAAAATGAAGCTTTACACAGCGGTTGGTAAACTAGCCTGCCTCAAGCACAGTAGTACACAAAATCGCAATATCTAACTGTCCCTCAGAGTCAGCACAGCAGCGTTCTGTCCCTAACTGAGTTCACAGCACAGTGACGCTAAAATGGCTGCGGCGCCTTTTATAGTGCATTCTGACATCATTTCAGCAGCCAATCACAGCCATGCCATTAGTTAAGATGACCGCATCATTACAGGATGTGCCCACACTTCGTAGGATTCCTCATTGGCTGACTAAAATCACATTGCCTCTCAAAGAATTATGGGAACTTCCGATTCCGGTATACGATATGGAAAAAGTATCGGAATTAAGTATCGGAATTCCGATAACGCGAATATCGGCCGATACCCGATACTTGCGGTATCGGAATGCTCAACACTAGTGCTGAGGTAAAAAGAGGCTGCTCACACTTCTGTCCACCCTGTCTATATGATCTAATACTGGAGATACCAGGGGTGCTGAGGTAAAAAGAGGCTGCTAACACTGCTGTCTACCCTGTCTATCTGATCTAATACTGGAGATACCAGGGGTGCTGAGGTAAAAAGAGGCTGCTCACACTGCTGTCCACCCTGTCTATCTGATTTAATACTGGAGATACCAGGAGTACTGAGGTAAGGTTGCTCACACTACTGTCCATCCAGTCTATCTGATCTAATACTGGAGATGCCAGAGGTGCTGAGGTAAGAAAAGGCTGCTCACACTGCTATCCACCCTGTCTATATGATCTAATGCTGGAGATACCAGGGTGTGCTGAGGTAAAAAGAGGCTGCTCACACTGCTGTCCACGCTGTCTATCTGATCTAATACTGGAGATACCAGGGGTGCTGAGGTAAAAAGAGGCTGCTCACACTGCTGTCCACCCTGTCTATCTGATCTAATACTGGAGATACCAGGGGTGCTGAGGTAAAAAGAGGCTGCTCACACTGCAGTTTGGAGTGACACACTGCTGTCCACTCTGTGTAACTGATTTAATACTGGAGATACCAGGGGTGCTGTGATAACAAGTCACTTACACTGCGGTTTGGAGTAACAGAAGCTCTAGAGGTGGGATTTCAGATGTGGAGCCCAGCTGCGTCTGGATTCATATCTCCCAGAAGGGTGCGCAGAAGGAATTCACCACTATAGGTCACTATATACATTCACACACCTTCACCCATCCCTAAGACCACGAGAGGGAGCTCCGATAGTGATATAAAAGGAGGGTGAAGACAGGAAAGAGAGCTCAGTCAGCTTAGTCAGCTCAGTCAGTCTGAAGGCTGCAGTCTGCAGTAAAGTGAAGTTCAGTCAGATTAGAGAGACTGCAGAGCAGTTCAGCAAAGTGGAGGCTAGTAAAGTGGAACTGAATCCACTCCAGTCTAGTCAGAGCTGAAATAAGCGAGTAGTCTGCAGACAGAGCAGACGAGTGGAGTTTGCAGCAAGGGACTCCAGAGCTCAAGTTGAGAGCCAGGAGCGTGCCGACGCTCAGAGAGCGGCGAAGAGGCGGCCCACCAACTGCCCGTGTGTGTAATCGTGTGAGGGCCCGGGTAGGCCGAAGACGAGTGGAAAGAGAAGTAAAAGAGGCAGAGGAGCCTTTATAGCTCACCTCAACAAGTATTTACCGGACGCCGGGGTCCGAGCCTATAGGGATCTCCATGACCCATTAGGAGAACACCGGAGTTCCTGGAGGACTACAAGTCCCAGGAGTACCACAGAGCTGATACGTAGCAGGATCAGGAGGACGGAGTCCAGCAGGGTCTGCCATCAGAGACCCTGTCCTTTCAGAGAAGGTCCAATCACAAGGTCAGCCAGGTACAAGACGGAGACTAAGTTAGGCCCAGCTACATGCAGGCCAGGACTTCATTGCAGAAAGGCAAGGAACAGGAGGCCATACACCTACTCAGTGGTGAACTCTGAATGTGCACCCTTCACCCTACAGTGCTCCGGGATGTGCCTGCAACATCTTCAGTAAAGGTACCAAAGTGACTTGTGTGTGTGTGTCCTATTTCTGACCTCTAACTGCAGGGTTCCCCTCTGTCCTGCTTCCCCATATAACTATCTGCCCTGAAGGACTCAGCCTCACCTGTGGGAGGCTTAACACCTATAGGTGCACAACACCAACCCTTCAGTGGATCTACAGTGCAGCGCTGGTCACCCTGACCAGGTACCACAGGTGGCGTCACGAATCCCCATACCAACATTCAATTCCCCTGTAAATATCCCACATTAAAGGGTGAGCGCTAGAGCCACGGACTGAGCTGTGTTGCCGTGACATCCCCCATAGAAGTCTATAGGCTCAGATCCGAGTTCCCATTGCTCTGGAGGGCGACTCACAGTTAGGGGAACAGAGACAGTGGAGGCTGAAGACACAATGTGTAGTGAGACCAAAGAAGCAGACTGAAGTAAACAGCACAGCAGAAAATGCTCAGTAATATAGGAGACTCACTGTAGTGACATAGCAGAGTCCAATGAGGTAGCAGAGTAGAATGGGTCAGGAGACTAAAGGAAGTGGTGTAGCAGAGGTTGGTTTGTCAGGAGTCTGATGCTATAGTCTGGATGTAGAGTAAATGTATATATCTAAGGGATGCCACTTGTAGACATATAAGGATATCTGTCAGCTGTAGACTACTATTGAAAAAGAAAAAAGTGTATCCATGCAAACTCAAGGAAGTGATGTAGCAGAGCTGAGTAGGTCAGGAGACTTAATATAGCAGAGTCCAGCAATGTAGCAGAAATGGGTAGGCCAGAAGGCACACTGTTGAAATGTAGCAGAGCCCAGCAATGTAGCAGAGCTGGGTATATCTTTGATTCAATACTGTACAGTGTACGGAAAGTTACAGTATATAGGCGAAGGATGCCATGACACTCATGATTGAGCATTTGCCTGCACTCCAGAGAGAGGAGAGTTAATTATATTGATTGAGTATGCAAACATTTCCAAAAGAGGGGAGTGTTTTAGGTAAAAAAAAAAAATAGACCCCAGAGCTAGCTACAGTTCAGAGTAGCCTGCACGATGTGCAATGTTAAATAACTAGCAACATGCTTGCTGGCCGATGGCCATTTAATCACCAGTTTACACAGGCCAATCTGGTTTCAAATTAGCACTGAATGATCTATAATAGATGGTTCAGAGCGCATAGGCTGCCATTGCTCTCGACATCACCAGTCCGACTTTCACAGTACAATGTGCTGCCAAGAACTATGATTTTTCTGTGCCGCACCAAAGATCATTTCACCTGACGAACAAGCATTTTGCTTGTTTGTTGAGTAATTGGCAATCTGTATAGCAGTAGAGATGTCAAAGAGTGCTCTAACGAAAAGAGAGAGGTGGAACTGGCATGCAAAAAGCTCCTGGATGAAAATTGGAAGGTCGTGTGCAGCTAAAAGCATCCTTAGTCGCCAGGGCCGGCGTCAGCACCCGGAACACCCGGGCAAGTGCCGGGGCCCTGAGCAGGCGGGGGGGCCCACTCGGCGTCGGGCACCCCGGCGCCCGTTAGCGGAGGAGAGCGGTGTCAGCGCCGCCACTGGGCCCCCCCCCCACTTGCTCAGGGCCCCAGCAGCAGCTGGCACAATACTTACCTCTCCCGTGCCTCCGCTGCTGCAGCTCCAGGGGGCGCCGGCGCTTCCTCTCACAGCAGCGCCGCTGAATGATGACGGCTGTGGCAGAGAGCGGGCTGACGCCGGACAGGTGAGGCGTGTGCAGGGCCGGCGTCAGCACCCGGCACACCCGGGCAAGTGCCGGGGCCCGCTTGCTCAGGCCCCGGCAGCAGCTGGCACAATACTTACCTCTCCCATGCCTCTGCTGCCGCAGCTCCGGGCTCCAGGGGGCGCCGTCGCTT
Source organism: Oophaga sylvatica (assembly GCA_033576555.1). Taxonomy (NCBI): domain Eukaryota; kingdom Metazoa; phylum Chordata; class Amphibia; order Anura; family Dendrobatidae; genus Oophaga; species Oophaga sylvatica. Next base: position 24,777,235 of record JARQOD010000004.1, read on the forward strand.
CCTCTCACAGCAGCGCCGCTGAATGACATCATTCAGCGGCCGGCTGTGGCAGAGAGCGCGCTGACGCCGGACAGGTGAGGCGTGTGTGTCTGTGTGTGTGTCTGTGTGTATGTAGTGCGGTGCTTTGTGTGTGTATGTATGTATGTATGTGAGAGTGCTTGTGTGCTGTGGTGCTGTCTGTGTGATGATGGGCATGTATTGATGATAATGGGCAAGCATTGATGATGATGGGGAGGAGATGATGATGATGGGCAGGCATTGATGATGATGGGGAGGAGATGATGATGGGCAGGCATTGATGATGATGGGGAGGAGATGATGATGGGCAGGCATTGATGATGATGGGGAAGCGATGATGATGATGGGCAGGCATTGATGATAATGGGGAGGCCATGATGATGATGGGCAGGCATTGATATTGGGGAGGCCATGATGATGATGGGCAGGCATTGATGATAATGGGAAGGCCATGATGATGATGGGCAGGCATTGATAATAATGGAGAGGCCATGATGATGATGGGCAGGCATTGATGATAATGGGGAGGCAATGATGATGATGGGCAGGCATTGATGATAATGGGGAGGCCTTAATGATGATGGGGAGGCAATGATGATGATGAGGAGGCGATGATGATGATGGGGAGGCAATGATGATGATGGGCAGGCATTGATGATGATAGGGAGACAACGATTATGAGGGGGAGGCGATGATGATGATGGGGAGGCAATGATGATGCTGGGGAGGCAATCATGATGATAATGGGGAGTCTTTCCACAGCGCCCTTTCCTGAGCCGTTACAGTGCAGAACGCAGTACAGCGCAGAGGAGAGCTCCATATTTTGTATGGAGCATTATTTGGGGACCAGTATCCTGTATGGAGCATTATATGGGGACCAGTATCCTGTATGGAGCATTATATTGGGTCCAGTATTCTGTATGGAGCATTATTTTGGGTCCAGTATTCTGTATGGAGCATTATATGGGGTGACATCCTGCATAGGGTATTATATGGGTGATGAGGGGGAGACTATGTGGTGCCCATAATATTGTATGGAGGACTACTGTCCAGTCTGTACTGTGCGCTGTGAGGATTTGGCGGTTTTTGAGCTATTGTACAATTTACAATAGATATCACTCATGTAATGGAAGAAGTGAAGTATTTGG
>JARQOD010000004.1:24778500-24860750 GCA_033576555.1 Oophaga sylvatica
CTGTGAAAGTGCAGCACCGTAACAGTGACCACTGTCTGGCGGCACACAAATGTCATGCAACCCCCGGGAGATCCAGTGCTAACACCACTGGACTGACGACAGTGCAGGAGGTGAAATATGTTATTTTTATTTTATAGGAACAAGAGGAAGCGATGGTATCCCAGAAGTGTGGCCTTAGGTAGGAAAGACTGCCATCTACAGGCCGGACAAAATGAAGAGGAACCAATTCGGACTAATGGAGTTGCAGTGGGAATGAGTTCTTGTGAGGGATCTTGGTCTGGTGACGGAAAGAAGGATCCAGCTCCAAGACATAAAATCCAAAAATCTTTAATGATATTCAATAAAAATTCAGCCACAAAAACATACACAAACCGGTTATACCGGTGAAAAAGTGCCTGTTTCCAAAAACTGGGCGCACTTCGAACAACTCAGTGTTCTTAGATTCAGCTCACCGAGTTGGATTTTTATGTCTTGGAGCTGGATCCTTCTTTCCATTTCTATGTTGCAAAGACGTCTGACAGAGACGTGAACTCGTGCTCAGGACACTGTGGACCTACATGTGGATTTATTGGGGTGAGCTGAAATCTTACTTTTGTTATCTTGGTCTGGTGCCTTGCATGACAGAGTTCCTGTATATACAAGCCTTGCGCGTGAAACGTCAGGAGGATTTGGCGCCAAAGAGAAGAGCAGAGCTGATGCAGACCAGAAACGGTGCTGAGGTCAGTGTGACAGGTCGCAGCAGAAATCAGACACCACCAAGGTGCTGATATCGCCAGACAAGGTCCAGATGACGTCTGGTGAGACCCAGTGTTCAAACTGCGCCAGTCGAGACCAGAACCTTCTCCCTATGCCGGTAAAGTCCCAGAGGCCAGACGACACCCGTCGAGACTCAGTCCTTTCCTACCCAGGCCTAGGAGACATCCTAGATACATGCGGAGAGGACAATCAGAGGAACACATCCTCGGTTACAGAGGAACCCATGAGTGAGCAGGATCGTCACTTCCAGATACAACGCATGGTACCGGCGTTGACCTGGGTTAGGTTAACACGAGGAGAGGGAGTCTGGGGAGGGCCAGGAGGCTCAACGTTCACTGATAGAGTTAGTCCAAAGGACTTGCGGCCTAGCGGGAAAACTAGGTGACCCCTGCTAGGGCCAGGATTTCTGGAAGAACTAACATGGTAGCAACTTTGCGGAGTACTGGCTCTAACTAAAGAGATCGGTCTGGCATGGAGTCTTACTGGATTTGCTTTAGCTAATTTGCACATTGTTGTTTTCCTTGGAAAAGTCTTAAAAAGACTCCACACTTGAGTGGTCTCCTTCATGAGAGACATTAGGATATGTTCCCTGCACTTGCTTATTTTCCATACTGAGGAAGAATGGGTGAGGCACTTCACATTTGGTGTTAAGCACCCCTGGACCAAACTTCCGGCGTACAGCATGGAGTTTTTGTAGCAAGTAGACCATGTTGGCAGAACACTGAATATTGGACCATTGCCACACTATCATCCCAAATATATCACTTATGAGCAAAAAGAGTCACACGACTGTAGTCCTACTTCCACTAGGGTACTCCATTACTGCTGACCAGGGCAGTGCTAACTTCCTTAGCCGGGACTCAAATCCTGGCATCTGGGATCCCCTTTCGATTACTAGACTCGTGTAACATGGGGACTTAATTGTTGCAAGAGGCGCCCATAATGCCGGCATTCGAGAGAAGTGCTGTCCATGGAAGTTTGTATTGCTGCGTCCGCTGCCACAGAGTGCTGAAGTGGAAGCCATCTACATAAACATATACATGCAGAAAAGCTCTTATGCAGGGACGGACATATCATTGGTGCAACCTGTGGAGTCGCATAGGGGCTCAAAAGGTAAGGGGGCCATTTCTACCTCCAAAACAGGTGGAATTGTGCATTATGATGAGCTTTTGGGCTGCAGAGGGCCCACATATTGCTCTTGCACAGGAGCCCTCTTCTGTTTGTGTCCGCCAGTGCTCTTATGTTTATGTTTTACGTAAAACCTTGACAAATACCATACAACATCACTATACAGTGGTATATTTTTTTACTAGAGGCCACAGTCTGGAATAATACAGCTGGCTCCACTTTCTACTAACCAAAAAGATGATTGCCACTGAACCAAGGCCAAAATAGGCTCCTTCTGCTTAATGGTGGCCTATGGATCTGGCAAGGCGCACAAGGAGGCACACGTCACTTGTCAGACGCTGCTGATTTACCAAGAGGCGCGCACCTCTTAATGATTCACAAGCGTCTGACACCAGCGCTACCCCTCATCAACACCAACGACAAAAACACCATAGGGCCATAGTGTGAAAAGATCCTACGACAGAATATTTTGTTATCCAGTGATAAATAATGGTACATGTGACTACCTCGTTTCATCCTTAATCCTCAGATCTATTTTTAAACTAGGAATTTGCATTAAATTTTCCAAACTCTGAGAAATTTTGTACTGTATGACCTATCGGACAAAATCGAAGAAAAAAATAAAATGAGCATATACCCTGATGTAAGTAAATACTAAAAGAAGTCATTCTTGAAGAAGGGAAAAAGTTAGATGTTGCAATATGTCGCCAACTTGTTCATTCCATGCCTAGAAGACTTGGTGATGTCCTTAAAAATCATGCAAAATACTAGATGTAGTAGTTATTGATGTGGGGTGTAATCATTTTTGCATCAACTAATTTGAATAAAACAGAATATTTTGTAGTGAAAGTTATATTATTAACATTACTTTCATGGTATGCGTTAAAAAATATTCCCTGGAACTGAGTTTTGTCAAAATTTTGTAAATTGTTGTGTTCATTGAGATATTGGTTAATATCATACTTTTCAAAGGGGGGTGTACTCATTTCTGCTGAGAAATTTAGCAAAGCAGGTTTTTTTTAGTGTGTGACCCCAGCGGTATATAATTACACGTAAATAGGACATGATGACAACTTTTGGGCCACCAGATGCAAATACCGTACTACTACTGTAGTAGAAGTATCATACAGGGCAACTGCAACTGTATAGAAGTGACCATTTTCATATCTTATGAGGTTATAGTTAATTGGTACTTTTATACTGTATGGCAGTACCTTATAGAAGGGTTGAGGGGCAAGAATGATGGGTGTGAGGTGGGGAACTGCACAATGCATGATCCAAAACCACCAGTCCTGACTGGAGAGCTGATGATCGCCGGTTAACAGGTTTCAATCCAACAGTTCTACTCTTTTGTAGCCACCAGTGATTGGACCCTAATAACACACTATCTATATCTCTGAACTCTGGACCCTTATGTCCTACTGGGATTTTTAGGGTCAATTAATAATATCCCTATTGTGCAATTTTTATCATCTCCTGAGTGATGACCCAGTCAGTGAGGTCAGAACATGTGTTAGATTGGGTAGGTAGCCAATATCAGATGGGGGATGCAATATCTGTAAAATGTGCGGGGATTGTGCTTGTTGGTGTGTACAGCAGCTGCAGGCTTATACTGTGGTACAGCACTCGCTGCTGTGTTAAAGGGAACCTGTCATCTGATTTATGCAGCCTAAACTGTGGGGCAGTATGGATCAGATCCCGGATGCATAACGCTCCGGCATTTCAGAGAGAATATAATTTAAACATCTGGTTGGGGACCTTAGCAAAAGATGAGACTAGTCCCAGGTTGCCCCCCTGTCTGACTGTCCAGCACTGCTACAGGTGATTGACAGGTCTCTTTCTATGTACAAAAATGAGGTAAGGACCTGTAAATCACCTGTAGCAGCGGGGGAAGAGCCAGTGGTGTTGTACTAGTCTCGTCTTTGGATATGGTTCCTGAACACATGTTTACAATATATTTTCTCTGATACACCAGCCATTTAGGAAGCCAGGATCTGATTTATGCTGACTGGGGTTTGGGCAGGATGATTCAGACGATAGGTTCCCTTTAACTGTGACAGTTTTATTGATAATGTGCAGTAGTTCCCCTAAACTGTACTTTGTGACCTCACAGTTTTTTGCATACGTCAGTTCCTTCCTTGATGTGATGAACATAACGATGCCTGTATGTCCTAAGTAAAACAGTTGATTTTCCCACAATGTGTGAGTGCTGATGATTCTGCTGAAAGCTGAAATCTACAACAGTGTCCCTACTGTGCTTGGTGAGCAGCTAATTTGCTCTGCGGTGCCTAGCCCTGCACTACACTGCTGAGTACAGTCTGATAATTTGCTGGGGCTTCGGTGCCAATGGTAAGCAACAGAGGAGAGGAACAATGAGCTCACCCATCAGTCTACGGAGGGAAGCACTCCCACGTCTGTGCCTGCAACTGGAGCCACAGGATTACTAAATTCATGACCTACCATAGCTGATTCATCTCACAGGCTTCAGATGTTTTTGATCCACTGGTTAATAACCCAATGGGTGAGTGGTAGCACCTGGTAGGGCATAGTGCAATTAAATAATAATTATTAATAATAATAAAATAATAATAATAATGATAATAATGATTATTATTAATATTATTATTTGAAGCGTAACTCCTTTTTTACAAAATTTCTTGTTATAAACCGTAGCAAACTTTGAAGATGTTGTCAAAAGTTTGTTAAAGTGCTGTTACACTTTAACTTATCTACTTTTCAATTTTTTCATCAACCAATCAGAGAGCATCTTCAACTGTCATATGATATGTAAAACAAGCTGTCATTGGCCTGAAATCTAAAATGATCAGTACCACGCTCGAGTAGGAGAGGACACCACGTACCTCCCTATCCCAGGGTACTAAAAACCTTGATCTGTCCCCGGCTTCTTATTGATGTTGGACTACTATGTGTGTAGAACATAGTAGGGAAATACAACCCATAATTGATACAGATATAAGGGACTACAAAGTTAAAATCTATGTAATTTGAAAACTATAAGGATCGTGTGTTAGATGATGTAACATTTTTGAAGAAGAGGATGAGGCTAAAGAAGAGGCAGAAACGTACATACACAAACGTGGAGAAGTCTCAGTCACATAGAAGCTTTTTTTTTAACATAACCATAGCAAAAGTGCATAAATGAAAGCAAAAAGTGCATAAATAATCAATTAAGAGAAAGCAAGAACTCAAAGCAGCCAGATGTGAAAGATGGAGAAGGGCAGAGAACTTCAGAAGTCCAAGCAGAAAGTAGAAGGTTGAGTGTCTTCCGTGAAATATTTTACATAGTTGTGGTTGATCCATCATCATTTGTATCACAATATAAAGGTCTGACTATTTCAATTATATGTTTTAAGTTTTTGTGTAGATAAAGCACCATCTCACCTTCTTTGGTCTCATTACCAAAGACACCACCACTACTAATACTCTTAAAGCTCACAGTAGAGAAAAAAGGGTCAATAATATTATTTGTAATATGGAGAAGGTTTCCACACCTGTGATTCAAGGCCTGCGTTTCTGGCAGAAAATGTTGGCCGAGGAGCTTGTATTACAGTCTTGTTTCGAGGTGATGAAACCATGGTATTGGAGAAGGGAACCGGGGATAGTGGAGAAGCATGGTTGGTTGGTGTCCGTCTTTCATAGCTGGGAGGAGTATCAGGAGCTGGAGATGGTGACATATTGACAGAAGAAGGTGATCGGATAGCCTGGAAGTATGTTGGAGAATACATAGAAGGAGAAGGAACCACAGGGGAGGTTGGGCATGATGTTTGCCTGTTAAAGCGATGCGATTCAACGACCATAGGCTTGGGAGGAGGTGCAGCTTTGGGAAGACTACTCACAGGATCTTTAGTTGGTGAGAGAATGAACAAAGATGATTGAAGTTGATACGGTTGGCGTTTAGATAGTTCAAGTTCTTTTTGAGCTTGCACGCTGTCTGAGACAGTATTAGTTACAGGTGCAGAGGCAGGAAGCTTAGGTGGTCTTTGGTTGTTTTTGGGTTGAATAAATGAAGGAGGTGGTGTTTTAGAGGCAAACTTCCAAGATGGTGGCAAAGACATTGTAGGAGAAGGAGATCGAATGGAGTCTAATGGTGTAGAGTTTTCTACCACAAAACGTTCCATTCTGGACTGTCTCCGTGCAAACAATTCTGCACCTTTCCCTTTATCCTCAGAAAGGGCTTGCACTGGCATAAGTGGTGGCTTTGGACTTAAACCCGGCGACTTTAAACTGGATGACCAATTGTATATTCTATCAGCTTGGTCAGCATTGTTTGCTGCATTAGGTGATTTATTCTGAAAATTTGAAGCTTCTGCTCCAAGCGCAAATGGCTCATCTTCAGTTGATAACTCTCTTGAATGGTCTCTATGTTTTCGTCTTTCATCTGCATTTTGCACCATTGACAGGAGCTCCGGGTTAGGGGCCATCTTTGGCTTTTCAATAAATGTGAACATTGATTTCTTAGGTCCCTTACGTGCTGCTATAGTCTCTAGAATACCAGTCTTTGGCTGAGGTGCAAGCGTTGTTTCTCCATAGTGAATCCCTTGTTGGACAGGAGTTATATTGGATGACTCTATTGGATATAAAGCTGAATAAGCAGGAGGAGATCGAACACGTGAGACTGGTGGAGGACTTGATAAAGTTTCTGCATAAGTAGGGGGTGGTGGGAGGTCAATTGTAGGACTTTTTTCTGAAGAATACACATTTCTCTTGGCTGATGATTGGCCTCCAAAAGGTTTAGCTGTTCGGTTAGATACAGATATTGGTTTTGACAATGTTAGATGAACTTCACAGTATTGTGTGTTTGGTGAGCCATTTTGTTCTTTCTTCACAGGAGTTTCTGCTTCTTGGTTAGTTTCAATCACTAAACCATTAGTGTTAGAGTTTGATACCATCAAAGTTTCCTTGAGATATGCACTAAGAGGTCCTTGATGGTCTTCCTCTGAAGCACTTGGTGAAGGTGCTCGTTTATCTACGGGAGGGAATTCACTTTCTTTGGTCTCCTCTCCCCATATATCATCGGTTCCACCTGTACTTCCATGGTTGGTGGAAGTCTCTTCCATACTGTAAAAATGTGAGGGTTTCTGAAAGCCAAACTGAAATTCTTTTTTTTTCAAATCAGCAAGTTTTATACCATGTTGAATTCCAGATTGTTGTGCAAGTTTTTTTTCCTCAAAAGCTTTTATTCTTTGACGACGTCGGTGAAACAGTTGAGCCCCCTTCGAACAACTTCCTGAAGGGCTTAGCTGGGAAGCATCATGATCACTAAGCAATTGTGCTTCCTTCAACTCTTTCTCTGTGAGACTGAGGCTTCTTGGAAAATCTATGGAAGAAGATAAGAATATGGTTACCTAACTTTAAACGTAAAAGGCAAAAATAAACAATTACTAAATTAGAAGAAACATGAAACAATCACAATTCTTGGTTGGATTTTCTTCAACAAACCACCAGTACAATTTAGGAGCAAAAAATTATTGTTCTGCCTAATATAGTGACCATATATATTGTAATTGTTTTACATATGTAATATATTAGGTTAAACTGGGAGGCATATGCATTAAGGGAGTTCCCTATCTATGTCTGGTTTGCTCTGCCACAAAAACCATCATAATAGAAGAGTAACAATTGTCCACCCTGAACCTTCTCATTTTGAGGTGTGACTTGAAGCTTTTGACTCCAAGTTCAAAAATATTTCCATGCAAGGGGAGGAGTCAACCATATTAGAATTCTTAAAATTGTTGCACAGCTTTTGGAACTATATGTAAAAAATTAGGAACACGTGCCAGCTGTGGTAATCTAAGGGGCAAGGTTGGCGTAGGGAGTACCAAGGTGGAATGCAGTGTGGGGAATGGCAAGCTGGCGTAGGATGTGGGGAGTGCCAAGTTGTCGTAGGGAGTGGGGGAGTACCATGTAGTCGTAGTAATGCAACCGAAATCATCACTGTTTTTGCACCTTTTTACAGATTTCTTTTACAGTCACTTATTTATGTGTATGTCTCTCTTTTTTTTTCTAGTTTGCCATTGTAGGCACAGTTGGGGGGTTTATAGAAGCTTTCGCCTGACTCATAATTTACTATTTTTCATAAAGTTGCAAAATTATTGTGCAAATATTATCCAGTGTCCATCTGAAGTGATTTTATGCACACCAAAAATTTTTGCTCAATTTTCATGGCATTTTATAAAAATGGTGTCTTTGCTAAAATGTCATGAAAACGGTTAAAAACTAAACAAGACCATTTTTGAATTTAGCAGGAAAAAAACAACAAAGTATACCATGAGATAAAAAAGAAAAGTGGCATTTTGCATTTGCGTCTGTTTTTGTTGCGTTTTTAGTGTTTTGTGCCTTTTTTTGTTTGCACTAATTCAGCTTTCCATTTGCACCTTTTTCAAATTCTATTTTGTTTTTTTCACCTGTTTTTGTTTCTACTTCGCCACTGTGGGCAGAGTTTGGGGATTTTTTCAAATGTCTTTCCTCTGGAGTGATTTTATGAATGCATGAAATTTTAGCATATCATTTTAGCATAACTAAAGCAAAAAAGTCGTAAAAAAAAGTTAGAAACAAAAATAAAGAGCATTTTTGAATCTGAACAAAATTCATGAAACACGAGATACCACAAGACAAAGAAAGAAAAGCAACGTAAAAAAAAAAATCACAAATGATGAATCTGGACCCATAATCTTCATCGATAGCAAGTAGAAGAAAGAGTAGACATCTTATAAGAAGATACCTTTGAATGAGGATGAAGAATGAGTGGAATGCCAAGGCAGTCATAACATATATTATATTTCATAACATCATTTGTTTGTGGCCTTTATGTCTGGGGAGCTTGAAGGCTGGGACGTTCTTATCTCACTCATGAAGCTTTGTTTACATGGGTGCGCTCCTTTGTCTGCTCTTGTTTCTTCGAAAGAAAGGGGGTAATCCGACCCACCAGAGACGTATCACTCTGTTCAATACCAGTGTGATCACTATGAACAAGCAGCTCTATAAGGCCATATTTTGGGTATTGCTAAGGGCCCCTCTCGGCTTTATGAACACCACTGATGAAAACCAAGTGATAATAGGACATAATTCTAGGAATAGTTTGCAGAATGTGACCTTGACTGTCAATAGAGAAATACATATCTATAAACCACTATCCAACGACGCCTCATGGAGTTTATGGCTGAACATAGATAATTATTTTTAGAGCTGGCGACATCTTACTTATACAACTTGTCTTTTTCTTACCTCCTGAAAATATTTTATGACATGTTGGTACATCTTATAATTTTCTCTAGAAGACTTTTGGGATGTGAAGCAAAGTTTATTGCAGTTATAAAGCTATTATTGCAGTAGTAGGTTACATCTTTAGATAGATTTTACTGCAAGTAAAGAATTGGTATAGCACCACACACCCTCATTTTTGAGGGTTTGGCCTCATGCTAGCTTTGAGAACGCAGAGGGAAAACAGACATCTAAATGTTAAGACTACTCAAGAACACTCTCAGATTCAGCTGGTACCAAGAGGATGACATTGCCATGCCTTATTGTAGACTAGAAGAAGCTGGGAGAGAAAATCGCTGCGTATTAAAGTCGTAACCTTTGGATATGATTTTATGGAAAAAAATTAGGAATAAATGGTCTCAACAGTTGTTTATCATCGGACAAACAGCTTTTGAACCCACATCGACCTTGTAGAATTCCTTTGGCCAAAGAACCAGTCAGTTCTTTTTATCGGGTGAAAAAAACAAACTTGCTTCATCGGTTGTTTTGACTGAAAATCAACATTAGACAGTCAAAACTAACAGACGCCAATTGCTCAATATCGTCCATCGGAATGGCCAATTTGCCCATTTATCCAATGTGTATGGGTATGTAAGATGACTGGCGCTGTGTATTTCACATCCTAGTCTGCCAATTATGCTACAAATATTTTATGGTAAATCCCACTTAATTTTCACCAAAGGATCGCATGATTTCAATTTTTGCCCTTTGGGATTTGAAAATTCCACAGAAGATATATTGCATTGAAAGTACCATAAGTAAGAGTTTTTTGAGGAGTTTTTGGAGTGGAAACTGAGCAGAATCTCTCCAATCCTCATCCAAAAACTAAAAACGACTCAAAAACTTGGAGTTTCTACTCATTTTGATTTAAAAAGTCAGCAAAAAACTCTATGTGCACATACCAAAGGAGTTTTTGGAGTGGAACTAAGCGGAACTCTTCAAATGGTCAAATCTTTAGAAACTCCTCAAAGTCCTCTATGTGCACACTGTGACTTTTTAAGGTAGATTTCACCTTGAATCAAGCCTAAAAATAGCACTGCCCCATAAAATGAACACATTGCCACCTGCGATGTATATTTCACGTACAGAATTAAAGCTGCCGGTTGTAGGGCCGCCAAAGAACGATAGCAAAGCCGCACCGTACAATTCCTGAAGCAGCTTCCCTTGGCTGCTGCTCGGTATCTAAGTAATCCTTAGGTTGTGGTGTGTGATCACGATTCTTTTTACAGGGTTTTCGAATTAAAAAACTGAGTAGAGCCTCCAAGCTTCTGAAGAGTTTTGAGATTTTGGAGTGGAAACTGAGCAGAAACTCCAAATCCAAAAACTCAAAACTCCTCAAAAACTTGGATTAGTTTTTTGCTCAAAAACTCCACGAAAAACTCTGCTGCACATACCCTATGAGTGTTAGCTAACTCCAGAAAGGAAAAGCTTCACGTTAACACTCGATATCACCTTGTAAGGTTCTATGTATATATTCCTGAACTCAGTTTGTTCGTCAGCCATTTTACTTTCTGTCTTGCTGCAGCTATCTTGCCCTCATCAAATGGAGTTCCAGCTTGCATTTCCCGCCCTGATTCTCTCCTTTGCTTCTTAAGCAGCCACAGCTGAGCAATCAGTGCTTCAGAATCTAGCTGCAGTGAACCTGTGACTTGACTCTGTAAGCCTGGACCTTGTACTCCAGCTATTCTACTGAGGAACTCTGAAGCACTTGTGGACTTCTGAACCCTGCTCTTTGAAAGACCCACGTTTGCATGGACTTACGGTAACAGAGAAGAAGATCCTGATCTGTATTGGAGAGTGATGCTGAGCTTGGATTACTCTGGCCTGCTGTGTTCCTGTTTCTGTGTCTGCAAACTGTGTGATATTTCGCAACTGTATGAAGTAATAAGGACTTTTCTATATCAAACTGTGATCCTGTGTTTTCATCGCACCCAAGCACAAGACGCTATATGAACTGTACTACATACATACAAGATTCTGAAGCCAAAACGTTAGTGTTTTGTGGGTTGGAAGGCTGTGTCTGCTGTCGTGGAATCAGACGTCCGGTTGTACCCTTTTGTGTGACGTGGTTTTTGACTTTACAACCATTCCCGATGTTGGTTGAAACTTTCTGTGATGATAGTGGTTGTGATTCTCACAACCATTCCAGGTGAGCGTCCTTAATTTTTTTTTTTTCTGCGTGTTGCCCCAAGGTGAACCTATTGTTTTTTTTCTCTCCCTTCTTCGTAACCTGTCTTAAAGATTTGGAAAATGGGGCCCGCATAAAGGAACTTTGCGGAGTGAGAATAAAATTCCTTGCAGATTTGCGAATATAAAGACCCGTTTTACAAATCTACGGCCTCAATAATCACAATTTGCAAGTGGTTGGACAGACTACCCAGGATTTGCGAGCCAGGATTGGGTTCTAGAGGGGCGAGTCCGGCTCCTGCCCTACCCGGTGTGGGGATTCCCCAAATTGCCCCCTTTTCTTTTGGCGGTGAACGTGAGAAATTTAGGGGATTTATTAATCAAAAGCAATCTTTTTTTTTTTGACAATGTTCCCCAATTTCCCCTGAACGTTAAGGTGCTTACTATAATTATGTTGTTACAAAAGGCTTTAATGTGGGCAAAACCCTCTGATTGAGACTGAGGATGTTGTTTGAATCCCTTGATGATTTTTTTTCAGCCATGGGGAGGTTTTGATGCCCCAATCGAGGTGCAACGCTGAAGCAGCGATGTTGCTTTGCGCCAAGGTAAGCACTCGGTAGCTGAATATGCCTTGGATTTCAGGAGGGGCCCTTGATCCAGGGGGAGTTCCCCAAAAAAAAATTATTTTTCAAAGGGGTTTTCTCCACTATTAAGGTAAACTTCTGTGGACCCTCCACGGTTAGGTGTTTTTATTAACTTGCATCCGTATTAAACTCGTTGATGAACGCAAAAAGAGAGAGGTTCGAAGCAATCGTAAACCCCTTTTCTCCCCCTCCTCAGAAAGGGGAACCTTTGAGTGGTTTTAAAAAGGGAACCGAACTAACCCATGAGGTGACTCTTTACAAAGGGGTAGTGATGCCGCAAGGAACTTTTTTAAAGGAGAAAATCTATTTTCTTTGTGGTAAGTAGGGATTCTTAAAAAAACTGCCCCACCGTTTGTAAGATACTGCAGCACTTTTTTCTTGTGATTTTGCGAGAGGGTTTCTTCAGGTGGGCCCCTGGGTCCAGAGAGATCGCAGCAACGACTTGTTTCTCGGATTAAACTCGTTACCTCTGAGGATTTTGATTTTTTGTAAACGCTGCCTTTTTCAATTTCCTCACGGTTTTTGTCCCACGGTTAGAAAAAAACTTTTCTTTTTGCTTTTTTCCATAAACCGGGTTGTCAGCTTGGGTGTTGCTTGCTTGATCGACTCAGGGGCAAGTGGAAATTTTATGGATGTCTCCTTTGCTCTGAAAAGGGAATACTTAGTGGGGCTCCCCCAGTACGAGGAAATTGGAGGCTCCCTCTGACCTCGGACAGGGACAAAAAAGGCCTTTGGGGTTTTAGGGGTAAAGATCATCAAGAGAAACTGTCCTTTATCTTATCTCTTCTCCCCCCTTATTCTAGGGCTACCATGGCCCCAGGCCAGAATCCACCTAACGGGAACCCAAAAGGAATTCACTTTCCAAAAAAAAAGATGGCCCAAAAAAATTCAGCTTGCCTGCCCCCAAAAAAATAGCATCCTGAACTCCAGTTTTTTAGGGGGGCTATGTGGATTTTGGAAAGAAAAACGTGACCAGTTTTTTAATTTTGTGGGCAGGATACCTTTTGGAAATCTACCCCGGGGGGGGGCCCAGAAAAGGTTTAAAGGTTTTCTAGATGAAAACCCCCAAGGGTTCTCCCCCCCTCCTCCCCCGCAGGGGCCCCCTTTCTTTGTAAGAGAAAGTGGATCTCTGGGGGAAGGAAACTGGGGGGCTCAAAAAAGGTTCTATTAGAAACCTTTTCCCCTTCCTTTAACCCCAGTTTTTGGAGAAGTGGGACATCCCAAAAATTTTTTTAAACTAGACTTGGGGGCCCCAAAACTTAGTCCGTATGCCCCGGGGATGATGGAAGACTGCATTCAGGTCACGCTATGGACCTTTGAATATCTAGTTTTCCCTTTTGGTCTGTACCCCCCCCCCCTTTCCCAAAAATTGGTAAGACATCTTCGGATCTCCTAGTCTTGTGGAATTTTTTTTGGGTGTATTCAATTTTTTCTAACCCCAGGGGGGGAAATCTGGACGTGAAATGGTCTTGGAACGTCTAAGACAAAATCATCTTTCATCAAATTGAAAGTGTGAATTCCATAGGACCAAATTCAATTTTGGGGTTTTACTTTTACACAAGGTTAGTTGGTGGAAGCAAAAAACCCCAACCCCCAAGGTTGGCCCCAATCCCGAAAGGAAGGAGGTACGCCCCTTTATCGGGTTTTTTCCCCAATTCTATTTTTCATTAAAAAAATTTGAGTGTGTCACCTATCACCAACTTCCCAAAGAGTTAGGTTTTCCCCGGCTCCCAACCCCGGAGTTTTCCCGTCTAAAAAGAAAATTTCCACTGCCCCTATCTATCACCCAACCCCGACTTGCCTTCAAAAGAGGTGGATGCTTCAGACTGTGGTTGGAGCTTCCCCCCTCCCGGGGAAAAAAAGGTGAAAGAATTTTTGACCCCCTTCCTTTTTTTCCCCCGCAGTTGTCTTCGGCTGAGAGGAACTACGTGGGGCATGAGAGTTTTGGCCCATATTGCCCTTCAAAAAATGGAGCCCCTTTTCGGGGCTGCACAGCAAATAGTCGTCTGACAGACCATGAACCTTGAGTTTTTCGGGGGGGCTAAGTCCCCGACTCCTCCCCGGCTCGTGGAATCTTTTTTAAACCCCAAATTTTAAATTTTTTCCTCTTATAGCCCCCTTTTTGCGCAAGGAAAAAGGGTGATGCACTCACTAGGATTTATAGCGAGACCCCCAATTACTCCTTAAGACTATTTTCCCCGACTCTGTTCCCCAGGGTAATTCATAATAAGACCTATTTTTAAGGGGGCTAAGGGGGCATACCATGGGTTCCCTTTTTGGCACAACCCCCAAGGACGTAAGTCTTTCTTTAAGAATGGTGGGATTCGGGACAACGCTGTATATTCCTAACAGTAATTAAGAGTATTGAAAATTTCACGTTCCAAGATAGGGGCTGAGGTTTTTAAAAAAAAGGAATTTTTTTTTGTTTTTTTGGTGGCCATTGCGGAAGGATTTTTGAATTATGTCACTTCATGTGAATCTGTGAAAAATGAAAACCCCTCCCCCAAGGTTGAAAACCCTTCCCCCCCCTCCCCCCGTGGGGATCATTTCTAGGGGTTCATTGGGGATTTTTCCAACCTCTCGGGGAGAACACCATTCTATGGGGTTAGCTAAAAAGGAGTTTTTATCCTTGGCGGCTTACCCCTGCAAAACAGACACAGATTTGATGATTAAAGATGTTTTCGTTACTGGAGTTCGGGGGTTATTTCGGAGAGGGGGCAATTTTTCTTTGGTTTTGGAAAAATTTCTGGCAGCATTGGACATTTAAAAAAACCTTTCTTCTGGGTTTTTTTCCCCCCCACTATTGGAAAGACCGAACGAAACCCCAACAAACCCCGGGCAGTATTCCGCTGCTTTATCTGCCCCTCAGGTGATTGGGGGGGTCTACTTCCCCCTGATTCTGTATAACAACTCTCGGTGCCCCCCCTAAAAAAAATCTCCCCTTTTTCTCTAAAATAGGTTATCATCCTAACTTCTACCCGATTTCCCCAGAAAACCCTTACCAGCAGTGGCTGAAAGAATCCCTTTCAGAAGAATAGGGGCTTCTAAAAAAATCTGGAAACGGCTCAAGAAAAAGGACAAGAAAGCAGCAATAAATTTTTAAACTGCACCCCCTTTCAAGGTGGAGACTTGGGTTTGGGTGTCAACCGAAATTTAAGTTAAGGTTCCATTTCTAAGTTGGGGGGAAAAAGTAATTGGACCCTATAAAAAAAATAAAAAATTTTTTTAATGCCTTGCTTTGTTTCAAAAAGCCCAGAACTATGAGAATCCCCCCCGTTTTCATGTATCCCCCCTAAAGGCTGCGACACCAATAGTTTTTTCCGGTTCCCTCCTTGCCTGCCCAGTGCGCGTGGTCAGGAAGAATTTGTGGTGGAAAGGATTTTAGATTCCAGGTTGTATAGAAATCAGTTACAATATCTGATTAAATGGCAGGGCTACCCGTGGAGGACAACATGGGAACCGGTCAATAACGTTAATGCTCCTCGCTTGCTCCGTCAGTTTCATCAGAGGTACCCACACAAGCCTGGTCTGAGGTCATCCGGAGGTTGTCCTTAGGGGGAGTAATGTAAGGTTCTATATATATTCCTGAAACTCAGTTTGTTCGTCAGCCATTTTACTTTCTGTCTTGCTGCAGCTATCTTGCCCTCAGTCAAAATGGAGTTTCCAGCTTGCATGTTCCTGCCCTGATTCTCTCCTTTGCTTCTTAAGCAGCCACAGCTGAACAATCAGTGCTTCAAATCTAGCCTGCAGTGAACCTGTGACTTGACTCCTGTAAGCCTTGGACTTGTACTCCAGCTATTCCTATGAGGAACTCTGAAGCACTTGTGGACTCTGAACCCTGCTCTTTGAAAGACCCACGTTGCATGGACTTACGGTAACAGAGAAGAAGATCCTGAATCTGTATTGGAGAGTGATTGCTGAGCTTGGATTACTCTGGCCTGCTGTGTCTCCTGTTTCTGTGTCTGCAAACTGTGTGACTATTTCTGCCAACTTGTATGAAGTAATACAGGACTTTTTCTATATCAAACCTGTGACTCCTGTGTTTTCATCGCACCCAAGCACAAGACGCTATATGAACTGTACTAATACATTACACACCTGTGACTTACAGATGTGTTCAAGTCATGGTGAAATCAAGAGACATCACAAAACAAACAAAAATGACCTAAAGAGGGTACCCACAAAATCGGTTCAAATTATGAATTTTTGGGTTTTGTGATTGTGGAATGTCTGCAATGTTCATGTATTCACTGAAACATGGCACGATTGTATTGTTTCAGATTCATACACGGATAATGGGGCGCCCGCACATTGTGCCATACTCATCATTTTCTCATAAGTAATTGGCTTCTGTTGACATAGCAGTGCACTCATTCCAACCCAAATTGTTATCCATCAGGGCACAGGAAGCCTGGTCCCGGCTATGTCTACATACAACAAAAGTGCCACATACATCTATTATCCCCAGTCCACTAGACGTCTATACGTTCTGAATAGAAACAGAGAACGGCTAATTATCCAGGAAGTTACTAGCAGATTGTAAGGACGATAAAGAGAAACGACGGAGGCAACGATAAAAAAATGAAAAAACTAAAGTAATGCACGCAAACGACAGCATTGCCAGGCGCGTATGTCAGCTGAAGTCATGCATCATTAGGATGGGAGGGACAGACTTCTATGGGATTGTGTCGCAATGAGAGCGTGGATCTTGTTTTTTTAATCTGAAAAATTTCCATAGGAAATGTTTTCTTGCGACAACTCAAGTCCGGTCAATATTGGGCACCCTTTATTTGCTATAGAATAGCTAGTCAACTCTTGGCCAAAGATTTGTGAAGTCGCTTCCCCTTCTACAAATCTTAAAGAGTCCCCATAAAATTTCTATTTTTCAAGAAAAGTGCCACCCGGTAGCTCTTACTCTTAGCTTTAGAAACATTTTATTATTTTCCAAGAAACCCAAAAAGTAGACCTCTTAGCAAGTGTGACTTTTTTTTATTTTGTCGAGAATGAAGAGTTTAGAGTTTGACCATGTTTACACATAGTTGTTTGAGGGTTTTTTTTAGCATATCTGCTCCAAAATCATCCACAAAAATCCATTCAAACACATTTTGAAAACTCTTTATTTATTTGTATGGGAAATTCATTTGCTGTTCATTTGAGAAGTTTTTATTTTTCTTGAAAAGGTTCTAAAAAATGTCGGTGGAAAAAAAATGAAAATGCATGTCACTTCCTTGGAGAAGATCCTGATGGAATGGAATCCGCTTAAAACTTGACACTGTCAAAGCAACATGCTGCAAAAAAAAAGTTTCAGGAAAAAAACCTCTTCCAAAACCCTTAAAAATCTCTCGAAATCAACCTCAGAAAAAGAAAATTACCCCAAAATCCCAAAAAAGAAGTGGTTCCTGAACCTGTTTCCTCTTGAAATCTCAAAAACTCAATCTCACCCAGACTGAAGTAATCCATCTGGACCTTACCATGATGAATAAAATAGTATACTTGCTCCCATGTTCCCTTTTATATAAAATATATGTTCTGTACTCCATTAGAACAAAGGGAGCTCTGGAGTAAGGTGCACCACATTGATTAGAAGCATGCGCCTCCTAATGAGTTAGTCCAGCCAGGGACTGGCGTACATTCCGGGCTAAAAATTTATGCCACCTTTGTTATGTAAATTATGATGAATTTATTGGGCAGGGTTCGTTGCGCTCCCATCCTGCCCCAGCTCAGGTCACTTGGGTACAGCTGGCCGGAACTAGCATAAAAGTGCCAAAAGTTGCAAACTTTTTGCGCAACTTCAGATTCTGTTGAAAAAGACCTTGATGAATTCGAGACGAAGTGTATAAAGGAGGACACTACTTGATAATGTTTGCATGCCAATCCTTCACATGTATCAGTGACCTTATACAATATAGACAGCTGTCACCATTAGATCACAGCTTCTCCACTGCCTACCTTCGAGAGAAATTTTTTCCATATGAGATTAACGATCTGCAACAGACACCTATTGGTTTGAGGAGGCTTCTTCAGATGAATTTTCGGTACATCCAAACGGGAGATATATAAACCAAATTCTTGCTAGACGTCAACAACTCTTTGGAAGAAAGGTCCAAAATAAGGATTATAAGTGATGATGTCTTTATGTTTTGTGGAAAAATGAGCCAAATTCTTCCCACATCTGAACTTCAAAATTTTGGTAAAATTTCCCTTTAAGATTTTTCTAATCTTTAGATAAGACCAAAGTTACTAAGAAAAATATATGGAGTGCCACTTTCACTCGTTTCTTCTTAGTCTGAGCTGACATTTCCACTGGTCGCCTGAATATGTGTTTCTTGGAATATGGAGCTATTTTAAGGTTGGTTTATTTGATCCATAATTGGCTCCATGTGTGAACATATGTGCCGGGAACGCCGAGTGAACAGGTCTGCTGTAGAAATCTGCCATATTCTTTCTGTGTTTGGAAACTATAATGTCAGGTTATAGGTAGATGAAATTATCTCTTTATATCATTCAAAGTTTTTGATGATAATCTGTGTCCACTAGAACATCACGGCCCCTCTGGTGGGCTCATAACCTAATCTAATTAACTAATTATAAAGGACTTACAAGCCTAATAAATCTCCGATACATGGAACAATGGATGTCAACTTGTCTTGCAGCCATGAAGGTGGCCATATTGAGATCTACCTAGCTCTCCCACACCAAGAAACAATTGAACAGTATTTTAAAAACTGTTGGGACGCCAAGCGATCAGATGTCATCTCTAACAATGACAGCCAGTGTACAATTTCACTACAGCGCCATCAAAGTGGAAATAGGAAATTGCAGTCTTAATAGATTTCCCAGGGCTGTATTTGAGACTCGGCACTGGATGACCATTGCTGCAAATACCAGTCCCATGTAATAGGATTTTTGGAAATTTTTTTTACACCCTCTGATCGGTAAGGGTGCTAGGTGTCGGACACCACCTATCTGATATTGATGAGCTAAGGATAGGTCATCGATACCATTGACTGGACAACTCCATTAAGGGGTTATCAGCAACAAAAAAAGTTATCACCGATCTACAGGATAGACATTAAGTTGCAAGTCATGGTAGTCCGACCGACTTAACCCCATTGATTATGAAAACAAAGTTCCGAAATGCGTGAGCGCCATTTACTCTTTATGGTATTGCCGATAATGGTTGAGTACAGCACTCATTTTTAGACAGTGGATGGAGCAATGGAGCGTATGCACTGCCTACCCCTCTATTTCGTCTTGGCATGAAAACTTTCAGAGTTGGGTATAACCTTTTAAAAAGCTGTGCGTGAGTGTGAATGGTGAGGGATCGTTGTTTTCCTACTTAGTGTATGGTCAACAGCTAGCTAAACTGTACTGCATGGTCAGCTTCAGCCTGACTCACCAAAAGGCGCCATGAGAAGAAAAAGTGTCTAGGCAGCATGGAGTCTAAATACAGCCCTACACGTATGTTGGGGGTCCTCCAGAGTGCGATAGATACTCCGATCTCCACTCACTGAACAGGTGGTAGCCCCCTAAATAGGGTTGAGCATTCCGATACTGCAAATATCGGGTATCGGCCGATATTGGCTGTATCGGAATTCCGATTCCGAGTTCCGATATTTTCGTCATATCGGATACCGGAATCGGGATGTCACTGTCACTGTCAGTGTCCGTCGGTCGGGTCTGTCAGGAGTCAGCGGCACTTACCTGGCAGAAGATCTCCGGCGGTCACTACCTGGACTGCTTCATGGCCGCCATCCTCTTCTCCCCGGCGGTCACATGCAGTTTCTCGCGATAACTGCAGTGACTGCTGGGTAATCCGGCCGTAAAGCAGTCCGATGACGTCACCGCCGGGGAAGCAGGTAATCAGCTGTGCTGCGTTGCAATGACAGGCTCTGCCTGTCATTGCGATGTAGCAGAGCTGGATCGTCGTGGGACAATCGTTACTATGGACTGCGTCAGACAGGTGGTATACTGTTGGTTTTTTTTTTTATTTTTTTACAGGAGATCGATGGCGTCGTAGGAATGAGAGAGTAATAAAAAAAATGAAAACTGTGTTGTCTCTTTTATTTCATTAAAGACTTTTTTCTTGCTGTGTCTTTTTTTTTACACATTTAAAAACTTTGGGATTAATAATGGATCGGTGTCTTATTGACACCTATCCATTATTAACCGGGCTTATTGTCACCGTGCAATCAACGGTGACATTGACCCCTTATTACCCCACTTGCCACCGCTACAGGGCGAGTGGGAAGAGCGGGTAAAGTGCCACAATTGGCACATCTTTTGATGCGCCAAATGTGGGGCTGCTGTAGCCTGGTATTATCAGGCTGTTGAGGGCCAAAATCCATGGGCCTTGACAGTCTTTTAATACCAGGCCGCAGCAGTCTGCATTTTACTTGGCTGGTTAACAAAAATAGGGGGACCCCTACGCCGTTTTTTTTTCGAGGGGATCCCCTATTTTTGTTAACCAGCCAAGCTAAGCAGACTGCTGTGGCCTGGTATTATCAGGCTTGCAAGGTCCATGGATATTGGATCCTTACCAGCCTGAAAAACCAGGCCTCAGCAGTCTGCTTCATCTGGCTGGTTAACAAAATAGGGGGGACCCACGCCAATTTTTTTCGAGGGGATCCCCTATTTTTGTTAATCAGCCAAGATATGCAGACTGCTGTGGCCTGGTATTATCAGGCTGGCAAGGTCCATGGATCTTGGCTCCTTAAAAGCCTGAAAAACCAGGCCTCAGCAGTCTGCTTCATCTGGCTGGTTAACAAAAATAGGGGGACCCCACGCCAATTTTTTTCGAGGGGATCCCTATTTTTGTTAATCAGCCAAGATATGCAGACTGCTGTGGCTGGTATTATCAGGCTGGCAAGGTCCATGGATCTTGGCTCCTTAACAGCCTGAAAAACCAGGCCTCAGCGGTCTGCTTCATCTGGCTGGTTAACAAAAATAGGGGGGACCCCACGCCATTTTTTTTCGAAGGGAACCCCTATTTTGTTAATCAGTTCCCTCTGACGTCACTGATGGTGTCCTGGCTGACCTGAAGTGAAAGTGGAAAGCAATCAATTAAGCTTTCCACTTCCTCTCCTGTCAGCCAGGAGAGGAGCTCATTCTTTGGGGGTTTACTGTGAGGCTGCAGCATTAGCTGCGGTCCCTGCAGTAAACATTAACCCTTTCTGAAGGATTACACCGTGGGACCTGACTGTGCATCGGATTGGTAAGAATAATTTTGCTTTATTATTTTATTTTTATTACAGGAAATGGTTTTAGCAGGTAAATAAAATATGGTCAAAAACTGTGTGATTATTTCATTAAACTTCTTTTTTATTAAAGTGTGTGTGTTTGATTTTTCTTTCATACAATAGGATTAATAATTGTAGTTGTCTAATTGACAGCTCTCAATTATTAACCTGGCTTAAAGTGACCTTTCAATTGCAAGGTCATTTTAACCCTTATTAACCCATTCGCCACCGCTACAGGGCAATGGGAATAGACGGGCAAAGTGCCAGAAAGGGCAAATCTAATTAGAGATTTGCCCTTTCTGGGGTGTCTGGGGGCAGATGTTAAGTAGCCGGGGGGGGCAAAAAAAATGGTCCCTCTCTGGGCTATTATTATCTGCCCCACTCACTGGCTTTGTCTGTCTGGTTGCGAAAATAGGGCGGGAGCCACGCATTTTTTTTCAGCAATTTTACACCTCATATATATATATACATGTCATTGAATTTGTGACACATATATATATATATATATTTATATTTATAGTTCATACACTTCTACATAGTATAATAGCCGCTAATTCAATTGCCGGCTTTTGTGAAAATGCAGAACCCGACATGAAATGACACTTGGTGTACATAGGGTTAACCATGTCTTTTCATGTAGTTTGATATCTGATTTGCACAAACAATTACATGAGTGTAAGTGTGCAAAATTTCACACCTGTAGGGGTTAATTAAAGGTGTAAATTCGTAGCAAAAAAGTCCGTTTTTTTACAACGAATTTACACCTTTAATTAACCCCTACAGGTGTGAAATTTTGCACGCATAGACTGATTTAATTGTTTGTGCAAATCAGATAGCAAACGACATGAAAAGACATGGTTAACCCTATGTACACCAAGTGTCATTTGAAATGACACTTGGTGTACATAGGGTTAACCATGTCTTTTCATGTCGTTTGCCATCTGATTTGCACAAACAATTACATCAGTCTATGTGTGCAAAATTTCACACCTGTGGGGTTAATTAAAGGTGTAAATTCGTAGCAAAAAAGTCCGTTTTTTTATCAACGAATTTACACCTTTAATTAACCCCTACAGGTGTGAAATTTTGCACACATAGACTGATTTAATTGTTTGTGCAAATCAGATAGCAAACGACATGAAAAGACATGGTTAACCCTATGTACACCAAGTGTCATTTCATGTCGGGTGCTTCTGTCTTTTCACTGAAGCCGGCTTTACCCGGCAATTGAATCAGAGGATATTTTACTATGTAGAAGTGTATAAACTATACATATATGTATATATATATGTCACAATGACATGTATATATATATATATATGTATTCTATGTGTGTATATTTAGTGTTTACAAGGAAAGAAAGAGGTTTTTTTAGTTGCGATATTTTGTTCCCATAGACTTACATGGGACTTCCGGTATCGGTATCGGGTATCGCCGATATTTTAATGGTATCGGCGATACCATTCCGATTCCGATACTTTAGGATATCGGAAAGTATCGCTCAACTCTACCCCTAAATTAACTCATGGTTACCTTAGGCCATATTCCCAAAGGCTTCCTCCCTCTGTATTTTTTTCTCCAGGTGTCTGCACCAAAATATGCACCACCAATCTGCTCTGATTATGGCATTTTTGTTGCATTTTTTACACTTTGTTTTCCTTTTTTATGCATTTTTGGTGCAGACTTGATGCAACGTTTTTAAAGCGTTTTTTCATGCAGATTCTGAACTTAAAAACGCAATTGCAAATGCATTTTCCAGGTTTCCAATGGAAGCATTTACATAAAAAAGTACCAAAAAACGCACAATTCAACAATGTATTTAAAAGCACAATATCACGACCCCCTGCTGCAGACTTACAGCAGGAGTTTGTGCACAGATACTAAGAGGTTAGAGAGTGTGAGAGGAGAGCTGCGGTGAGCTTACCTGCAGCAGAGCAGGACCTGAAGCACGTGACCACCGGGGAAGTGGCCGGGGCGGAGTCAGGCGCCGAGTAGCGGCAGTGACTGGCGATGCCTGAGTGTAGTCAGAACGTGCCGAAGTCAAGCCAGGAGGACGATGAGGTACAAAAGGGTGAGACGTGGAGAGTGGTCAAGATGTAGCCAAGGGTCAGGAAGCAGAAGATAGTGCTACAGTACAAATGGGGCAGACGGGTGCGAAGCAAGAATAATAAAGCCAAAAGGTCAGAGCCGGAAGAGTAATAAAAGTCACAAGGCAAAGCACATGACGAGAAAACGGACCGGGTCATACACTGAGAGGCAAACGGACAAACAGTATGGAAGCACACCAGGGGGTCAGACACACAGCCAGGAATGAATGTATAACTGAGGTGCCCCAGACAGGGGCGGGGATATATAGCCCTCCCCAAACCAAAAGGAGGCCATACAAAATTAACCCTGCGAGGACAGGGAAGGGAACCCTGTCCACAACCATGACACACAATGGGCATGAGTTTTCAAGAAATCACATCCACTTTTACTTGAACTATGAACTGTTAGACACAGTAGATTTTCTGCAGAAAAAAACAAAAACGCAATGTTTACACTACGTTGGAACATGGCCTAAGGGTGCGTCCACACGGGAAATATCCATGGAGGAATTTCTGCAGGGGAAAATTTGCAATGGCAAAATTTGCACCAGATCGTACAGATTTTACTGCTTCTTTGCAAATGCTGAGGATTTATTGCTCAAATTTGTAATGAAAATCGGCAACATAAATTGATACAGTGTGGATGTCAAACCCACAAACTTTTTTTTGTAAAATCTCATCCACTTTTTGCAGAAAATCCGGGCAAAAATCAGCTGAAAATTTCATTAATTTTGCTGCTGCTGTAAAACGCAGCGGAAAATCTGGGCAAGAATCCGCTGTCTGACCCATGTGAAAGTCTTTTTAAAAAATAAATATTCAAAACCTTACAAAAATGTTCAGATAAAAGAAACAGAATAAGAAAAACCAAGACCCATATGAGAAGACGGCAGACCACTTGCTTTTGCTTCAGAGCAATTTTATGTGAGAAATTAAGCTTAATCTCCGGCGCTGCCGAAAGGAATGTAAAATACATTTTATGTTATTTTTGAGACAAACAATTTTAATTCAATATCCGTCTCTTTTCCTTTTTCTCGTGGCCAAAACCAATGTATTTTTACTGGCTGCGTGTGCAAGGAAAGAGGGAGGCAAAGATGGACAACATCTCAACCCAAATCCTGCAATTTGCTGCAAGATAAAAGGGCTGGTTGGAGACACCAGTAATCCCACCCGCTTGCAATAATAGACGGGTATTAAAGGGATTTTGCAGCTGACATTTTAGCTTATAAATGTAAAAATCATGAAAGTGTGCCAGCTGCTTTCTAACAATGGTGCAATTTTTTCACTGTCAGTGAGAAACAGATGTAGCTGAGCTTTCAATGTGTAATTTCCAAAGGAGTACTCAGTTATTATTAAAGCGACAACCCGCCACTTGCCATACACATTTTTTTTTACCTGGTGTAAATGCCGCCATTCTCCTGAATCCGGCAATGTTTTTCTTTTGTTCCTGCGCTTCTCCATTCCTGAGATATGGCCTCCCCTACCCTGTGTATAAATCTAGTCTTTTTTGGCAAGTGGGTGTGGTTAACTGTTTTCTTTGGGCGTCTTCTTGAGAACCATGCCTACTTGGCTAACAAATCTTGATTTCTATACAAGGAAGCGAGGGCTATATCTCAGGAACGGAGAGGATTAGGAACAAAGGAAAAACATCGCTGGATTCAGGAGAACGACAAAATTTTCACAAGGTAAAATAAATGACCTTTTCAGGTATTATGTAAAAACAACATACAGCGTGTGAAATATCATTTATAAAGGTGCTATTGACATGAAATTCTCACCAGATATCGGTAACAACCCATCCAATCCACACAGGAAAATAATTCAAACCATAGATGTCCATAAATTAAGTTATGTGAAATAATGAGAAATGACACAGGGAAAAAGTATTGAACACAATTACTTTAATTTACAGCTGCAAAACACCTCCTACATGGAGAAACTAGTTGCAGGCATTGCTCAGGTGTGATTTTGGCCCATTCTTCCACACAAATACTCTTCTAATCTTGAAGGTCCCATGGACTCCTTCTCTGAACTTTGAGCTTTAGTTCCTTCCATACATTTTCTCTTGGATTCAGGTCCGGTGATTGGCTGGGCCATTCTAGCAGCTTTATTTTCTTTTTCTAAACCCAATTGAGAGTTTTCTTGGCTGTGTGTTTGGGATTATTGTCTTGCTGAAATGTCCACCCTCATTTCATCTTTATCATCCTGGTAGATGGCAGCTGATTTTTATCAAGAATGTCTTGGTACATTTATCCATTCATCCTTCCTTCAATTATATGAAGTTTGCCAGTGCCGTATGCTGAAAACCAGCCCCACCTCATGATCTTCTTACCTCCAAACTTCACTGTTGGTATGGTATTTTGGGCCAATGTGCACTGCCTTTTAGCCTCCAAACATGGTGTGTATTATGGTATTCAAAGAGTTTAATTTTGATCTCATTCGTCTAGACTTTATTCTCCCAGTATTTCACAGGCTTGTCTAAATGTTGTTGAGCAAACTTTAAATGTGCTTGAACATGTTTTTTGTTCGGGAATGGAGTCTTGCATGGTGATTGTGCGTACAGGCCATGGAGGTTGAATGTATCACTCATAGTTTTCTTTGAAACAATTGTACCTGCTGATTCCAGGTCTTTCTGTAGCTCTGCACAGGTGGTCCTTGGCTCTTGGACAACTCTACTGTAAATTCTTTTCACTCCTCTGTCTGAAATCTTGTGGGGAGCACCTGGCCAGTGGCTGGTTTATGGTGAAATGATGTTCTTTCTACTTCCAAATTATGGCCCCAACAGTGATCACTGGAACTTTCAGTAGTTTAAAAATTCTTCTGTATTCAATGGAATCAGTATGTTTTTCAACAATAAGGTTGCAAAGGTCTTGAGACAGCTCACCAGTTTTACCCATCATGAGATGTTTCTTGTGTGGAAACCTTGGTAATGAGACACCTTTTTATAGGCCATCAATTAAACCAGCTGATATTATTTTTCACTAAGTAGCAGGATTGCTTTCTAATTACTGATAGATTTCAGCTGATGTCATCACTTTCCATGGCTTTTTGCACCTCTTTTTCCCTTTGTCATTTTTCATTATTACACATAACTTAATTTATGAACATCTATAGTTTTGTTCTTTCCCTGTGTTGATTGGATACGTTGTTACCGACATCTGGTGAGAATTTCATGTCCTTTAGCAATATATTTACTTAGAAAAATAGTGACGTGTTCAATACTTATTTCACCCACTGTAGATATTTATAGATTGAAAAGTTATGTTAATTGCTGGTACAAATGGGTCAGTATTTTCAATATCTCAGTTTGCTGTCTGAGAATAAAAGCATTTAGCTCCCAGAGGATTGTGTAAACTGGAAACAATAAGGGTATGAGGGGAGGTTTTGCTGAAATAATCTCTGGGACTTAAAGGGGTCTTCCAGCTTTGGTAAACCATATCCCCCAGCTGCAGCTTGTTGCAGACAAAAACAACTGTGCTTTACTTACCTTTCCTGGGTCCAGTGCTGAGTCTCCGCGGCTGCTCTTGATATCTCTTATTGTCTGCAGCGCTGACGTCACGTTGACAATGCTGCAGTCAATCAGTGAGCTCTAGGATGTCGTGATATTACCAGGACATGATGCAGCTGTAGGTGGCAGGAAACAATAGCTACTGCACCCTGTTTCGTGTTTATTTTCTGACATGAAAACGCGGTATTGCTTTCAAAAGGGGAGTCTAAAGTTTGTTTTTCTCAACATAAAAATGGGTCTTGTCTCATGAGGAGTTACATTCCACACCCTGCTGCACATTCCGCAGATTTTATTGCTTTTACAGGTTGTTTGAATACACTATTACAGCAGGAAATGGGTTAAATGCAGCTTTATGTGGATGGCTACTACCTAGTTGCTCCCAGTCTTGCTCAAACATCTGGGAAATGGCTCAATTACTGTTAAATACAGGTACAATACACCTACCTGAATGAGTCTGGAGAGATATAACGTAAAAAAATGACTTTAAAGTAGATTTGTTTCCAGATTTCACAATACAAAACGTGCATAGCTTATTAAATACAGCTCCTAAACCTGATGGGACTGGTGTACTTACTTGAACATCCTTGTCAGGATGGCTGCATAAACACGGTATTTTGAGTATTTTATGAGTGCAGCTATGGGGTGAGAAATCACGAGTTCAAGCCTATTCACACTCAGTCTGACTGACAGCAGCAGCTTGTACTAAGCAGGGTGAGATGTCATCAGGGAGGAGGGATATTAAGGAGCTGTCAATCAGGCTAGGTGAGCAGAGATTCAGCAGCAGGGTGGAGGGACAATGAGGAGCTATTAGTCAGGTTAGGTGAGCGGAGATTCACAGGCAAGGAGGAGGGACACTGAGGAGCTGTCAATCAGGCTAGGTGAGCGAAGACTCATCAGCAAGGAGGAGGGACCTTGAGGAGCTTTCAATCAGGCTAAGAGAGTGGAGATTCAACAGCAGCAGAGAGGTGGGACACTGAGGAGCTGTCAATCAGGCTAGGTGAGCGAAGATTCAGCAGCAGAGAGGTGGGACACTGAGGAGCTGTCAATCAGGCTAGGTGAGCGAAGACTCATCAGCAAGGAGGAGGGACCTTGAGGAGCTTTCAATCAGGCTAAGAGAGTGGAGATTCAACAGCAGCAGAGAGGTGGGACACTGAGGAGCTGTCAATCAGGCTAGGTGAGCGAAGATTCAGCAGCAGAGAGGTGGGACACTGAGGAGCTGTCAATCAGGCTAGGTGAGCGAAGATTCAGCAGCAGCAGGGAGGAGGACACTGAGGAGCTGTCAATCAGGCTAGGTGAGCGAAGATTCAGCAGCAGCAGGGAGGAAGACACTGAGGAGCTGTTAATCAGGCTAGGTGAGCGAAGATTCAGCAGCAGCAAGGAGGGGGACACTGAGGAGCTGTCAATCAGGCTAGGTGAGCGAAGATTCAGTAGCAGCAGGGAGGTGGACGCTGAGGAGCTGTCAATCAGGCTAGGTGGGCAGAGATTGAATGTAAACTTTCATATACAGGAATTCTGATATGGATTTTCAAAGTAAACATGCTAACCTCATCAAGTGTAAGAGATCTATTTACCGTAATAATGTATGCTGTTTATATTCTGAAATCTGATAAACTATCCACTTTAAGGTCCATTATTATCAATCATATCATGTCACCAATATGTCCTTGAATATCCCCCTCTAATTCTGTAATAATATTCTTATTTTCAGTGACTGGTATGCTCTGTTTCAACCAATACAGCCACAATATCTCTCATAGGTTTGGGAATGGAGCTTTCCTAGAGTCCTGACACCTTAAAGGATCATTTACTTCACGCAATCAGTGCCCTTGTGTAGCCCTGGTGTTAGGCACACGCAGTACCCTGGAGAGTGTGTGGCGAGACAGCAGTTTAATGCTCAATACCCATTCACTCAACATACACTAGACACACCCTTAGGGTAGTGTAGTTACTTGTTAGGGAGTGGTCAGGGTGTATATTGGTTGAGTGATTTTAGAGTAGTCGGTTTCCTGTCTTCGGACAGAGCAGACGTGTGGAGTCTAGCTGGAACTAGGAGGGAGGAAGCAGTCCAGCCTGGGTCTTCATCAGTTCAGAAAGTGGAGGCTAGTACAGGTGGTCTAGTTCACCTCAGCCTAGTCAGAGCTGTACCTCACCTGAATACATTGACAAAGAAAGAAGAAGCTTAGTGCAGAAATACTTCAGTCACCTGTCTCAAGGACAGTGAAAGGTTCAGAGACGTGCTCCTGCCTAGTGATAACTGAGAATCTGTAACTAACTCTAAAGGAAGTGAAGAAGGGAGTGACTACCCGACTTTTTGCAAGTGTGAGTGTTTATGCTACCAGCGAGGACAAGGCGAAAGGCACAGTGGAAAGATTATTGGAAAAGTGCTTTTGGATTGAAGAAGTCCTGCACATTGCTACCGGTCACTGGGGACCGAAGGATCACTATTAGCTTCAAGCATAGTGGTAAGAAAACCAGGGATTTACCGGACCTTAGGTCGCGGCAAACAGCCCCATATAGTCAGTACGTAACTGGGGTCAGGGGGAGTGAAGACTTTGAGTCCGTGCACGACAAGACAGGAATTCAGCTCTCTCACAGGAAGGCTCCTACCACAAAACTGACTGGGCAGTACAGCTATGGATTAGCTGGAGTTATTGAGGGAACTACGCTTCAGGCTGGTTGTACTCATCGTGTTGAAAGTAAAGGAGGCCCCTAACTTGTCCAGCTGCTGTCTCAAAATACACTCTCCTTGGATCAGCCTCCCTGGGACCTGCCTGAACATCTTACAAGTAAAGGTATGGAAAGACGCTGACCGTGTGAGACTGTGTTATTTATCTGCACCCGACTCCACTAACTTCATAGACTTTGAGGGACCAGTCCCACCTGTAGGGGACCCGACATCTAGCTGCCTCACCATCCCCTCAGAGATCTACAGCAGCGCTGGTACAAATTACCAGAAGACTACAGGTGGCGTCACGAACTGTATATAAATCTATCCCCTGTAAATATTCCCCCAACATACGCCAGACCGCTAGGGCCACAGACCGAGCCACCGCTACCTGTGACAAATCCCCATAGACTTCCATGGGCTCGGCTCTGAGTACCCCATTGCCCTGGTAATCCACAATTGTGGTGGCGGGTTGAGACACCCTCATAAATACTGGTTACATACAGTATACCTAGACAGTGCTGCCATACTGTACACATCACTAATGCTGCTATATTCTGCAACAAAAAAAAATTCTGCTCTGTAGTGTGTAAATAGCATAGAAATGTAATGACTACCAGCAGTGACATCATACTTGGCAACAGTCTGGATTTTGCCAGGATAATCCTACAAACTGAACATGAAAAGGTGGGGGGTGTAAAACTCAGTCCAAAAATGTGAGGTTATGGGCGGTCTTGGAGGCAAGACTTAAATGGGACATTGAAATGTTGGTAAATCTGTAACAGTGCCATCAAAGAACCCAAATAAAAGTACCATTACAGCCAGGAGAAATCCAGCTGAGCATCTTATCTAATATTAGTACCAGCAGAGTGTTCCCCTATATAGTGCCAGTATATATTCAATAGAAACTGTATATACACAATTTCACTTAGCTCCCTCTAGTGGCAGCTAAAGGTAAGAATGCTGTAAAAGTATTTAGTAAACACTGAGAAGTGAGGGTGGGTTTAGCCTCTTGACCTTTTCAGCATGTACACGCCCCGAGGATCCTGGTAAAGCTCTCTATAACACACACCAAAATCAGGGCGTTTGGTACAGCATTCTGCAATATATTAAGGGATGTCTAATAAAAAAAGGAACCCAAGGAAATATAAGTAATATTAGGGGAAATGTTGTGAGTCACAATGATCCATGATATTTTTTAGTATGTTTCTTTCCATTTCTGTTACATGAGAATATTTCTTGAGAAACGATCTGCCAGCACTGCTTTGAGATTCCCGGAATCCAGAGCGACTTGCCATTAATTAGTATGGAGCCCTGACTAATTTCGACTCTAAATGATGCAGTGAAGAAAAATGATTCATGGCAAAGGGTTAACTGAACTAAAAACCAGAAGTCTGCTGCTGACTCCCTCCCAAAGACCTGTGGCTTTCTGAAAATATGCACCAGAGCTGGCGGCTCCTCTGTATCCTGGCAGTCAAGCAGGGAGGCAGCTGGCTCCACAATTCTGCTGTGTTTCTATTTAGTGCGCGAGCCCCCACTACCCCAAAAATATAATTAATTAGTCCCCATGCTAAATTAGTCTAGGCTGCAGCCTGAACCAACACGCTCGATGATGTTCCTTACATGTGATGAGGAATACTTATGTGTGACGACTTGGAAATATTTCTGGAAACTTTCATAAAATTTACATCTACAATTTCCTGTGGTGTGAGAGCGTTTCTATGAATAATACTGAATACTTAAAGGGGTTTTCCAGTTTCCCAACGTCTGCAGTATCATTTAGATGCGTCAGTAGATTACACAATGATGGATGGGCCTCAGGGAGGTACTTCTTGGCTACAGCACTGCGGATAGAGATCTTCCATCAGAGAAAAGTTTCTTCTAAGTGCTGGGGTCCCTTCATTTAAAGTGGACACAGGTCTCCGCTCTGGTTCCCACTAAAGACTCAGACAGTGGCCACTAAATAGGGTTGATCAGTTAAAAACATGTTAAAAACTCTGCATACTTAAAGATGTTGTCAGGAGAAATTAAGATATCACCTACGCACATGATAGGACATAAGTTGTTGATCCATTTGGGTCCGGCCGCTTGGACCTGCACTGATTCCTAGACCAGGGAACTTTTATCCCCGTACAAATGGAGCGGCAGTACACAAGCTGGACCACTGATCCTTTCTTTCTCTATGGGACTGTTGAGGCTGCGCTCATCTTTTCCGGAAGCCCCATAGAAAATGAATTCGACAGTAGTCAAACATGTCCATACCAACCTGCAGCTTAATTTCGTAATGGGGAGAGTAAGTCAAACCTGGAGGTAAAAATTCCCCATTCTGCCAATTGGTGTGGGTCCCAGCGGTTGGATTTCTTTACAGTCATTAAGTTATTGCCTATCCAATGAATTCCCCTTCTTTGTCTATGCTTGACCCATGAGAACTATGATTTCCCTCTCTCGGTGGCCATCACAAGTTGAGTTGAGGATAAAGATTTGCCCTTGACTGGCATCCAGTCCAATTCTCTGGTCCACCCAGCTGGCCAAGTGTAGCCTTCATTTCTGTGCCAGGCGTTCTCGGCCTGTAGTTTTTTTTTGAGATGTCATGACGTGTGAAGCACGGCAATGTCATGGGACCTAGATAGTAAGAGCAAAAGGTATCCAGGATGTCGGGCACAAAAGTGAAGACTGGCTTGGCCCAGGTTCCATGAATCATAGAATCATAGAATGGTAGAGTTGGAAGGGACCTCCTGGGTCATCTGGTCCAACCCCCTGCTCAAAGCAGGATTCACTAAATCATCCCAGACAGATGTCTGTCCAGCCTCTGTTTGAAGACTTCCATTGAAGGAGAACTCACCACCTCTCGTGGCAGCCTGTTCCACTCATTGATCACTCTAACTGTCAAAAAGTTTTTTCTAATATCTATTCTGTGTCTCCTCCTATTCACTTTCATCCCATTGCTTCTAGTCTTTCCTTGTGCAAATGAGAATAAAGATAATCCTTCTACAATGTGACAGCCCTTGAGATATTTGCAGACAGCTATTAAGTCTCCTCTTAGTCTTCTTTTTTGCAAGCTAAACATTCCCAAATCCTGTAACCGTTCCTCATAGGACATGGTTTGCAGACCGGACACCATTCTGGTCGCTCTTCTCTCAACTTGCTCCAGTTTGTTGATGTCTTTTTTAAAATATGGTGCCCAAAACTGGACACAGTATTCCAGATGAGGTCTGACCAAAGAGGAGTAGAGGGCAATAATGACTTCACGTGATCTAGACTGTATGCTTCTGTTAATACATCCCAGAATTGTATTTGCCTTTTTTGCTGCTGCATCACACTGTTGACTCATGTTCAGTCTGTGATCTATTAGTATACCCAAGTCTTTTTCACATGTGCTGCTTAGCCCTATTCCTCCAATTCTGTATATACTTTTTCATTTTTTTTTCCCAGTTGTAGTACTTTGCATTTTTCCCTGTTAAAAACCATTCTGTTAGTTGCTGCCCACTGCTCCAGTTAATTTATATCTGTTTGAATCCTCTCTCTCTCTTCTCTAGTATTAGCTATCCCTCCTAGCTTTGTGTCATCAGCAAATTTAATCAGTTTATCCTCAATTCCTTCATCTAAATCATTGATAAAGATGTTGAACAATACAGGGTCCAAGACAGAGCCCTGTGGTACCCTACTTGATACATTATTCCAACTGGATGTGCAGCCATTTACTACCACTCTTTGGGTCCTATCACTAAGCCAGTTATGACTCCACCTAACAGTTGCCTTGTCCATTCCATACTTAGTCATTTTTTCAATAAGGATTGTGTGAGATACTTTGTCAAATGCTTTGCTGAAGTCAAGATATAATATATCTACAGCATTTCCCTGATCCACCCAGTCAGTGATTCTGTCATAGAAGGAAATTAAATTAGTCTGACATGACTTATTAGTTACAAACCCATGCTGACTCTGGTTAAGCACTTCATTCTTGTCCAGGTACTTACATGTTGTTTAATAATTTGTTCAAAGATCTTTCCTGGTATAGAAGTCAGACTCACTGGCCTGTAGTTCCCTGGGTCCACCTTCTTCCCCTTTTTGAAGATAGGAACAACATTTGCTCTTCTCCAGTCTTCTGGGACTTCTCCTGTTCTCCAAGAATTTTCAAAGATAATGGAGAGTGGTTCAAAAATTTCTTCTGCTATCTCCTACAGTACTCTGGGGTGTAATTCATCTGGACCTGGAGACTTGAATTCATTTATGTTAGCTAAGTGTTTCCTCACTATTTTTCTGTTTATGGATATCCTGGATTCTTCTATTCCCTTAATAGGACAGTGAAGATCAGTTGATGTTACATTTCCTTTCTGACAGAAAACAGATGCAAAATAGGAATTTAAAGTTCTGCCTTCTCAACATCCTTTCTTACCATTTCATAATTTTCATCCTGTAAAAATCCTATAGCATCTTTGACTTTTCTTTTACTTTTGACATATCTCCAAAATCCTTTTTTATTGCTTTTGACATCTCTTGCAAGCCTTAATTCATTGTCAGCTTTAGATAATCTGATTCTTGCCCTGCAGGTTCTGCAGACATCATTATATTCTTCTTTAGATATGCCTCACTCTTTCCATTTGATAAACATGTCTTTCTTCCTTTTTAGCATGTGTTTAAATTCTGTGTTCATCCATCCTGGTTTCCTTAAATGATTCATATTCTTCCCTCTTTTTGGAATTGTTAATGATTGTGCTTTGAGAATCTCATTTTTCAAGATTTCCCATCCTTCCTGGACATTTTTGTCCTTAAGGATATCCAGCCATTGGATCCCTCCGATTCTATGTCTGAGTCCCTTAAAATCTGCCTTTCTGAAATCTAACCTTGAAGTCTGAGTCTTCACAGGTCTTCCTCCTCTAGTTATCCAAAATTCTAAAATAGCATGGTCGCTACCTCCTAAGGTCCCAGCCACTCTTACCTGCTAAACCATTTCCTCCCTGTTTATAATGATTAGATCCAAGGTAGCAGATCCCCTTGTTTTCTCCCCTACCTTTTGGAAGATAAAGTTGTCAGCAAGAGAGGATAAGAATTTCCTGGACTTGTTAGTTTTGCCTGAGAGAGATTCCCAACAAATGTCTGGATAGTTGAAATCTCCCATGACCACTATGTCATATTTTTTGGAGAACTTGGCCATTTGATGCATAAAGAGTTCATCCATATCTTCAGCTTGCATAGGTGGCCTGTAGTAAATGCCTACAATGGTGTCCTTTCCATTGTTCTGTCCTTGTATTCTTACCCAAACAGTTTCCACAGAACTCCCATTCTCTGAAGTGTCAATCTCTGTGCAGATATACGCTTTTCTAACATACAATGCGACACCTCCTCCTCGTTTATCAAGTCTGTTTCTTGCAAATAAGTTGTATCCTTCTAGCCTTGTATTCCAATCATGTGTATCTTCCCACCAAGTTTCAGTGATTCCAATGACATCATATTTCTTTTCCTGCGTTAGTAGTTCCAATTCTCCTTGTTTGCTGCCCATGCTTTGTGCGTTCGTATAGAAACATTTTAGTTTGTGACTGGTTTCTCTTCTTTCAATATTTTTATTATTTAGATTTATGAAGGATCAGACTGGATGTCAGACCAGGGTAAAGTGAGACTTTTTAATCAATTCTGTCAGCTAACTTGGGGACCCCTTGATCTCCTGATATGTCGGAGTCTCAGAGCTGGGGCTTCAACTTATCAAATATTTTTGTTATATCCTTTTAGCATTTATGTAAGAAATGCTCTACAGCAGTCTAATGTATGTCATGAAATCCTCACCAATAGTAACATTATGGTTTACATCCAGAGGCAGCTATTCTAAGGCTGGTTACTGACCGACTTACATATGGGTCGTATATTGAGTTGATCAGTAGAAGCCAAGAAGGTCCATATATTGCCATATATATGGCCATAATACAGTCTATGGATAGAATCACATTATAATGCCATGTGCATTGTATGGTGGCACAAGGGTTGCCTATGGGTCTGTATTACTGTTCTAGTTAGCCCGATCTTCTCCATGTCTGATGACATCACATGTATTTCTGAGAGTTGGCACAGCTCTTGCCATTATCACTGAACTGACTCAATATTGAACCCTGTTTTCTAATGCTATCGCTTGGTTTCTAAGTGTCCCAGGCACAGGGATGCATTGCTCTTACAAGAACTTGTACTGAGATAGTTTACAACTTTACTAGAGACAGAATAAGGAATTAGGCCAATGTTTGCCAACAGTACTGATTTTTGGTGGAGCAAACCAGGCCATAAATGGGATTGAGCTTGGAAAAACCAGTTTCTGCCCATAAATTGCAGTATATGGAGAAATGATTGACAGTGTGACACAGTTTATCAGAACAGGGATAGGTGACTCAGAGATGTCTCATCTCAGTGGACATTACTGCCTGTTCTCTAGTAGGTCGGCATTGGACATTTAAGCCATGAAGCATCTGTCTGTCATTGCTCTGCTGTAGCCTGATGACATAGTCAGTGGCTATCAGACTCTCTGCCGCTAAGCTGCCTGCCCGTAAACCTTTTATAAATTTGTCCATGCTGCATTGTGTGTGCCAGGTGATGACATGGTGCTGACTAAGCAGAATGCTAGCTGTCCCTTTCAACCTCGCCCCCTCCGTCCGATGTGCAACCTCAGAGGTCAGCTGTAAAAGCCATGACTTGATGGTGTAGTGACTAGAGGTAATATTACATAGGAGAGCCTGACTGTATCTCACCAAGCAGGTGACTTTGAACCTTACACTCTTATACAACTGGACCACCAGATAACAGAGGTCCTTCATATTTACTTCTCAAGAATAGGGTATTTTTCATTGCCAGGACTGGAAAGGGCACATGCCGCTCTTTCTATTCACTTCCAAATTTATGGCATATCCTGTGCCTTCTGGTAAACAATACTCGCCAACCCTTCAGAAATGTACGGTAAGCTACTGGAAAAAAAGTGAGACCTCTTGGACTTCTGAAAGAGTTGTTGCCAAAACCTCCCCAGCCCTCCTGGAAAGTAGTACGCTGTAAGATGTCATGTATGTAACGTGGACGCCTAGCATGGAAATGCCAAACCTTGTCCCAGACTAACATCATCAAAAGTTGGCAAGAGTGTGTTAAACCTATATGTCGGAAACTGTCCCACAATATGTATTTAATGGAAGCCATGAACCAAATGGGAACACTCGGAAAAGCTGTTAAATGATTTCCATATGGACAAGAATATAAGTGCCTACTGAGAAAAAACCTGATACATAAAGAAAGGTTCAGAATGCAAAGACCATGGAGTATATGCTACGATAAGATATTCGAATGCAAGAGTGACCAAGAGCAAAACCCATTAGAAAGCTTGAGTATAAGAAAACATGAAGGTCAACAGTGATTACTGCAAATCAACGAGAATCCGAATCATATCAAAGCTACGTCAGATATATCTACACCATAACATCTATGATAAGGGAACCTCAGGACCTGTGTCCAGCCAGTCCTCAACTTGTGGTCTAGGGTCATGACTCTACTGTGAATCAGATTGTCCTGCATTGCAAGGTCGGAGGAGTATCCTAATCACCGGGCTTTGACGCCATCAATATCATGGTTCTCACTAACCACCAGCTACTCTCCCCTGTCAACATCATATTATGCGGAAGAACGATACCATGGAAATTTACTACATAGTGATCATCTCAGTTATGGGCTCTTGAATATTACCTTGTATATCTCAACTTATTCTCAGTTTTTCTCCCATACAGTTAGGTCCATAAATATTTGGACAGAGACAACATTTATCTAATTTTGGTTCTAGACATTACCACAATGAATTTGAAACAAAACAAATCAGATGCAGTTGAAGTTCAGACTTTCAGCTTTCATTTGAGGGTATCCACATTAAAATTGGATGAAGGGTTTAGGAGTTTCAGCTCCTTAACATGTGCCACCCTGTTTTTAAAGGGACCAAAAGTAATTGGACAGATTAAATAATTGTAAATAAAATGTTCATTTCTAGTACTTGGTTGAAAACCCTTTGTTAGCAATGACTGCCTGAAGTCTTGAACTCATGGACATCACCAGACACTGTGTTTCCTTCTTTTTGATGCTCTGCCAGGCCTTCACCGCGGTGGTTTTCAGTTGTTGTTTGTTTGTGGGACTTTCTGTCTGAAGTTTAGTCTTTAACAAGTGAAATGCATGTTCAATTGGGTTGAGATCAGGTGACTGACTTGGCCATTCAAGAATATTCCACTTCTTTGCTTTAATAAACTCCTGGGTTGCTTTGGCTTTATGTTTTGGGTCATTGTCCATCTGTAGTATGAAGGGACGACCAATCAGTTTGGCTGCATTTGGCTGGATCTGAGCACACAGTATGGCTCTGAATACCTCAGAATTCATTTGGCTGTTTCTATCCTGTGTCACATCATCAATAAACACTAGTGACCCAGTGCCACTGGCAGCCATGCATGCCCAAGCCATCACACTGCTTCCGCCATGTTTTACAGATGATGTGGTATGCTTTGGATCATGAGCTGTACCACGCCTTCGCCATACTTTTCTCTTTCCATCATTCTAGTAGAGGTTGATCTTGGTTTCATCTGTCCAAAGAATGTTCTTCCAGAACTGTGCTGGCTTTTTTAGATGTTTTTTAGCAAAGTCCAGCCTAGCCTTTTTATTCTTGATTCTTATGAGTGGCTTGCACCGTGCAGTGAACCCTCTGTATTTAATTTCATGCAGTCTTCTCTTTATGGTAGATTTGGATATTGATACGCCTACCTCCTGGAGAGTGTTGTTCACTTGGTTGGCTGTTGTGAAGGGGTTTCTCTTCACCATGGAGAGTATTCTGCGATCATCCACCACTGTTGTCTTCCGTGGGCGCCCAGGTCTTTTTGCATTGATGAGTTCACCAGTGCTTTCTTTCTTTCTCAGAATGTACCAAACTGTAGATTTTGCCACTCCTAAAGTTGTAGCAATTTCTCGGATGGGTTTTTTCTGTTTTTTGCAGCTTAAGGATAGCTTGTTTCACCTGCATGGAGAGCTCCTTTGACCACATGTTTCCTTCACAGCTAAACCTTCCAAATGCAAACACCACACCTCAAATCAACACCAGCCCTTTTATCTGCTTAATTGAGAATGATATAATGAAGGGATTGCCCACACCTGTCCATGAAATAGCCTTGGAGTCAATTGTCCAATTACTTTTGGTCCCTTTAAAAACAGGGTGGCACATGTTAAGGAGCTGAAACTCCTAAACCCTTCATCCAATTTTAATGTGGATACCCTCAAATGAAAGCTGAAAGTCTGAACTTCAACTGCATCTGATTTGTTTTGTTTCAAATTCATTGTGGTAATGTCTAGAACCAAAATTAGATAAATGTTGTCTCTGTCCAAATATTTATGGACCTAACTGTATTTAAAGAGGAACTTTCACTGGATTTTTTAATTTATACCGAGCACTTTCTCTAAATGACCCTTGTCAACTGATTCCGGAACCGTTTTGTTTTTCTGTGCTCCTCAGTTACAAAGTTAAACCCCCTGGAAATAAAGATGCAAATGTTATATCAACTGGGCGTATACACAAGGACTTTTCTGTGGGCGTTTGCTTTTTTCTTCTCTCATGCTAACCAATCAAAATAAAGCCACACCCACAAAGAAGTTCTTTGGTGTATGCCCAGGTGCTTGATGGGAAAACTTTCATCTTTATTACTAGGGGCATAACTTTGGAACAGAGGGGCACAGAAGAAAAAGAAAAATTGTTCCAGAATCAGTGGAAGAGTGATAATTGGAGGAGGTATTCAGTTTGAATAAATAAATCCAGTGAAATTACTCTTTAAGACCCCATAGACATTAGATTACAAATGGCTAAGCATGTCAATATTAGCGAGATCAGCCAACGGTGTAATGTTTGAGGGTCTCCCTTTTCTCCCTTGACGAATGAAGTTGAGAGAGAGGAGGATCTGGTTTGTTGGATTTTTTGTTCTCAGCAAGATTACAGTATATCATACAGAATACTGGAGAGAGATGCTCAGACTTTCCTCCACTGACAGTAACGTGGCCGAGTCTCAAGATATATTACAACATTTAGGAGATGGAAATACCCCTTTAATGGATCCTGAGTAGGTTTGAACTGTAATTCTAGATAAAGCCCATTGACAATAGAGGAGCTGTTCATTGGAAAAAAAAATTCAGACAACTCTTGTTTTCAGTCCATACTCACTATCGGTGCCAACGCTATTCCCGCAGTGTCGGCACTGGCTCTCCCTGGGCTCGTGTGACATTTTTATGTCACGTGATCTCTGAGGCCAATCAGCACTAACTTCAGTCTCCTCTCCTGCAGATGTAATTGACTCCAGAGGAGATGAGAGAGCAGCCGCAGCGCTCACTTCCTACCAATGTCTGATTTGTGCTAAGCTGGGGAGAGTGAAGCCAGTGGTCATTGGCAGCAGGGATTGCATGACATAAGAATGTCACGTGAGCTCCAGTGCCAACACTGCAGCTCATATGTTTGCGTTTTTGTGTCTATGAAGCTATTGTTCCGCTCTGTAGTACAAATGCCACGAATGACCATACCGCAAAATGACAAACTGGGCCAAATATCTAAGTTCTGAGCTCTGCTACCACTTTGACAAGACCCAGACAACTGCTCCCTTCTAACAGCAGGTTACTCCATCTGTATTCCTCATTCACATTTTCTTTCTGGTGAACTGCACACTGGGAAATTTATGATCTGCAAATATTGAGATGCATTTTAGCAGTAACATCCAAGTCATAGAAACAGATGTTTGAGCTCTTTTACCAGCTCGTAGCGGAAGCAGAAAGTGGCGTCTACAGGGACAATGTGTAAAAGATAATGCAAAACAGCCATAAATCGACAACATCATTAAGTGGCAAATTGGGATTTCACCTACTACCAACAGCTGAGACTATTAATGAGAGAGAAGAAGGAGCCGCTTCACTAAAGAAACCATAAGACTGGCATCCTTACCACTTCACCCGCCCACGTCTCTTCGAGATCCTACAGAACAACCACAACAGCTGCCCGCACTCCCAGGCCATGCCCAATTTCCACTGCTTGAAATGCATACACAACCAAGCAAATACTGCTATCATCTTACAAAAAAAATAAAAACCACATAACACAAAGTAGAAACACATGGAAAACAGAGGAAACTTCCACTACTGAGAAAAGACGTCTCCAGCAGTGAGATAGAGGAACCATAATATCTTACAGATCAAAGATGCCACAGATCGGACTACATATATCAGACACAGACGACTGGAAGGAATCCCTCGTATGTAATCAAGGTAACAAAGTTTATAGAAAGCAGATTATTATACGGGGAAGGGGAAAAACTACAGTATAGACGTAGACGTAAACCATCATGTCAACAGCCATAGAAATACTACTACACAACTAGTGATGTCACCAATGGTCCCTTTATAGAAGGTAATCCCACACATTATAGCGCTTGTATACTGCACTCTACATTGCCATATACTTTACCAGTGATATAATATATACAGCACCATCATACACTAGTGATACCAACACCAAATAGTTCTGTTTTTGCCAATATATAGTTAGTACATTGTCATAGTATTTTGATAATACCACCAGCGATGCCACCAATTAGTCAAATCTCCTCATACCGGTGATACTATCAATTAACAATACCCTTTATATCGTATTACAATCCCACACACTAGTGATCCCATCACTTAATTCACTTCTATACTATGATAATACCCCACGCAGCAGAAAAGAAATGCCTCCAATTAATACCGCCTCATACTATATTAAACTGCAATTAATACTTTCCCATATACTGAAATACTTCTTCATACATTAGTGATGCCAGTAATTCATACTGCTCTGTATAGTGTGATATTGTCCTATATAGCAGTGATGCCTCCATGATATTGATCTTCATAGAGTAGTAATGCTCAACAAACCAGTGATGGCACCAGTAAATGGTGATTGATCTATATACTGGATACTTATCAGTGGTGCAATGAATCTACAGTGTTAATATAGCCACATGTACACTTTGATGTGATGCGACTAGTGATGCCACCACCAGGACTCTCTTATAGATTAGTGATGCCACCACCAGGACTCTCCTATATGCTATTATGCCACCACCAAGGACTCTCCTATATACTATCATGCCACCACCAAGGACTCTCCTATATACTATTATGCCACCACCAAGGACTCTCCTATAGACTATCATGCCACCACCAAGGACTCTCTTATAACTATCATGCCACCACCAAGGACTCTCCTATATACTATTATGCCACCACCAAGGACTCTCTTATAGACTATCATACCACCACCAAGGACTCTCCTATATACTATCATGCCACCACCAAGGACTCTCTTATAGACTATCATACCACCACCAAGGACTCTCTTATAGACTATATGCCACCACCAAGGACTCTCTTATAGACTATCATACCACCACCAAGGACTCTCCTATAAACTATATGCCACCACAAAGGACTCTATTATAAACTATCATGCCTCCACTAAGGACTTTCTTATAGACTTTCATACCATCACCAAGACTCTCTTATAGACTATCATGCCACCACCAAGGACTCTCTTATAGACAATTAAGCCACCACCAAGAACTGTCTTATAGACTATCATGCCACCACCAAGGACTCTCTTATAGACTATGATTCACCCACTAAGACTCTCTTAGATATACACAGACTTCTTATACATAGCCACACCAAGACTTCTTATACACCATCATGCCCACCAAGGACTCACTTACACACCATCATGCCACCACTAAGACTCACTTATACATATCATGCCACCACCAAGGACTTTCTTATACACCATCATGCCGCACTAAGGACTTTCTTAACACCATCATGCCACCACTAAGGACTTTCTTATACACCATCATGCCACCACTAAGGACTTTCTTATACACCATCATGCCACCACCAAAAACTCTCTTATACACCATCATGCCACCACTAAGGACTCTCTTAAAGTCTAGG
Source organism: Oophaga sylvatica (assembly GCA_033576555.1). NCBI lineage: Eukaryota > Metazoa > Chordata > Amphibia > Anura > Dendrobatidae > Oophaga > Oophaga sylvatica. The sequence continues at coordinate 24,820,938 of JARQOD010000004.1, forward strand.
ACACCATCAATCAATACTCTTAATGTTTTCGCAGCATCGATAAACATACAACACTATGGACATATAGTATACCAGTAAATAAAGAATAAACCCGCCATCTCCTACTATACATACCGTCATAATGTGCACACCAAAAATAATAATGATATTTTTTATACTGAGTCGCATCAATAATCCAATTTGTTGTACAAATTAAAGGAATCGCTACAAAATAAAACTCTATAATATTTGATTTGCCAACCCTGGCGTTATATACCGTAAACCTGAGATGTAGTGATTGCCAGGGTTTAGGTAGAGCAGTTTTCCCAGTTCCAGTCCCCACACCTGTTGCATCTGCACACAGCGGCGGTCTCACCTTTCGCAGAGTCTATGTGGTCCGGGGCTGTCTCTTTGTCAGTCTGTGCTTGCAGTCTCTAGACTTGCTTCATTTAGCAGCTCCCCTCCTCTGCTAAGCACAGACAGATTGGATGTCCTGTATGTGCTCTGCAACTGGCCGTGTCTGTCAAAATACCTCTTCTCACCACAGTGAGCCGGCTGCTGACGCAGTCTTCCTGCTCTATGCCTCCCTCTGCCTCCGCTTCCAACTAACTTCTGCTTCTTACTACACTTTAGTCTGTTTTTTTTTTATCCTTTATAAAACTTTTTTAATATATTTTTAAAGACCTTTGTGCATTTTTATCCATTTTTGGACATAGTACTTTACCTTTATTTTAAAGAGTAACTCAACTTTTTTTTTATAACAAGTTTTCAGCATAGAAAGTTATGAAACTTTGAAAATCACTTTATGAGGAGATCTTCATTCTTGTAACAAAATTGCATGTAAGTGGCCTTCAACCTTCTGCTTTCCCCCAGTCTATTCTCCTGCCTTTAACGACATTTATATCAGAAAGTACTAATTTGGAGTACAGATGATGGCAGTGATCGGTCAGCCCTGATCTCCTCATCTGAGTGTTCTGCTTATCAGAACAATCTCCTGCAGCAGTTTATTTCCAGAGTCAGTGAGACACAGGGGCTGAGCTGACCGTTTCACTGCCATCATCTGTACTCCAAATAAGTGCATCCCAGTGTCAGACTGAAGAACATTGGGCCCACCAGAGGATTTGATTCTGAGGGCCCACCTTTCTCCTCCACTGAAAAGCCCCATAGCAACTGCAAGGTTTGCACTATGAACTCTTATGAAGGAGAAGTAGGGCCCACCGGAGGATTCTCCGGTTCTCTGGTGGGCCAGTCCAGCTCTGGTACTTCCTGATATCAGTGCAGCAGAAGGCAGGCAGATAGAATGGGGAAAAACACAGTATTGGAAGCCACATTTTTTATAGGAATAAAGACTAATTGCTTAAAGGGGTATTCTCAAGTTATCTCTTGAACAACCCAGAACTATGCTGCTATGAAAAAAATAAGAAAAGGGAAGAGTCTAGAAAAAGAGAGGAAAGAGGGAAAAGGTAAGATAAAAAAGAGGAGGAAGTGGGAGTTAAATCCAATAAGATCAAATATATTTGTCCTTATTGGATTTAATCTCCTTTTTACATCATGTTTTTCCCCTCTATTTCTGGGCTCTTCCATTTTACTTTTCTTCTTTTTTCCTTCCCTCTGGTTTTCCTTTCTAGTATTATACTCCTGATTGTTCATAATCAATCTTATTTTTCTTCCCCCTTTTTTTTCTCTCTTTCATTATTTTTACTTACTATCACTACACCCCAAAGGTGTGATGTATGCGCCATTTATTTATATCATTCCATACGTGTTCTTGATGTGGAGAATCTTTCCAAATAACACGTTACCCATTTACTAAACCATCTGTTATTTATATTTACTGCCTATATTGATACAAATGTATTTCTATCTTTTAGTGACTACTATATTTTTCGGACTATTAGACACACTTTTTTCGCAAACATTTTTAAGGGAAAAAGGGGGTGCATCTTATAGTCTGAATGTAATCACCAGGGGGGCGACAGCAGGAGTTGCGCGATACTGTGGGTGATGCTGCGGGATCTGGGAAGGGAGGAGGTGGTGTTCGGAGGTGCGACATTGTAGGGCGATCATGCAAGTCCCAGGCTGGAAGGAGGGGGTTTCGATAGTGCTTGTTTCCCGATATCTCGGCTCCCAAGAACGAAATCTGGTCATGGGCCGCCTCCGGCTGCCGTTTTCCCAGAGTCCACAACATTGAAACCATGAAAGTGCAGGAGCTCCAGGCTTTCACAAAATGCACCGCCAAGTACCGCCAAATACCCCCTTCTACCAGCCTGGGATGGGATTTGCAGCATCACCTGCAGTGTTGCATCTCCGAACACCTCCTGTAACCCCGCTCCACCACCACCGCCGCCCCCTTGCCGTGAAGACAAATTTGGACTGTAAGACAGACCCCCATTTGACGCATTACATTTTTTTTTCCATATTTTCCTCCTGAAAATTTGTGGTCCGTCTTATGGTCCGATGCGTCTTATAGTCCGAAAAATTTGGTACATGTGAGCAAGGTTTGGGATGAGCCAAAGCATTATAAGTCACAGTTGAATAAATCCTGAGAAGTCAGAATTGATGCAAATGAAATTAGACAGATAAATGTCATTGAGATATCATTAGTGCAGTGCGTGTTTAGCTTACTGTACATGTATTTAGCTAATAATTAAATAAACAAAAGGAGAAAATGGCGTGGGGTACCTCACATTTTTCTTAACCATCTGAGGGAAAGCTGACAGCAGAGGGGCTGATGTTTATAGTCAGGGGGTAATATACATGGAGCTTCCCAAGCTATTAATATAAACTCGCATCTATCTGCTGAAATAAATACGTGGGGTCCCCCCTATTATTGATAACCAGCAAAGGCTAGGCAGACAGCTGCGGGCTGATATTAATAGCCTAGGAAGGGGCCATGGAAATTGAAAGCTCAACCACTCTGACCGATATCCAGGAGACACTGAGCTGAGCGTGAGAACGCAGCTTAAGTGCAAGTGCTGACATCAGCAAAGTGACTGTAGTTCATAGCCAGTGAACTCCAGTCACCTCTCTGACATCACCACTTGCTGCGTAAGAACTTTATCAAGCAGCAAGAGGTGACATCAGTAAGGTGACCAGAGTTCATTGGCTATGAACTCCAGTGACCTTACTGACATCAACGCTCAGCACTGAAGCTGTGTTCTCACACTTAGCTCAGTGTCTTCTGGATGCCAGGCTGAGCTGTTGCACTTGCATTGCCGAGTCTCGTCTGATATACGTGGCCACTTGCAGCATGCTGCGTTTTTTTCTTAGTCTGATCCGAGCTGACAAAAAAATTGCAGATGAATACAGACTCATAGGCTAAGACTAGTCAGAGTGCAATCTAAATTTTTAACGGATTGCACTCTGCCATTTTAAACTCAGATGAGCATGAGCCCTAAAGTTAGGATTACATGGCGACTTGGGCAGTGACAGACGTCACACGACCAAAGTTCTCAATGTATCGCTGCTACATCACAGTGCAAGTGCAATACATGTGAATGGAGTCTCATTATGACCTTGACAAGCAAGCTGCAAAAAATCAGACGTGGTTGGACTTATTGCAACTTGCTTGTCGCAGACACAGTAACCTTGGGTGTCGTAATGCGACCCCATTCACTTGTATTGTGCTGCGATGTGAAAGCGACACCTATCAGACTTTGGTCAAAGGAATTGTGTTGCGGCCAACGTCGCTGTGCAGCCCCAGGCTAAACCATAAGAAAGGTCAATTACCAAAAGGCAAGCCAAAGAAGTCCTTATTCCACCAAGACCGTAAGTGCCCCTCACTGAAGTCTGCTCAGGAATTGGGAATCTGCAAACTACTGGGATGGTTACACCTTCACATATTGGCGGCTACACGGCTCTGCCTATAGTCTGTGTGTTTTTCCAATGCTCGATCTCATCTTCCGTATGCACTCGGAGACACACCTGTGCACACCTCTGCTTCCGCTATTTCTCTCACACACAACAAAAGATCTCATGTTCTATCGGAATGTTGCAAATATGAGATATTGGCAAGTTACAGGTTGCCACCTGCCAACATCGGCTTATTCAGAAATAGGAGATTATATGATAAGGTGAATTTACGGCCATTGTGGATATGTTAGCTGCTTCTGTCTGGAAATTTCCCTAGTATTGATAAGCATCATCACATCAGTGACATCAGGTTTATAATATATGTGCTTAAAATGAATAAAACTGTAAATTCTGGGTGTCTTTTTTTAATTTTGCCTTATTACTGCACGATAAACTAATTGTAAGGTTCTTTGTCTCTGTTGACATGTTCCTTGAAACTCAGTTTTCCGTCGGCCATTTTGCTTTCTGTCTTTCTGCAGCTCTTGCCCTCAGTTAATATGGAGTTTCCAGTTTTCATGTTCCCGCCCTGATTCTTCCCTCTTGCTTCTTAAGCAGCCTCAGCTGAACAATCAGTGCTCCTGAATCAAGCCTCAGTCAGTCTGTGACCTGACTCCTGGAAACCTTGGACTTGTACTCCAGCTATTCCCTACTGAGGAACCTTGGAACACTTTTGGACTCTGGAAACCTGCTGTTTGGTGAATCCATGTTTGCAGAGGAATGACGGTACAGAGAAGAGATCCTGAACCTGCTTTGGAGATTTATTGTAGTGCTTGAAGTTACTCTGGCCTGCTGTGTCTCCTGTCGCTGTTCCTGCAAACTGTGTGAACTTTTCAGCATGCTTGTATGAAGTAATACAAGTCATTTCATTTCAACCTATGTCTCCTGTGTTTTCCTCGCACCCAAGCACAAGACGCTATAGGAACTGTACACTATACATGACAAGATTCAGGAGCCAATGTTTAGTGTCTGCTGGGTCTGGGAAAGCCGTGTCTGCTGTGACTGTGGATATCAGATGTCCGTTTAATACCTTATGTGATGACAGTGGTTGTGACTTCTCACAACCATTCCAGGTGAGCGCATTCCCTTAAAATTTCACTCTGGAGTGTTACCACAGGTAAACACTATTGTTTTTTTTTTTTCCTTTCCTCTTCTCCTTCCAGCACTTCTGCCTTAAAAGATCTGGAAGATGGAGGCCCGCATAAAGGAACTTTGCGGAGTGACTGATACAATCCTTTCAGATGTACAGACTTTAAAGACCCGTTTTGCAAGCCTACAGGACCTCACTAATCATAATTTGCAAGTGTTTGGACAGACTACCCAGGAATTACGAGCCAGGATTGAGGCTCTAGAGGAACGAGCCCAGGCTCCTGCCATAACCCCGAGTTCTGGGATCCCCAAATTACCTCCTTTTCGTTTTGGTGGTGAACGTGAGAAATTCAGGGGATTTATTAATCAATGCAATTTATTTTTCTCTGCACATGCTTCACAATTTCCCACTGAACGATCCAAAGTGCTTACTATAATCATGTTGCTTACCAATAAGGCTTTGATGTGGGCAAACCCTCTGATTGAGACTGAGGATGATTGTTTGAATCACCTTGATGCTTTTATTTCAGCCATGGGGCAGGTGTTTGATGACCCCAATCGAGGTGCAACAGCTGAAGCAGCCATGTTAACTTTGCGCCAAGGTAAGCGTTCAGTAGCCGAATATGCCCTGGATTTCAGGAGATGGGCTCTTGATACCACTTGGGACACTTCCGCTAAAAAATCTATTTTTCGGAAAGGGTTGTCTCCACTGATTAAGGATGAACTTGCTCGTGCCGACCCTCCCACTGCGTTAGGTGACTTTATTAACTATTGTATCCGTATTGATGCTCGTCTGACTGAACGCAGACAAGAGAGATGGTTCGAAAATAATCGCACTAACCTTTTCCTACCTCCCTCCTCAGCTAAGGAACCTTTGAGTAGGATCACAAGGGAACCAGAACCTGAACCCATGCAGGTGGACTCTTTACAAAGACGGGTTAGTGATGCACGCAAAGAACATCGTATAAAGGAAAATCTATGTTTCTACTGTGGTAAGTCAGGGCACTTCATTATAAACTGCCCCAGCCGTTCTCGCAAGACTACTGCAGCAGTCATTCACTGTGAGTGTTGCGAGAGGAGCTCTGTCATGTCCGAGCCTCAGGCTCCAGAGAGATCTGCTGCAAGAGATCTTGATTTCTCGGACTTAAACTCTGTTAGTTCTGGGGACGATGACGGTATAAACGCTGCAATTTTTCAAGTTTCCTCAGCGGTGTCCCAGCTGAGTTGTAAAAGAAACAATTCTCATTGCTTCCTTTCCATCAAACTCTGGGTTGACTCAGTCTGGGTGTCTAGCTCTGCTATGATCGACTCAGGAGCAAGTGGAAATTTTATGGATATCTCCTTTGCTCTGAAACAGGGGATACGTTCAGTGAAGAAGGCTACTCCAGTACAGATGGAGACTGTGGATGGCTCTCTACTGACTTCTGGACCAGTGGATCAAGAAACAGAGCCTTTGAGGGTCCTTATGGGTAAAGATCATCAGGAGAAAATGTCTTTTTTGCTTATCTCTTCTCCCCACTTTCCCATTATTCTAGGGCTACCATGGCTGCAGGCGCAGAATCCTACGATTAACTGGGAGACCAAGGAATTACACTTTCCGGAGAAACAGATGAGTCAAGGAGTTTCAGCTTGCTCTGTTCCTAAAGGAACCATGTCAGTCCCTGAACTACCAGCTGTATACCAGGACTATGTGGATTTATGTGACAAGAAGAATGCTGATCAGCTTCCTCCTCACCGTCCATATGATTGTCCAATTGAATTATTGCCTGGAGCCGAGATACCTTTTGGTAAGATCTACCCCCTAGCGGGGCCCGAGCTAAAAGTTTTGAAGGATTATATAGACGAAAATTTAGCCAAGGGCTTCATACGCCCCTCTTCATCTCCCGCAGGTGCACCCATCTTCTTTGTGAAGAAGAAAGATGGATCTCTGAGACCCTGCATAGACTATAGGGAACTCAATAAGGTTACTATTAGAAACCGTTATCCATTGCCTTTAATCCCTGAGTTGTTGGAGAGAGTGCGGCATGCCAAAATTTTCTCTAAACTGGATCTCCGTGGGGCCTATAACTTGGTCCGTATTAGACCTGGGGATGAATGGAAGACTGCTTTCAGGTCACGCTATGGACACTTTGAATATCTAGTTATGCCTTTTGGTCTGAGTACCGCCCCAGCCACTTTCCAACACTTCGTGAATGATATCTTCAGGGATCTCCTAGATACATTTGTGGTGATTTATCTGGATGATATTCAAATTTTTTCTAACTCCACAGAGGAACATCATGGACATGTGAGAATGGTCTTAGAATGCCTAAGACAAAACCATCTCTACATCAAACTTGAAAAATGTGAATTCCATAGGACCGAAATTCAATTTCTGGGGTATGTACTATCTACGCAAGGGATTAGTATGGATGGAAGCAAGACCCAAGCCATAAGGATTGGCCAATTCCTAGAAATGTGAAGGAGGTGCAGCGTTTCATCGGGTTTGCCAACTTCTATAGACGTTTCATTAAGAATTTTTCTGAGGTAGTGTCACCTATCACTCAACTTACCCGGAAACAGTCTAGGTTCTCCTGGACCCCGCAAGCTCAGGAAGCATTTTCCTGTTTAAAGGATAAATTTACCACCGCACCTATCTTAGTACATCCCAACCCCGAGCTTGCCTTCATAATAGAGGTGGATGCTTCAGACTGTGCCGTTGGAGCTATACTCTCTCAGAGAACAGGTGAGAAGAATGTCTTGCATCCCTGTGCCTTCTTTTCCCAGCAGTTGTCTTCGGCTGAGAGGAACTATGATGTGGGCAATAGAGAATTGTTGGCCATTATTGCCGCCTTCAAGGAATTAGGAGCACACCTGTCGTCCTGACAGACCATCGTAACCTTGAATTTATCAGGTCGGCTAAGTGCCTGACTCCTCGCCAGGCTCGCTGGAATCTTTTCCTAAACCAATTTAATTTTGTCATTTCTTATAGACCAAGTTTGCGCAATGGAAAGGCTGATGCACTCTCTAGGATTCATTCAGCAGAGACACGTCCACTTACTCCTCCTAAGACTATTCTTCCTGACTCTAGATTCCTGGGAGTGATTCATAATCAAGACCTACTTAAGGACATCAAGGAAGCATGCCATGCGGATTCTTTGTTGGCTCAACCCCCAAGGGACGTAAGTCTTGTCTTTAAGAATGGTGTGTGGATTCAGGGACAACGTCTGTATATACCTGAAACAGTCAGATTGAGAGTATTGCAACTCATCCACGATTCCAAGATAGCTGGGCATAGGGGAATTCTAAAGACACAAGAATTTCTTTCTCGTTTCTTTTGGTGGCCCACTTACAGGAAAGATGTCTTAAACTATGTCACTTCATGTGAAGTCTGTGCAAGATGCAAAACACCTCGCTCCTCACCAACTGGTCTGTTGCAACCTCTTCCCACCCCGTCCTGCCCGTGGGGATCCATTTCTATGGACTTCATTGTGGAGTTACCAACCTCTCAAGGGAAGAACACCATTCTAGTGGTGGTTGACCGTCTAACAAAGGCAGCTCATTTTATCCCTTGTGTCGGCTTACCCACTGCAAAACAGACATCAGACTTGATGATTAAGAATGTGTTTCGCTTACATGGAGTACCGGATGAGGTCATTTCGGATCGAGGGGTGCAATTCACTTCAAGGTTTTGGCAAAATTTCTGTGCAGCATTGGACATTAAAGTAAACCTTTCTTCTGCTTTTCATCCCCAGACTAATGGACAGACAGAACGAACCAATCAGACCCTGGAGCAGTATCTCCGCTGTTTTATCTGCCACCTACAGGATGATTGGGTGGATCTACTTCCACTGGCTGAGTTCTCTTATAACAACTCTCAGAGCGCCTCCACTAAGCAGTCTCCTTTTTACTCCAATCTAGGTTATCATCCTAACATTCTTCCTCGATTTCCCATAGATACGCCCTTGCCGGCAGTGGCTGAAAGAATCACTTCTTTACAAAAGAATATGGATCTTCTAAAGGAAAATCTAGAATTGGCTCAGGAAAGGTACAAGAAAGCAGCAGATAAATTTCGTAAACCTGCACCAGCTTTCAAGGTAGGAGATTTGGTCTGGCTGTCAACCAGAAATCTTAAATTAAAGATTCCATCGTCTAAATTGGGACATAAGTACATTGGACCTTATAAGATCAATAAGATTATAAGTGCTGTTGCTTGTCGTCTTCAACTGCCCAGAACTATAAGAATCCACCCTGTCTTTCATGTATCCCTACTAAAGGCTGCAACACCCAATACGTTTCCTGGACGTTCTTCTCCTTGCCCTGACCCAGTGCTGGTCGATGGTCAGGAAGAATTTATGGTGGAAAGGATTCTAGATTCCAGGTTGTACAGAAATCAGTTGCAATATTTGATTAAATGGCAAGGCTACCCAGTGGAGGACAACTCATGGGAACCAGTCAATAATGTAAATGCTCCTCGCCTGCTCCGCCAGTTTCATCAGAGGTACCCTGACAAGCCTGGTCTGAGGTCATCCGGAGGTTGTCCCTAAGGGGGGAGTAATGTAAGGTTCTTTGTCTCTGTTGACATGTTCCTTGAAACTCAGTTTTCCGTCGGCCATTTTGCTTTCTGTCTTTCTGCAGCTCTTGCCCTCAGTTAATATGGAGTTTCCAGTTTTCATGTTCTCGCCCTGATTCTTCCTCTTGCTTCTTAAGCAGCCTCAGCTGAACAATCAGTGCTCCTGAATCAAGCCTCAGTCAGTCTGTGACCTGACTCCTGGAAACCTTGGACTTGTACTCCAGCTATTCCCTACTGAGGAACCTTGGAACACTTTTGGACTCTGGAAACCTGCTGTTTGGTGAATCCATGTTTGCAGAGGAATGACGGTACAGAGAAGAGATCCTGAACCTGCTTTGGAGATTTATTGTAGTGCTTGAAGTTACTCTGGCCTGCTGTGTCTCCTGTCGCTGTTCCTGCAAACTGTGTGAACTTTTCAGCATGCTTGTATGAAGTAATACAAGTCATTTCATTTCAACCTATGTCTCCTGTGTTTTCCTCGCACCCAAGCACAAGACGCTATAGGAACTGTACACTATACATGACACTAATTCAAACTTGCATCCTTATCTTAAAAGAAGGGGAGTGTTGGAGTATACAACAGCTGCAGGGTTATGCTATGAGGAACTATCTTGAACAGATGGTGCTTTGTTAATCGTTAAAGTTTGTTAAAGGGTCTTTTCCTCCACCAAAAAATATATCCCCTATCTACTGGATAGTGAATAACTTGCTGATCACTAAGGGTCCATCCGCTGAGACCCCCAGCAATCCCAAGATGGGGCTTTAGAACTCCGAGAACAGGGCTCTGCAGCCCTGTCCTGAAAGGTACGGAGGTGCTCATGTGCAGACTCTGCTCCATTCACTTGTAAGGGGTGTACCGGGACCGTGTGATACGCCACTCCCTTCCTTAATGTAGATATTGCCTTGAATGTAAATATACTACCTATCTGTATGCATATTGTTGCCTTGTAATGCTGCTAGAATGTATATTACATTATATATTGTATTTTAGGGAGAGCGTAGTAACCTAATAGGCCACTAGATGGTGAACGTTAGTAGACTTAGGATAGGTACTAGTTATTTAGGAGGAGCCAACCGTGGATAAGATAAAGAGTTTTTACTGTTTAGAGCAGTAGGGCCAGGGAGCCCGTATAGGGTGGACAGCACCGTAACGTTTGAAGCAAGGATCACAGTCACCCAAGGCTCAGTGGGCTAGAAGTGAGGTCAAGGCAGCAGTGGTCACAGTAGTGGTGACAGTAGTGGTGGAACAGAAGCTACAGCAGAGGTCACAACAGTACAGGGACGCAGGTTGCTCTAAAATGTGGCAGCTTACTGCATGGGAAGATACCCTCATGTCCAGGGTGAAATGGACGAGGGAACTCCTGAGTGTAGTGAGGCTGAACAGGGAGGACGCTGCGGTACCGGAGGAGACGGTATGACCCAGGCACGTACTGAAGGATCTAGGAAAGAGTGCAGGGAAAGTGAAGAATGTGAACTGTATGGAACCCTATGCTGATGTTGTATCTAAAAAGGATGTGCTGCGAAAAGAAAGAAGTAAAGTTCTACGTTTTAAGTTACAACTGGACTGTGTCTCTGTTTGTGCGCAAATGACCGGAGAGGATTTTAAGTTACATGGAGAAGACCCTGAAGATGCGAAGAGCAGAGAGGCAAGTACACTGACAATGGGACATTCTTTGTATGTGATGGGAGACCAGGACATGCAAAAGCAGATATTATCAGCCACGACTACGGCCCTGGCGCTCCCTCACACACTCTCTATAGGACCAGCACTATCAGCAATCAGTAATTCTTTAATACTGTTTTGTATGGCCTCTCAGAATTGTTTGTACCAGTAAATTCTTGTAATCCTCCATGTTGTGGTGATACAGATTGTTACTGTACTTTGTCCAAGTAAAACAGTTCATTCTCACACAATATCTAAGAGCTGATCGATTCTTCTGAAAAGCTAAAATTTGCAACATGGACAATAAAATGTCAACAGGCATATTTGCCACGTTATCTCATGGAGGGGAGCAGCAAGTGTTTAATTAAAATATCCCATATGCATTAACTAGACTAAACTTAGTTTTTCTGATCCACCACCAGAATTGAATCCACCACCATAGGGATCTTAAGAACTTAATGCAAACTGAAAGGGAGAAGATTCAGATTAGATTTTAGAAAAACTTTTGACAGTGAGGGTGATCAATGAGTGGAACAAGCTGCCACGAGAGGTGGTGAGATCTCCTTCAATGGAAGTTTTCCAACAGAGGCTGGACAGACATCTGTCTGAGATGGTTTAGTGACTCCTGCATTGAGCAGGGGGCTGGACACGATAACCATGGAGGTCCCATCCAACTCTAACATCCTATGATTCTTAAGATAAGTGAGGCAGAATTCTGACTCAATTTGCCCCAACAATGTAGAGTATGGACCTTGGCAAAATGTAATGTTTTAGATACTTTATGCGACTAGAGATTTTGTAGAAAAGAGGACGTGGTTTTATAAAAGGGTATGGCTTAAATGTACGTATGAGACGCTCTTGTTCTAGTGGACTTGAGCTATTTTGGCATTTCCAGGATGCCTATTTATCTAAATACCTGTTGCCATGTGGTATTAATAACCTACTGTAATTGAAATGCCTGGCTGAATCAGCAGATTGTTTGGAGTGGGAGGGCAGCTTTCTGGAATTAGACATTTCCTTTAAAAACAATTGTATATGCAGGGCCTGGCTTAGGGGAGTTCAATCTGGGCAATCCCAGAGGCCTAATTAGCTACCCTTGTAGCCCCACAGGTGGTCTGACTACCATGACCAGGGCTTTTGAACACCATGGGGTCGATCTGGCATAAAATTGTTGTAAAAATTTTACAACATTTCAACAAATTTTTGGAAATTTTTGGAGACAAATGCGCGGAGATTAGAGGGACACTGCCTGACAGGTCCAAAAAGGTGGCGTAAATTGATGACAGAAATGTACTCTAGATCATGATAGAGATGTTCTCTGATCCATGACAAAAATCTACTCTGATCCAAAACAGAAATGTACTCTTGAAATATACTCTATGACAGAAGTGCACTTTTTGAAAACTGGGCGAAGCTTAGTGGGTTGACATCTTGCAAGTTCACCATAATTTGTGTCACAAAAGTGGAGTAAATTACGACAGAAATGTGCTCTGGTCTGTGACAGAAATGTACTCTGGTCCATGACGCAAATCTACTCCGTAAATGACAGAAATGTACTTCAGTCCATGACAGAAATATACTGTGATCATGACAAAAATTTACCCCATTAATGACAGAAATCTACTCTGTCCATGGCAGAAGTGTACTGCGGTCCGTTCCAAAAAAGTGCTTTGGCCCATGACAAAAATTTTCTCCGGTCCTTTACCAAAATGTACTCTGGTCCATGACAGAAATATACTCTGGTCCATGACAGAAATATACTCTGGTCCATGACAGAAATCTCCTCTGTCCATGATAGAAATGTACTCTGGTCCATGACAGAAATTTACTCTGGTTCATGACTTGAGAACATTTTTTAAGCTGTCACATAACAGCTGAAAGATGCACCAAATTCTTTAGTTTGTCTGTTATTGAATTTGGCATATCTTCCACCATTGGACCCTTCATCTTCAAGACTGGGGTACAAAATGGCAGTCTTGATAATTTGTCTCCCATGACGGCAGTTTTTGTAGCATTATTAGCTGAGTCTGTGTATAGAGCTGGTATTTGGTCAATGTACGGGATAGCTATTTTGGCACTACGTTGGTTGTTATATTTCGGCACTGTATAGGGCAAGGTTTGGTGTATGGTATGATGTATTGGTCTGTGTGACAGTGTACCATTTGTCGGGAAGTTACCACATTATCTATCATCAGTGTAAGCCCAGCTGATGATCCTCGTATCTAAGACCAGGCAATACCATCAAAACATTGCAGCCTATAGAGTGTATCTACCACTGCCATCTGACCATACATATTAACATTAACCCTCAGCTTCTACCATCTGTCTGTTCACACATCATCTCACGTTACATCTGTTCCATTGACATTCTGTCTCCACTCTCCATAAAACTTTTCAACCTAGGGAATCTATTTCAATTATTCATACCAATATATAGTGCACCTGACGGCTGAGCTACCTGAGAAGTATGAGGTCAACGCACTAAGACTCGTGACTGCTCAGTCATATCTCACATTACCTCACTAACCTGCTGTACAAAGTACTAAGTGACATATAGTCGGGGAAAAATTAGACTCATCACTCATCAGCCTAAAATAATAAAACAGTATAAGGCGTCTCTCTGGGGTGGTCAAATATGTTATTTAAAATGTCTTGTACCCATGACATATGTTTGAAGGTGTTGGGTGAAGGACCTCTGTCACTATTCGTAATACATCTGCTCCATGTTCACAAAGTAAAAAGTTAAGCAGGGGTGGGGTTTATGCTAATTTGACTCAGAAAGGGAGTTTCTATGTAAATATATTTGGGCTTTACAGGATGGAATTGGGTGGGGCTTTATATACCATAATTTGAAATTCAAATGTTTTTAATTAACTGTAACTGACAAATCACACCCAAAACAAATGCCACAACCCTGTTAAAACAATATATTCTTTAGTATCTTAAAGGGATTGTACGGCCTCCCTCTACAAGTCTGCAGTTACTCTACCAGCGGCAGGAATGGCGATATTCATATTCCCAGCCACAAGCCAACTTTGCTATATCCAGCCTCGTTCAATACACTTGTATTGAACGAGGCTGCGCCCATCTAGTCGGAATGTGGCCGAGAGTATCCATATTTCATACTGCAATTTGAACATCACTGATGTTCCCGGAGAATCCTCCAGCGAATAGTGTGTGCAATCTGTAAGGCTCCACAAGTCTACAGTTACATAAGGTGACTGCAGACTTGTGGTTTAAGACCAGACAACCCCTTTCAGTTATCATTAGCAGTGTGAAAAAATGTAAATGTTTTAAGGGTCTTCTGTAAAATCAGTTGAATTTCAGTATGTTGGTCCCTAAAGCCCTGTCCGACTAATCTCCAATGCAGCCTGGTTCCTAGCTGGCTATTAAAGTATGTTTTTACCCAAAATACTGCAGAATTTCAGAGACTAACATGTATGGCTGAAATTATATAGCCAGTGTTTGACACATGCTGCTCTTGGATCGGGCAGCACGTTTCAGCTGTTGGGATCCCTTTAATAGCCTGCTCCTTAAGCGCAAAAGATTATTCTTAGCGTATAGTCTGCCACTGATCTCGGCAGCACATGCCCTGTTTACACAGGACGATGTGCTGCCGAGAATGATGATTTTTAAGCCAATGTTAGAATAATTCCAGCTTTACAGAGAACCATCTCTATGACACCCATTGGCAGAAAATATATCCATCATAACCTAGGCTGCTTAGTGATCATTAAATTATGAAAGCCACGTTATTATACCTGAATTTTGAGTAAATTAGGTCATATATTATGGAGGGCTGAGACATGAATATTGATTTTCAACATGATGAATGGATACATGAGATCGGACATATCCATTACTGTTATGTGGAGTGATATATGCTGCGGGCTACAAGTAGTATTCCAGTACCAGACACTGCCCTGACACTGACATCCAGCCTGTATCGGTATCATTTGGGGTTACATCAGGGCTGTGCATATAATTAATGGTCTGAATACACAGAAGAAGCTCTATTTTCAATATTCTCAATGAAAGGCCGTTCTATGTCTCGGTGATGGCTCAGGGTTTGCCAGTCTGACCAATGAATCTAATTGTGAGGCCACAGTGAATATTTAAAAGGTCACTGTCATTTCAACAAACTTTCCATAAATCAATAGTATGAGTGAATTTAGGAAACTTTATAATATATCTTACTAAAGAAAAATGGGTCTTTCTTCACTTATAAGCCACTTCTCCAGCCTCCAGGTTGTACGTTGCCCATAAAAGTCAAAAGAGAGGGGAAAGTGAGGAGGAGAGAGATGCTGGAGGAGGAGAAGAGATGAACGTTGGAAGGCCTACAGCTTTCAATAAGGTGTTTTTTTGGAGTCACAGCTACATGTTGGAATCACAGCTACACTGCTCAACACTGACCTAGAATATTTGCCATGCTGCTGCTGGATGGATCAACTCAGCTTAGCCCCATGGCCATTCCCCATGGGTGTGTGATTCTATGCAGGTGGTCCCTTTTCTCACTGCAAGCAAAAAGTGAATTTCCAAAACTCTGGGCTCTTCTTTTCTAAAGTAAGGATAGACGCACATACCTATATTAAGCAGAAGGCTCTAATTTTTTTGAAGGGTATGAGAAAAACGTAATTTTGCATGGTTGGAAATGTTAAAGGGGTGGTACAAAGTCTAAAGAAGTTTTCATTCTAAATTCCTATCTTCTTAGTTCCTTAATCTAAACTATCTTCCAGTATAGTTTAATTAAAGATTCCCTACCATTCCCTAACTATACTATCAAACTCCTTTTTTTTTTTTTTTCCACTTCCTTTTTGATGATGCTTTGTTTGAGAATCCCAGTGCACATAGGGATATAATATTCAAACAAAGCATCATCAAAGGCAGAGGCTGCTGTCACTGTTGCAATCTCTGCCCCCTCCTTGAAACAGATCATCATTAGTGACACTCGTTTCAGGAGCTTGGCTATTCCCTGCACGATGTGCACTGTGCAATGTGCACAATGACAGCGCGCTCTCTGTTGCCAGCTCAGATCAGCAGTAATGAGCTGTCAGGACTCAAGACAGCACGTTGTCAGAATATCCAGTGTGTGGAGACCAGTGAGGTTACTTGCAGAGGCAGCGTTGGTCTCTGGATGTCAGGAATTCTGACAACCTGCTCTCCTGCTGGCTCATTACTCCTGATCTGAGCCGGCGAGAGAGTGCACTGTCATTGTGCACATCACACAGTGCATATTGTGCAGAGACTAGCTCAGCCCCTAAAATGAGCGTCAATGATGATGCTTCATTACAGAAAGGGGGCAGAGGCTGCATCAGTGATCGCGTGATAATGAATGATAAGGAATTTTTAATTTAAGTATATTAGAAAATAGTTAAGACCATGCACTAAAGAGACAGAGATTTAGGAAGAAAATTCCTTTCTACTTTGGACCACTCATTTAACCCTTCACCAAGAAAAGCAATACCAATGCAGGCTGATGAGAATACGGGTGGCTAAATCCGACCCAAATTTGATTCGGGCACAGTTACCCTTTGGGCCTCATTCACACGTCAATATTTTTGCTTCAGAGTCTGTATGCCAAAGTCTGAAGTGGAACTTACTGAGAAGAACAATAATGGAAAGATTGACACCTATTCTGTGTATGGAGACACTCCTGGTTTTGGCATACCAATACTGATGAAACAGTGATTCAAAAATGCTGACGTGTGAATAAGGCCTTAATTGTACAGAATATATAGTAGACTAATTTTAAGGTGAGGCCTCTGTGCATGATACACTGTAGTCATTGCAACTAATTCTCGATCCTTCATTGTAAATCAAGTGACAACTGCCGGTCTACAGACAAGACTGTAGTTCAGTTGACGTATGCGACTTTATGTCCTGACCGCTGTCAAAAATTACTACTGCCGAAATTGCTCCTGAAGCTGGGGTCTCAAAGCCAACCATTAATCATCTCCACAGAAGGGCAGGAGGTGGTGACTCGAGAAGGAACTTGTCTAAACTGGAGAGTACAGTAACCATCTCGTTAAACTCCTCCAGGTGCCAGGGGGCATATTAAATACTTACACACCCCTTTTGGCAATAAAATGGCAAACCTTGACTAGGGTGCTGCCTGCCAAAACATTACAAATCTGCAAATAACTATAATAATACAACTACACGAGAAGTCACATTAACTGTAAAGTAATTACATAGATAATTACCCAGAAAATTCCCCTGGTGCGCGGTCATGTGGAGCCGCATGAGGCAATCATAACAGAAGAAAACATGGCTCTCGGGGTCCTGTGCAGAGTAATACAATACTCTATCAATGGGTAACACACGGGAGGGCCGAGGAGGGACCGTTCCGGAGCAAAGTACTCTTCCAGCTGTGTCAGAGAGAAGTGATTAAAATCAAATGTTCCGTACTCTTTGATATATTTGATGCAAGCGGTTATGCGTGAGTTGTAGCAATTTGCTTACAATGCTTAGATTTTGTATGCACAGATGGCACACATGGTGGTTCATAGACGTGACGGTGAACTTCAAAAATCAACCATGACTAAGGGACCACCTCCATCCTATGTGTAGTGAAAGAGAAATATGAAAAAAAAATAGCCTAAAAATTCTTTAGAGTCCATCCTTCCCTGTAAGGTTTTCTAGCCTAGGTCGCTACTCAAAAAGTAGCTCATGAGAAGATAGGAACATGCAAGGTACCAAATTATCTATGGGTGGTCAGGAAAAGGTAGACTAATTCATTCGTTTAGGGTGTTAAAAAGGTAAACACAGACAAAAATGGTACAACTGTAGAAAAAAAACAAACAAAGGAACTCACATGCAAAACCCATACATTGATCTATTACAGCTAAACCAAAATTTACAAAACTGAAGACAAGTTTAACATTTTGCTAAGACTGTGTGAAGCCCACTGCCATGTCAAGGCGGACCTCTGACCACAAAAGGTGTGTCACTGCCAATGCTGAAGCAATAGCACACCAGCAGTGGTACCTGGTGACCCACAGGACCCATGCTGCAAGGCAAAGCCACCATGGCTCCAGGTCAAACTACCCCACAGGTACAGTATCACAGCAACAATGGTAGTCAGTTTTAAAAAAAACCCTTTGGAGAAATCTGGAAAGAAAAGTTCTTGATATTTTAAGACCTGTAGATTTTGTATGCACAGATGGTACATGTAGTGGTTATTGCACTTGAGACTGAAGTTCAGAAATTAACCATGACCATATTGCCATGCTCAAGCCTCACCGAAGACATCAACAAACCCCAGAGACAATGTTTTTTGCTGTTGTCTGGTCCTTTTAAACTTAAGAATGTTGTAAGCGCTGGGCATGAAAAAGAAGAGGAGCTAAAGGAAGGCAGAAAAGAGAAAGAGAAGGGAAATAACCAAAATGGATGATAGTGACTTTGGTTCAAGGGTTGACTTGTCGAATAGTTCATAACTCAATGATCTCTAACACATATCTCAATAATGATCAAGGCAAGCTCAAATAACCAAACTAAAGATTAGCATCTACCCCTTTCTCATGGGGATGGGGTAAAAGTATAAGTCAACATGAAGGAAAATTCCCACAATATAAGGAAACCAATGTTCTTAGGTTCTCTGTACTTTTGACACTGAGTTTTTTTTTTACCTAGTAAATCCTCAAGTCCAAATATTAGAAATGCATTAACTTTTTACACTACCTCTTATTTAAAGAGATCTTCCAGTGTTAGAAAAAATATGGCGGCTTATTTTGAGAACTAAAACCCTTACTGATGCGTCTAGTATTGCAGATGATGTAATTGGATTTGATCTGAAGAAAAACACAGAACCTGAGGACAAGTGTGGGACTGTTTCTAGAAGAATGCAGCCATGTTTTTTTTCTAATCCTGGACAACCCTTATAATCTGTTATTATATGGGGTGAGTGACCGCACACATTTTTTGTGAATTCGGTGTCATAGTTTCTCTTTTCCTCACCAGCTGCAGTATAGCATGTAGCACTTACGGCATTTCAGTTATGTTGTTTTATCCCCTCCCTTATGTACACAACCAACAATGTCCTTGACTGCCAAAGTGTAATTTCATAAGCAACACCCAGTTACTGTTGTTAGATTATTTATTTATAAACCACTAGAGACATGGAGGCCTGAAACCATGTGCAGATAAAGTTTCAGAATCTGGACAAAGACCTTGGTACTTGCATCTAAAGTAGAGATGAATGGATCATTTGAAATTCAAATTCGCAGGTTTCTACTAATTTTCCGCCAAAATTTGATATGCGGCAAATAAATTTGCGCAAATCTCAATACTGGAAATCTTGTAATTGCTCTGAAAATACATGTGAAAAAGAAGAAAGAGAGAGAGAAGATCCCACTAACCATAAGAGCTTACATTCTAGAGGAGAGAGAGAGGAGATGGTGACCATAAGATCTTATACTCTACAGGAGAGAGAGGACCCCGCTGACCATAAGAGCTTACACTCTACAGGAGAGAGAGAGGACCCCACTGACCATAAGAGCTTACACTCTACAGGAGAGAGAGGACCCCACTGACCATAAGAGCTTACACTCTACAGGAGAGAGAGAGGACCCCACTGACCATAAGAGCTTACACTCTACAGGAGAGAGAGGACCCCACTGACCATAAGAGCTTACACTCTACAGGAGAGAGAGAGGACCCCACTGATCATAAGAGCTTACACTCTACAGGAGAGAGAGATGACCCCACTGACCATAAGAGCTTACACTCTACAGGAGAGAGATAGGACCCTGCTGACCATAAGATCTTATACTCTACAGGAGAGAGAGAGGACCCCGCTGACAATAAGAGCTTACACTCTACAGGAGAGAGAGGACCCCACTGACCATAAGAGCTTACACCCTACAGGAGAGAGAGGACCCCACTGACCATAAGAGCTTACACTCTACAGGAGAGAGGAACCCGCTGATCATAAGAGCTTACACTCTACAGGAGAGAGAGGACCCACTGACCATAAGAGCTTACACTCTACAGGAGAGAGAGGACCCCACTGACCAAAGAGCTTACACTCTACAGGAAGAGAGAGGAACCCACTGACCATAAGAGCTTACACTCTACAGAGAGAGAGAGGACCCCACTGACCATAAGAGCTTACACTCTACAGGAGAGAGAGGATCCCACTGACCATAAGAGCTTACACTCTACAGGAGAGAGAGAAGACCCGCTGATCATAAGAGCTTACACTCTACAGGAGAGAGAGGACCCCCTGACCATAAGAGCTTACACTCTACAGAAGAGAGGACCCCACTGACCATAAAGCTTACACTCTACAGGAGAGAGAGGACCCCACTGACCATAAGAGCTTACACCCTACAGGAGAGAGAGGGACCCCACTGACCATAAGAGCTTACACTCTACAGGAGAGAGAAACCCGCTGATCATAAGAGCTTACACTCTACAGGAGAGAGAGAGGACCACGCTGACCATAAGAGCTTACACTCTACAGGAGAGAGAGAACCCCACTGATCATAAAGCTTACACTCTACAGTAGAAAGAGAGAACCAACCTGACCATAAGAGCTTACACTCTACAGGACAGAGATAGAGGACCTGCTAACCATAAGATCTTACACTCTACAGGAGAAAGAGAGACCTTGTTGGCCATAAGAGCTTTCACTTAACAGGAAAGAGAGAGAAAAGACTGCGTTGATCATAAGAGCGTAGACTCTCCAGGAGAGACAGGACCCCACTGACCATGAGAGCTTACACTCTACAAAAGAAAGAGACAGGATCCCGCTCGTCACAAGAGCTTACACTCTACAGGAGAGAAGGAGAGACTAACTCAGTAACTCTGGAATTGGAAAATGACTCCACCGGGGACCGCTGATCTGTCATGGCCCAGGTACTGACCATCACTGTACAAAGTATGATAATCCGTAAGATGTCATACATGTAGGGATTATGAAGAGACCCGCAAAAAGCCAGTAGCTCTGTCTCTGATGCTTTCGTATGTGAAATGGTGGCGGGCTAGTTTTTCTTTTGCCCCAAATCGAATCAAAGCTTGTTCTAATTCATGTGAAACTGTGAATTTCAGAAAATTTGACTCAAAAGCGGTCCGCCGATCAATCTGCTCATCTCTAGTCCAAAGGCAAGAATAGTTTTGATTCCGACCATGTTAATGGAAGATAGAAGAAAACCATCCAAGAGTGAATAGTTATCGATAACAGGGAATATCTATATATTGCTTTTGACATTAAGCAAAGTACACCACCTTTTAATGGTCATTGGAGCACAACTGAATCAGATGTCATCTTCAAATTTCATGGTTGTTTGTCACACTCCATCGATATATTAATAAATGGGAAAGCAAATCTACCCAGAAAACAATTTCAGAAGACTAGGAGTTCTTTAAATGATGATTCTATCCACCCAGATGGCTCCTTCCTTTTAGATATAGGGTGATTATGGACTTGACTGTCTCCATACAGATCAATAAAAAGACAATGTGCATTGCAAGGCATTGGCTATAGTTTACTGATTTTTTTAATCTTCACGGTCTCTTGCTCAATACCCTGGGGCGAGCCAAAGTGATGATCTTTTGAAAATCTGGCAGTGTGCACTCATCAGAAACACTTATAGCTGTAAAAGTGTTGCCACAACACATACAAACTTAGACAATATCCCAGAATCAAAATCTGTCCTATAATATTATCAGTATGGAATTTATGGAACAGTCTCAAGTTGACTGTACGTCAAAAACAATTGTATGGTGGTGGTTGACAGGCTTTTGTCTTCTTTCGTCAAATAAAGATCTGCTTCTAGTTAGACCTAAGATGGTTTGACATTTTTTTTAGGAATATGAGAAAAGATTTATTTAGATATTCACATACTTTATTTTATTTTGTTTAGCAACATATCAAGGGATTAAATATTGGCAGGGATTGGCGAAATGCTTTCATCGGTTTCTCCACACACATTAAACTCTTTTCAGGAACATATGTGTGCCAGGTGCAGAGAAGATAGTGGAGAGTACAAGCAAAAGGTAAACAACATGATCCACATCCATATATATATATATGTATACGGTATATACACACTGTATAACATCAAATAGGATGCAAGGACTCATCAACAGGAACTCTTATGTTTTTGATGGGCTAGCTTGTAACCAATGTCGTTAACAAAGGATGGTCCCACAGGAAATATAGGAAAAATATATCTTTGTACCATGTTTGCCAGTAGATAGAAAGGTATCAAACACTGGGGAGTCTCAAATTTTAATATTTTCCCACAATAAATATAAACCAGTTAACTAGAAATACAGACTAAGGCGGGAGTGATTGACTTTGCAAATATATCTGGCTAGGACATTGCAAGGTCTTCAAAAAGGATACCACATTTTCTCATCACATGGAGGATGTATTAGGATGTATTTTCAATTACATAAATTGTATTTGAACTAATGGTAAGAAAAGAACCATTGTTCAGAATGTGTCAACAGTATTTGTGACTGTCAAAGCTCCATGTTCTCCACCCGAAGTACAAAGATCCAAGTTCTTCACTTGAAGAGCACGACTTTAAAGCTCTAAGTCTTCTACTTGAAGAGTAAGGCTTCAAGCTTTCCACAAGAAAAACAAGAGTCTTTCATCTGAAGAACATAGCTCTGAATTCTTTACCTAAAAAATATAGTTCTCCACCTGAAGAACAAGGCTTTGCCTTCACTACATGAAGAATATGGTTCCAAGTTCTCAACCTAACAAGCAAAGCTTCAAGATTTCCACCTGAATAACAAGTCTCCAAGTTATTTATTTGAAGAGCCAAGCTCCAATTCTCCATGTGACAAGTAAGCCCATCTTTTCCAGTTGAACAACATGGCTCAAAGTTCTCCACTATAAGAATAAGACCTTAAGTTCTGCACCAGAAGACTATAGCTTCAAGTTCTTTACAAATTTTTGTTCTGTGTGAAGAGTGCTATGATTAGAAAAGAATAGCATAACAATCTAAAAATGTATGACATAACTAGCACTATATCTTAGTCAAGAAAACCAAATATATAGTGGCTTCATAGAAGTCATTACATAACATTCTTCATCTCACATTTTTATAAACCATAATCTTAAATGGAGAATATCTGTAAAGTCAATGTTCGGTGAGACCAAACTAGGCAGTGTTAGCTACTTGTACAATCATGGCTTAAGTCATGATGATTGATGTTTCCATGTGGCAAAGGTGTAACTTTTCCTAAACTTGTGGTCCGTTTATTAGATGATGAACTCATAATACCTTAAAAAATTATGAGACTAGTATCCAATGTGTGGTTTGTATCCGTATCTTTGAGATCAACCCCTTAAGATTGGGCCAGTTTTCAGAACAGTTTTGTTTTATTGGATGTTTTCAATGGTTAACAATAATACAGAGGAATACTACTACTTGGGTCATCATGACTTATAGTTGACCCGACTTCCAACTGCTGGATGTTTGTATCTCTAAACTTTACAGTACATGCATTTTACTACTTTGAATGAAAACCTTGTTTTAGATGAACATGCTGAGAAGAAAGAATAGCCTCAGAGAGAAACACAATAGACTTCTATTACATACAGTAGATCCCATATCGTTTGTGCCCTTTTTACAGTTAGTACTAATAAAGAAGACATTAGCAATATATCTAGTTTAGTTAGTAGAACATTGGCTGAATCGTAACTTCAGGTTCCAGTCAAGAGAGAATGAGGTCTGGTGTAAACCATTTGCCTAATTTTCTCTAATATTAGATTCATTCTGAACGCTTATATAATTTTTTATTAACATAATAAGGTTTGTGATTGAACTTACACATCTTCCTTGACTTTTGTACGGATTGGACAACCTTGGTGTTTGGCAAAATTTTCCTCTGAAGATCATTTTCACCTGTCTTGATAGGAACAGGATCTAATTTCAAAGGAGCCTCTCCTGACTTGGTTTCTTCTTCATCTTTGGTGAACCCATTCGTAGGCTCATCTGATTCTTCTTCAACTATAGCCCAAACAGCTGTAGTAACTTCTATGACCTGGTCGTTCTCTTTTGGTTCCTCCATGTCATTATTATTATTTTCCATCTCTGACAACTCATGTAAAGTAGTATGCCATGACTCATGCTCAACTTCATTTTGACCCATGATTCCAGACCGAAGACCATCAGCGACTACAGACCCATTCATTGGACTCTGTTGGACTGTATTGGACTTCAGCATCATGGCTTCTTCCTTCCTACTTCTTGTTTAGAAGATTTAGCAAAGAGGAATCCTTAGGGGACTGTTTCACATGATCTGCAAATCTTAACTGCAAATGATTTATGGTAAGCTTCAAAGGCGCGTATTATAGTATTTCTTTAATACCCTGGCACCTCATTGGTGACCTCAGAGATTTTTGGTCCATATATTTGTCGATTACTTCATTTTTTTCCAACTTTAATGTTTATTTTTGGGGAAAGTAGATGAAGTGAAGCATAACCGTCAGTCCTCCCAAGGAAACGGTGACTTAACAACAAACCTATGTAGGTTTCTCACTAATGGACTGTTGTTCCTGTCGCTTCGATATTGCTTGGCACGCTTGCTCCTTCCTCTTGGATTTTCACAGTTTTTCCTTTCCTGTGACCTAAAATGAAATACAAATCAACAGATGAAATAAAAAATTAACCATTCAATGTACTCATGTACAAAACTCATAGTGTTGGTGTCCTTTTTCCATATAGTCTTTAAGTTCAGACCAATTAACCTTGCCATAAAGGTATTTAAATGGACAATATACGTTCAGACAACTGTAGCAACAAGGGCACATTGCAGGGAGTAGGTCTTTGCCGTTTTTCTTATGCTCTCCTATCTGTCAACCTGCAGACAGAAGTGGACTTTCAGACTAGGGCAGACAAGCCATTGTTCAATGACAGATGCAATCCATACTGGGAAGTAAGGGAAAATAATTTCCCGTACCTATAGTGCTGACAAAATGCTGATGAGGAACCATCTACTGAAAAAAACATTTATGGCAAATTTCGCAGCATTAGGATTTTGACAGTTCCTAGACATATTAGACCAGTATATTCAACAAAAGTAATTTTGGGAGAGGAGGGGTAGAGAAAGCAAGACCATGCTTTTATACGTTTTGTGAGAAGGACAATGAAAGTCAACCTTAAAATTAATACTAATGGGACCAATAAGGTAATGCCATAAAAAATGGTATTAAAAGGGTTGTTTACAGGAGACATCTCCTGTCTTTACACTTTTTAGGGCACATGTAGAATTTTAGAGGAGGCCTCGGCTCTGGCAGACTCCAGCTGTCCTTGAACTATGTGATGGTTTGCTGCAGGCCACTTCTATAGGTAATAATGTCTTTCCTCAGAAAAAGCAGCTGTTTGCCAGGACTGCCATGACAATCCATGACAATGAGCTGATAGACGAGTCTTGAGTAAAAATATTTGCACAACCCTGATCCGGTATCTACATCGGTAATCCGTGGTAACTGAACCCAGGTAGCGTGAACTTCCTTGGCTGACACTTGTATGCACCTAGATGCTTCTTCTGATTATGTCATGCAGCGTGACACATGTCATGATGTCCAAGCCTATTTACTAAGCCTAACGTTATGTCATACTGGTTCATGGGCATAGTAATCTCAAGAGGTGCCCAGCATGCCGCCATTCGAACACTGGCAGACGAAGTTCGCAGCGCCCAGATCGAGCTGTCACAGAGTGCCGATGTGGATGCCGTACAACAAGGTTCTACAAATCACTTTGGTCAACTCTACTTGAGCCTGAAATGGACAACACTTTAATAATGAGAATATACAGTCATGGCCAAAAGTTTTGAGAATGACACAAATATTAATTTTTACAAAGTCTACTGCTTCATTTTTTCTAATGGCAATTTGCATATACTCCAGAATGTTATAAAGAGTGATCAGCTTAACAGCAATTACTTGCAAAGTCAATATTTGGCTAGAAAATGAACTTTATCCCCCAAAACACATTTCAACATCATTGCAGCCCTGCCTTAAAAGGACCAGCTAACCTCTTTTCAGTGATTGCTCCATTAACACAGGTGTGAGTGTTGATGAGGACATGGCTGGAGATCAATCTGTCATGATTAAGTAAGAATGACACCACTGGACACTTTAAAAGGAGGCTGGTGCTTGGCATCATTGTTTCTCTGCTGTTAACCATGGTTATCTCTAAAGAAACACGTGCAGTCATCATTGCAATGCACAAAAATGGCCTAACAGGGAAGAGTATCGCAGCTAGAAAGATTGCACCTCAGTCAACAATCTATCGCATCATCAAGAACTTCAAGGAGAGAGGTTCCATTGTTGCCAAAAAGGCTTCAGGGGCCCAAGAAAGACCAGCAAGCGCCAGGACCGTCTCTTAAAAGTGTTTCAGCTGTGGCATCGGGCTACCAGCAGTGCAGAGCTTGCTCAGGAATGGCAGCAGGCAGGTGTGAGTACATCTGCACGCACTGTGAGGCAGAGACTCTTGGAGCAAGGCCTGGTCTCAAGAGGGCAGCAAAGAAGCCACTTCTCTCCAGAAAAAACATCATGGACAGACTGATATTCTGCAAAAGGTACAGGCAGTGGACTGCTGAGGACTGGGGTAAAGTTATTTTCTCTGATGAATCCCCTTTTCGATTGTTTGGGACATCAGGAAAATGCCTCATTCGAAGAAGACAAGGTGAGTGCTACCACCAGTCTTGTCTCATGCCAACTGTTAAGCATCCTGAAACCATTCATGGGTGGGGTTGCTTCTCAGCCAAGGGAATCGGCTCTCTCACAGTCTTGCCTAAAAACACAGCCATGAATAAAGAATGGTACCAGAATGTCCTCCAAGAGCAACTTCTCCCAACCCTCCAAGAGCAGTTTGGCGATCAACAATGCCTTTTCCAGCATGATGGAGCACCTTGCCATAAAGCAAAGGTGATAACTAAATGGCTCAGGGAACAAAACATAGAGATTTTGGGTCCATGGCCTGGAAACTCCCCAGATCTTAATCCCATTGGGAACTTGTGGTCAATCATCAAGAGACGGGTGGACAAACAAAAACCTAAAAATTCTGACAAAATGAAAGCATTGATTGTGCAAGAATGGACTGCTATCAGTCAGGATTTGGTCCAGAAGTTGATTGAGAGCATGCCAGGGAGAATTGCAGAGGTCCTGAAGAAGAAGGGTCAACACTGCAAATACTGACTTGCTGCGTTAACTCATTCTAACTGTCAATATAAGCTTTTGTTACTCATATGTTTGCAATTATATTTCTGTCTGTGATAAAAACATCTGTCAAACACACATAAAAACCAGAGGGCAGCAGATCATGTGAAAATATAATATTTGTGTCATTCTCAAAACTTTTGGCCATGACTGTAGACTAGTTCCATTAAGAACAAAAAGTCAAGCAAAATAGTGTCTCTCTGATTCTCAAGGTCAATACATGTATACATGTGATGTCTGGCTACATGATATAAGTGATAGAAGAATATCTGGTTGTACTGCTCTCGTCCATCTCCAGTTAAGGATTGTGTAATCATGAAGCGTTCATCCTTACTCTGTTACAAATGAACTGACTGACTAGAATTTTCAGGAGAGAGCATTTTGTGCTTACAACCATGGCAGTGATTGAAAGGGAAAGACAATACAGAGTCATTTTGGAAAATCTAATGTTACTACAACAGTATTGAGATAACATTTTTCGGGGGTTGTGAGCTTGGAATCCCACCGATGTGAGGAATGAAAGCACTTTGATTATGGGTCAAGTACCCTAACAGCTTTAGAACTACTACTAGTCTTCTAGATGGCAGAACATCAAAAGAGTAATAACACGATATCAGAGATAATGAAGTTTCATACTGAAGGTCTCCGATGAGCTTTATAGCAACAAGAACACTTTGTGCCTAAAAATAGTGGAATTTCCAATGGTGGAGGCTCGCCAATTTTATAGGCAGTTTTATAGGCAGTCCCCAAGTTACAAACATCTGACCTACATAGGACTCAAAGTTATATATATAGGATGTGGAAAAACAAAACAAAACAAAAACTAATACTCACCAAATCACTCACCTATCCAGCCACCCTGTTACAATCTTCCCACTTTCTTCTTTCCACCATTGAGCGCCACATTTCCAGCCTCTTTAGTATAGGCCAGAAATTTCGACCACGGACAGGCCTTGGAGGTCACCGCTTGATATAAGGTCGCGACACCATGATGTCATGACATGTGCCATGACCTCATGAATAGAGATGAGCGAATTTGTTTGTATTTGGGCCCTGAATCTGATTTTGACATA
Organism: Oophaga sylvatica; assembly: GCA_033576555.1. Classification (NCBI taxonomy): domain Eukaryota; kingdom Metazoa; phylum Chordata; class Amphibia; order Anura; family Dendrobatidae; genus Oophaga; species Oophaga sylvatica. The sequence goes on from JARQOD010000004.1 coordinate 24,849,326, forward strand.
TTCGGGCCATATTCGAATACTATTCGGGCCGAATGTATGTCTTATGATCGGTTCTGAACATATTTAGTGATTTCTACTCCCATTGACTCTAATGATGTTCGGCTGTGTTTAACGAATATTGCAAAAACAATATTCGAATCCGATCATATTCGGAACATAATCTGAACAAATTCGCTCATCTCTACTCATGAAGCACAGTGACCCCTAAGGCATTAGTGCGGTGGGAAGTCTTGGACTATAGTAAAGAGACTGGAGATGCTGTACATAATAGCGAAAAGAAGAGGACCAGACGGTGGTCAGTGAGCAGCGATGATGTATTCATTTTCCTTTTTGACAGCCCTGTACTTGTTCCCACTTACATACAAATTCACCTTACGAACCTGTCTAGTTCGAAACCTGAGGACTCCGTGTACAACACCCTTTAAATTAGAAAAAAGTGAATTTTTATTATGACACTAATATGGATGGGGCGTAATATTACCCTCATACCAAAAATGAAAATTTAAAATATTTATCAATATTCGAAAGAAAGATGTCCACTTTCCTTGCCCCGAAACAGTTTTAATTTTTTTAAGATTCCAAAGCTTTCGTACAGATGGCGCCTACCAATAGGAGGTGCAGAAGTTGCACCCCAGCCACATTAGAAGACACCAGTATTGTAGTTGGAGCATGGCATATGGGGGATTGTGTTAACGATTTTCCTTTCTAGGCCAGAAGCTTAAGGTTTGGTCTTGATGCCTGCAGACAAGGAGGCTTTGAAGACCAAAGTTGCTTTTTTTTTGCTGCAGACTGAGACAAAGAAACAGCAACATCATGGAAAAATGAACATGAAGAATGGCAAATGTTTGATATGGATTAACATTCAATAATGTTGAAGAACAATTTCTCTGATCACTTTCATGCTTCAGTCTGTAATTTCTTCTCTGGCGTCTATTAACTTGGCTGTGACAGTTCAGCCAGGAGAAGCTTTGATGCTCCTCAGTTTCACCACTTACTGATTAGAAGTGTTTGAAATCAGATTGCCTTTATGCTGTTTGTATGAACAAGAATCCAATTTAGCAGAAAGGAGCCTTCAAAGCAAATCATTCTCGAAATTCTCTATGATGGATGAACGGAAAATTGGCCACAGGTACATAACATGCTCTGGAAATGCTTATTTTTAATGGTCCAAGGGGGAGGAAGGTGAAACTATAATAGATGTTATAAACTTCGCATATTATGAGCCCTTTTTTCATGCCTGTTTTTTACATAAAAAGTGAATATTTATAAACATTTTTGACATTTGCATTCTTTTTGCAAACTTTGTTTTATCTCAAAATTTTCAAAACAGTATACACTTAACCCCTTCACTAACCGGCAATTTTCAGTTTTTTTTTTTCGTTTTAGTTTTTTCCTCCCTTTCTTCCAAAAGCCATACCTTTTTTTTTTTTTTTTTTCTAGCCATGCAGGCTGTTTGAGGGCTTGTTTTTTACGGGACGAGTTGTACTTATGAACACTATTCACCATATAGGGCACTGGAAAATGGGAAAACAATTCCGAATGCTTTGAAATTGCAAAAAAAGTGCCATTCCACAATGTTTTTTTGGTGTTTATTAATGCATTGAGCTCTTATTGCATTTTATTATAATGTTGTGGCCAAAAAAAATTGTAATTCTGGCTTTTTAATTTTTTTCTCGCTATGATGGATTAATTTATTTTATATTTTGATAGTTAGAACATTTCTGAACGCAGCTATTCCAAATTGTGCAATTTTTATTTGTTTTATTTTTAATGGGAGGAAAAGGGGGTGAATTAAGAACTTTTGTGTTTTTTAATTTTTTTTCATAATTTTAAAAACTTTAAATCAGCCATCAAGTGCAGTAAAAGATGTAGACTCAGCGTGTGAACCCACAGCAAAGGCAGTGAAGAGGTTAAAGAAGACTTGTCACTTGCCATAAATATGTATTTTTTTACCCAGTGTAAATTCTGCTGTTCTAAATCCGGTGGTGTTTTTCCTTTGTTCCTCTCTATTCAAGAAATATGTATCCCTCTTCCTTGTACAGAAATCAAGTTTTTTTAGCCAAGTGGGGGTGGTCAGCCCACAGAGACCAGTTACTACGCAGACTTAGATAACAAGATTTGACTTACATCCAGGAAAGAAAGGGCAATATGTCAGCATAGGAGAGGAGCAGGAACAAAAGAAAAATTGCTGTTATGCACGTAACTCATTCTTATATGGGTACCCGGAATAATAAAACCCTGTACAGACTAGACAATCCCTAGTAGCACAACTAAAAACTCCACCTGGGACCTTGCGCCCTGAAAGGTCGTCGAGGGGTTTCTCGTACCTCCTGAGGAACCAGAAGGAAGGCCGCTGTGCACAGCTAACCAGGAGAGGGAAAGTGTGCTGAGGGATACGAGGACCCAGGGTGAGGAAACTTAAAGCACATGCACAAAGAGTGACATGAGAATAATAAATGACACATGAATAATCTTCCACGAACCTAACTGAGGAGTAGAGAAAGGTGCTGGGAAGGCAGACACACCAATACATAGCAGAAATACAGACAAGATTTGCCTAGTAGAGACGATCCTTTAGCTGAAAGGCTGGAACTCCTTAGCAGTAATCCACTTAGAAGAATAGCCAGCAAGGAAGTGTAGTGAAGGGAGAATAAAGTCCAACCCAGAATGTGATAGGGCAGCTAAAATGGGACAATGGGAAACACCTGAAGAGGAACAAACCCAGAAAGTAAAAATAAAGGCAATATGAAACATCAGCATAAGGACAAGGAAGAAGGCGGCAATAGCTCAACAGGCAGGAGAACCGTCCACGGAACAAGAGCTCACTGGATCAGATTTCCAAATTGAGCCATGACAATAATGCCACATTCAGAAGAATAGCAGTATTTATACCATGCAAATAAAAAATTACGCATTCATGTAATGAATGATCCTTTTTATAGGGGTTGTGAGGAACAGTCTTGTCATCTTGACAGTAATCTAGATCTAAATGGGGCTTTGGATGCAGCTCATCGACAAGAGCTTCTTTTTTTGTAATTGCAGCCTATTCCATTAATAAAGAAGGATCGGGGCTCAGAACTCCTACTGCAATGATTAGTGATAGTCCCAGCAGAGAAGCTCCAGGCAGTCAGACATTTATATCGTAACCTTTGGACCGGTGAAATTTACATTGTGGGAAAACCCCTTCTAAGTTACAGCATATACTAGTGATGGAAATATCCATCTAATAGCAATGTTCTCTGCATATAACTACATCCACATCTGGCCATCTACACACGTATGATGGGAAGCCACCGATGTAGCCAATCATCTAACTCTTGTGTAAACATGGCCTAACATGTGCTGGTCGTGGCCCCGGGAAACCATAATTGGTGCAGGTCAACATATTCGCATTGAATTGGGCCTCATTGATTTTATTTGGCTGAGTTGAAAGAAATTATTTGTGAATGTGTAAATTTAAACAGATGGCAGATTGCATTGATTAGACACAAGGGACGACCGGTCAGGTTACAATTTCTCTTTTTTCCAGGAATGTCAATATGTCAGGTCTGTTCTCCCATTTTCCTTTCTTTTAACTTAGAAAATTTTTTGTCCTTTTTGACCGGAGAGAACAATCTATGCTTATTAACAAAAAAATATTTATCTGTCTATCTATCTATCTATCTATCTATCTATCTATCTATCTATCTATCTATCTATCTATCTATATCTATCTATCCATCTATTATCTGTCTATTATCTATCTATTATCTATCTATCTTTTATCTATCTATCTATCTATTATCTATCTATCTATCTATCTATCTATTATCTATCTATCTATATCTATCTATCTATCTATCTATCCATCTATCTATTATCTATCTTTATCTATCTATCTATCTATCTATCTATCTATCTATCTACTTTATCTATCTATCTATCCATCTATCTATCTATCTATCTATCTTTATCTATCTATTATCTATCTATTATCTATCCCATTATCTATCTATTATCTATCTATCTATTATCTATCTATCTTTTATCTATCTATTATTATCTATCTATCTATCTATCTATTATCTATCTATTATCTATCTTCTATCTATTATCTATCTATTATCTATCTATCTATCTATCTATCTATCTATCTATTATCTATCTATCTATCTATCTATTATCTATCTATCATCTATCTATTATCTATCTATTTCTTTATCTATCTATCTATTATCTATCTATCTTTTATCTATCTATCTATTATTATCTATTATCTATCTATTATCTATCTATCTTTTATCTATCTATCTATTACTATCTATTATCTATCTATCAATCTATTATCTATTTATCATCTATCTATTATCTATTATCTATCTATCATCTATCTATTATCGATCTATCTATTATCTATCTATTATCTATCTATCTATTATCTATCTCTCTATTATCTATCCATCTATCCGACCACCATCTACTCACTTTCTCATCCCTGTCCTCCTCTCCTGTCACCCACGTCAGCAACACGTGCACCTCCGCAGACACCTTGCACACCTAGACATCCACACACTCTCTGACTCTATTCTTTCACTGGCATCCAATATCCTCACTCCACGATACAGACAGTGCCACTGCCTTCTACAATGCCACTCTCACATCGGCTATTGACACGGTCGCCCCTCTCGTTCATGGCAGAGTGCGACGTACCAACAGACAACCCTGGCACAATAACACCACTAAAAAGCTCCGGCAAGTGTCCAGGATTACAGAGCGGCGTTGGAAAAAAACAAATTCGCAAGACGACTTCACTGCATTCAAACAAGCAACACTCTCTTTCAAATCTGCCCTCACCTCTGCTAAACAGGCCTACTTCACAACCCTCGTATCTTCCCTATCCTACAACCCCAAACAGTTATTCAAAACTTTTAACTCCCTCCTCCGCCCACCACTGCCCCTCCTACCTCCCTCATCTCTGCTGAGGACTTTGCCACACACTTCAAAAATAAGATTGACCAAACAAGGCAAGTCTTCATTGTTCAACCACCACAACCCCTTTGTATACCAGACCAATGCCCCAACCCCATAACCTCCCTCTCCAAATAACTGAAGGGGAGCTTAATTGTCTTCTCTCCAAATCGCACTCACCACCTGTGCACTTGACCCCATCCCAACCCACCTCCTCCCCAACCTCACCACCACTATTATTCCATCCCTAACCCACCTCTTCAACCTATCACTAACTTCCGGTACCTTCCCTTCTGCTTTCAAGCATGCCACAATCACGCCTATCCTTAAAAAGCCAACCCTCGACCCAACCGCTATGTCCAGCTATCGCCCAATATCGCTGCTCCCATTCGCTTCCAAACTCCTGGAGCTGCATGTCCACGCTGAGCTTTCCTACCACTTCTCTTCTAACTTGCTCTTTGACACTCTACAATCTGGTTTCCGCCCCCATCACTCCACTGAGACAGCCCTGACCAAAATTACTAATGACCTACTTACAGCCAAAGCGAACGGACAATACTCTATACTCCTGCTTCTTGACCTGTCCTCTGCTTTTGACACAGTTGACCACTGCCTTCTACTACAGATTCTTTCCTCCTTTGGCATCAAGGACCTCGCCCTATCCTGGATCTCCTCATACCTTTCCAACCGCACATTCAGCGTCTCCCACTCACACACTACCTCTTCGTCCCACCCTCTCTCCGTTGGAGTCCCCCAAGGCTCTGTTCTAGGACCCCTACTCTTCTCAATCTATACACTTGGCCTGGGGCAACTCATAAAGTCCCACGGATTCCAGTACCACCTTTACGCTGATGACACTCAGATCTACCTCTCTGGCCCAGACATCACCTCTCTGCTATCCAGAATCCCGGAGTGTCTATCAGCCATATCCTCCTTCTTCTCCTCCCGCTTCCTCAAACTCAATGTGGACAAATCTGAACTCATAATCTTTCCCCCATCCCACAGATCTTCATTACCTGACCTATCTATCACAATTAACGACATCACGCTTTCCCCCGTACCAGAAGTCCGCTGCCTCGGAGTAACCCTTGACTCTGCCCTGTCCTTCAAACCACACATCCAAGCTCTTTCTACATCTTGTCACCTTCAGCTCAAAAATATTTCAAGAATCCGTCCTTTCCTCAACCCTCAATCTACTAAAATGATTGTACGCGCCCTCATCATCTCCCGCCTCGACTACTGCAACACCTTTTCTCTGGCCTCCCTGCTAACTCCCTCGCACCTCTCCAGTCATCCTTAACTCTGCTGCACGACTAATTCACCTCTCTCCTCGCTACTCCTCCGCTTCTCCCCTCTGCAAATCTCTTCATTGGCTCCCATTCCCTCAACGTATCCAGTTCAAATTACTAATACTGACCTACAAGGCCATCTATAACCTGTCTCCTCCTATATCTCTGAACTAATCTCCCGATATCTTCCCTCACGTCATCTCCGATCCTCCCAAGACCTCCTTCTCTCCTCCACACTTATTCGCTCATCACCCAACCGCCTCCAAGACTTCTCCCGAATATCCCCCATCCTCTGGAATTCTTTGCCCCAACACGTCCGACTATCAAACACATTCGGATCCTTCAGACGGAACCTGAAAACCCATCTCTTCAGGAAAGCCTACAGCCTGCAATGACCCCGCTGCCTCCTCACCACTACCGGAGATATTGCCTCAACCAACACCGGAACTGCTGCAACCCCCCGACCTACTGTCTCCTGCCTCACAATCCTGTAGAATGTAAGCCCGAAAGGGCAGGGTGCTCTACCCTCTGTATCAGTCTGTCATTGTTAGTTTGTTTACTGTAAGTGATACCTGTAATTTGTATGTAACCCCTTCTCATGTACAGCACCATGGAATCAATGGTGCTATAGAAATAAATAATAATAAAATATCTAATCTATTATTTATCTATCATCTATCTATTATCTATCTATCTATCTATCTATTATTTATTATCTATCTCTCTATTATCTATTATCTATCTATCATCTATCTATTATCGATCTATCTATTATCTATCTATTATCTATCTATCTATTATCTATCTTCTATTATCTATCTATCTATTATCGATCTATCTATTATCTATCTATCTATCTATCTATTATCTATCTACTCTATTATCATCTATCTATATATCTTATTATCTATTATCTATCTATTATCTATCTATCTTGTATATTTTTCTTTCTTTCTCATATTTTCCCTTTAACAATCTTTTATCTATCTATATATCTATGTATCTTTTTTATCTATCTTTGATGTGACTTTAATAATCCCTTTCTGCCTTCTGTACGATTTGATTATGCTATGTACACACTTTGGTTAAATGGGGGTTAAACATGGCAGTCACCTTGCAGTGCTGTATTAAACACATCTCCCTGTCTTCTTCTGACCCTATTCCTGTTTTCTGACACTGCAGTTTTAGCCTCAGGCGTGAGTAAAATGGCTGAGTCAGAGTTCACCAATTCAAAACATGCGGCAACTTGCATAGGACTGCTGGATTTGGCGGAAGTTCATGGAAAGGAGTCACACAGGAGATGCGCGTTGTCATCACGCTTGTAACTCTGGATTTGGGAATCTACAGAAGATCTCAATCATTGCTGCCTCTTTCTTTGTAATGACACCTTGTTCTTGGCATGTACAGGTAGGGGCCTCTGCCACCGGCTAAAAGCTCCTTCACATTTTCTATTAAATTGCATGTAGCAGACTGAGCTAATGGCAATATCTCACAATTACTGGTGGATTTTTAAAGAGACAGAGGGTGTTCTGTTATGAGCTGTTGGCGAGCAAGGGTCCGGATAGCGTATGGACTAATAGACTGATGGCTACTATGCCAGACTGCCACAGCTGAGCAACAAAATACTTGTAGGAGCAGAGCCCTGCGAGTCTCCTACTACCTGCCTCATCTCTGGAGCCTGTTCTGATCAGTGGGCCACCATGACATCAGTCATCATGGTACATCATGGTAGTCTAATCAGAAGAGGAGACGAAAAATCTCCTTCTTTCTCCCCCTTGACTGATCTTTCAATCTCAATTCAAGGGCAAAAGCTGTAAAATCTGTTTTTAGTGAAGACAGATTTCCCTCTTATTGATATAGTAGATATCAGTTGGTGCTCATAAGATTCTATGGAGATTTGTTGGAAGGAGGTGGAGCTAGAGACATTCTGTTGCTGTTTCTCCTGAATGACAGTTACACTCATGATAGAAAAAAATGAAAGTGCAACTATCTCTTCAGGAGAACTTGCACTAGAACGTCTGTGTCGGCCTCTAGCTCCTCCTCCCTTCTCCATAGATTCTTATAAGCACCAACAATCATCTCCTCTCTCAGAAATAGAAAAAACTACCATTCATCAAATATCGATTTAACAGAACTTATCCCTGAATTGAGAGTGAAAAATCAATCCAGGAGGAGAAAGAAGCACATTTATCTAATAAGATATGTTACAAAGTTGTTTATTTTCATGTGTACTAATAAAAATTATAATGAGGATTACTCTTTAGGGTGAAAGCCATAATCAGAACAGGTATATATCCCTTGTGTGTGGCCCAGCTGCGCTTGGTACACATGTCTCCTGGAAAATGCACAGGAAAGGTAATTGTGAAGCCTGATATTCATTCACATCACACATTTCCCAACACTGCCACCAGAGGGCAACTTGGATTATTTAAGTAGTGTGACGTAGCAATAGTGAGTCAGTCTAGTCATTCTAGTCATTCTAGTCAGTAGAGAGAAGAGACGAGATTGAGTCTAGTTCCTGTCTCAGGACAGGGCAGTTCTAGTCTTGGAGGGAGAGGAGATAAGACTGAGATCTGACAGAGCTCCTGTAGCTCACCTTGTACAGAAGTGGAGGCTAGTACGAGTGGACAAGAGAAGCACTCTAGCCTAGTTAGAGCTGCAACTGAAGCAAGTGAAACAGTTACCTCAGAACAAGCTGTCTGTGTTCTCTAGAAAGTGGAAAGTGACTCTCGGAGCTACAGCGTGTATACAGTCTGACGAATCGTCCTGTGAGCTGCTCTGGACAGAGTCTGGAAGGAAAGAAGGAAGGGAACCACTGCAGTTATAACAACGAGGCAACTGAGAACAGGTCAGTGAGCACTGGAAGGAAAGCTTACGACTACAACCACTGCTACCTGTGCTTATGTTAAGGGCAAGAGCAGGGCGACAGGCGAGTGGAGAAAGAAGGACAAGTGACCTAGGTGACAGATCACCTTCACTTAGTTATCCGGACACCGGGGTCCGAAGCGTTGCTAGAACTTCACGACTAGTAATAAGAAACACCGGAGGCCTTGCTGGACTTCAAGTCACAGAAGGTAGCCCTAAGTGCTGATACGTAACTGGAGTCAGGGAGAACAGGACGGAGACGGCCTGATCAGCCACAACGGCTTAGTTCTTTCCAACAGACAGAGAAGGCTCTACCACAATGTCGGCTGGGCGTAGCTGCTATAGAAAGAGTTAAACTTGACTTCATGCAAGTTAGGACTCACATACACTTCAAGGAGAAAGGAGGCCTTAAACCTGCTCAGCAATTCCTGAATGTGCATTCTCCAACCTGACCAGCTTCCCGGGACATACCTGCCAACAACATTAGTAAAGGTATGGAAAGAGACTGACTTGTGTGTGACTGCATTATTCTCTGCACCCTGCAACACCATAGACTTCGAGGGAAAAGTCTCACCTGTGGGAGACTTAACATCCAGCTGCCCCATAACATCCCCTCAGAAGATTCATCTTGCAGCGCTGGTCAAATTGATCAGAAACCACAGGTGGCGTCACGAACAACTATTACTACAATCCCCTGTAAATATTCCCCCATTGTATGAGCGCCCAGGGCCACGGACCGAGCTCTGCTGCCAGTGACATCCCCATAGACTTCCATGGGCTCGGTGCCGAGTACCCCATAGCCCTGGTAGTACCATGTGCGACTCATCCTTGGCGTCACGAACAGGATCCGAAGCTTACTGGATGTGAGTCCTGTGTGCCTAATTGAACTGTTTTTGTGCAGAAAAGACTGTGTGCATTTTTTGTGATTTTTGGCGCCATTTTCCGCCATTTTGCTGCCATATTCGCGCCCTGAGGCGCTGGTGAAGAAGGTGGCGTGCATTCGTGGGCGTGTACCCCCCTGTGGCGCAAAAGTGATGGGCGCCTTATCCAAATGCTATTACAATACCAGAGCCTGCCCTACAGCAAGGGAGATCTGCCTCCTCTTCATCCTCTATGCCAAAAAGAGGAAGCGCAAATCCCGCCTCCACGGAAGAGACCAGATTGTTCCAGATGGAAAGCACAGTCTGGCCTGGAGTGAGATGGCGGAAGGACAGGAGACGCTGTGTGGAGGAGCGGTGGCGCGCAGGCCCCGTTCCCCAGGAAAGCTACTGCCTGTACCGGAGCCGTCCCCAGCTCGGGACGCAGACCAAACTATGAAAGAAGTGAAGAAGGTGGATGCGGTGCTGGAAGATGTGACCCGCCACCGTAAAGAAGTGGAGGAGATGGAAAAAAGCTGGCGTGCCCTGAAACAGCGGCTGCTGTGGGACGCAATACTCTCCCCTCCAGAAGCACAACCATTACCTGTGACCCCACTGCAAGCGGCTGATGAGGAACCGGATGCCAGCCCCGAAAGAGCTGATCCCGACTCCACGATGATGCGGCGGGAGAAACGGAGGCTGAGGAGGCCCTGACCAGACCGGAGTGCCAGCCAGGCCAGGAGGCGCAGCGGAGTACAGTCCCCCGGTAGGGACACCGGAGGGGTCTCAGCCGTCCATGCCAGAGATCGATTGGGACGTGATGGAATATCTGGACGATGTGACCTATGATGTCCAGTTCGAGAGCGAGTGGCAGCGCCAGGAACAGGAGCAGCAATGCCAGCAGGAGCAGAGAGAGGCGCAGCAGCAGCGTCAGCGGTACCATGAGAAGTTCCTCGCCGACAAGGAGAACGTCCGGAGGAATAAAGGTACGCTTCGGGAACCGCGGCGCCAGGGGTCAGTCAGAGAATTCCAACTCCGCAAAGGCTGGGGCTTCATCCATGAGCCAGGCCTGTATCAGGAGATCTTTGTGAGTCGGAGAGATGTGGAGTCTCACTTACCCATCGGGCACCCTGGAGAGATCTAGTAAACGGGGACATTGTCAGCTACACGCGGCACTGGGGGCTTAAAGGGTGGTACGCCTTAAACGTCACCCGTGTCAGCGACCCCGTCCCCGAAACCAGTAATGTAAATCGTGCTGCAGTGTCGCAAGCCCCAGCAGCGTCATCTTTAGCGTCAGCACCAGGCCGTGCACCAGCATCGCAACCCGCGACCGCTTCAGCACCGCAGTCTGCAGCGTATTCTGTCTTATACCCTGCGACCCATACTGCATCGCAACCGGATGGTGCGACCACGTTAGATCGCAGCCCAAGCCTGCATCTTCAATGGAAAATTTATACTTGCATGAGA
>JARQOD010000004.1:24860850-24919344 GCA_033576555.1 Oophaga sylvatica
TCATCCCCCTCTTTATCCTAATCAGATTATACGCCCCCCTGAGATCCAATTTAGAGAACCATTTGGCGCCAACAATTTGATTGAAGAGATCAGGAATAAGAGGGAGTGGATACGGATCTCGAACAGTAATCCGATTAAGTTCGCGGAAATCCAAGCAAGGGCGTAGGCCTCCATCTTTTTCTTCACAAAGAAGAACCCCGCGGCTACTGGGGAAGATGAAGGTCTAATATGTCCTTTGGCCAGACTTTCAGAAATATAATCTTTCATAGCCCTGCCTCTCAGGACCAGAAAGATTATACAACCTAGCTTTAGGCAAACTTAGCATCAGGAAGGAGATTAATAGAGCAGTCATACACGCGATGAGGAGGCAACTCCTGCCCACCCCTCCTCAGAGAAAACATCCCCAAATCCTCCAAAAAGGGGAGGCAATGTTACTAGGCACGACCGCACTGATGACTGTGTTCATGCAGTTGCTTTTGCAAAACTCACCCCATTGGCTTATTTCTCTGGACTGCCAATTAATCACAGGGTTATGTTTAACCAACCAAGGAAGTCCCAACACAATGGGAGTAGGTAGACCCTCCAACACATAACAAGATAATAGTTCCCTATGTATTGCCCTACCCGAAGGTCAATGTTATGAACCTCATGAACAAACTACCTTGGCCGAGAGGCCTGGCGTCAATGGAGAATATAGGGATCGGTTTGACCAATACACTCAGAGCATACCTTGAGCCTGAGCAAACTGAGCGTCAACCAGATTAGCCCGGAACCACTATCAAGAAGAACAGACAATCTCTCCACTCTTGTACCAACTACCACCTCCACTGGTACAAGGAACTGAGAAGAACTGGCGGATGAAATTACATACTCCCGGTTGTCGTCCATCACACAACCTGGGATTAACAGTTTTCCGGCGACTTTTGGCTCAACAAGGCAAGGGATGGACATTCCCCAAACAAATGTCCCTCTTTCCCGCAGAAAAAAACATCTTCTAGTCCTGCGGCGTACCGCCAATCCCTCCTACGAAATGATGTCCCTCCCAACTGCATAGGCTCATCCGAACAGACAAGGGGAACCTCAACATAAGGGACTTTAGTGGTAGGTGGAGAAACAACAGGGAGTGGGGTTACCTCACCCCTCTCCGAAGCCGTCTATCAGTACAGATAGCTAAGGCCATAGCAGCCTCCAGTGAATGAGGAGACTCATACTGAGCCAAAACGTCTTTTATTTATCAGAAAGCCCATACAAAACTGGCTTCTAAGAGCTGGGTCATTCCACTGAGTTTTGTGGCCCATCTACGAAACTCAGAAGCAAATCCTCTGCAGGACGATCTCCCTGCTGTATCTTACGTAATTTTGTCTCAGCAAGAGAGACCCGATCTGGGTCATCATATACCAATCCAGGGCAGTAAAAAATTGATCTACAGACAGTAGAGCCGGGGATCCCGGAGGAAGGGAAAATGCCCAGGATTGAGGGTCCCCTTGCAGAAGTGAGATAACAATTCCCACTCTCTGCTCATCACTCCCTGATGATCGAGGCCGAAGCCGAAAATACAATTTACATGGCCTCCCGGAAGGTGAAAAATTTGTCTCGCCCACCAGTGAACCTGTCCGGGAGAGCTACTTTAGGTTCAACTCTGGTTTGCTCCAGGGGGGGACAAAACTTTGGACTTAATGTCCGTCAGCTCCATGGATAATCCCTGCAACTGCAGAGCCAGCTGGGCTACTGGATCCATGGTAACTGGAGATAATTTTTATGGCCAGTGAAAATGTCGCGCTGTCTAATGATTTATACAATGTCAGTAAACTATTAATACAGGAACAACACTCTATACAACAACTAGTATAGCAACATCAGCATGTAAGTATAGAATAGATTTACTGACACGATATCTGCTGAACTCAGGGTTAATCTTGAGGACTTGATGAGCTGAAACAGGAAAGAGGTGGACCGGGATCTAACCTGACCCTAAACTGTGGTCCCAACTAATCCCTCAAACTGGAGGCATGACAATGGTTCAGAGGTCCAAGTCTCCCAAACCCAACCCTGTTTTCCTATCAGACCCCGAACCCTGTAATCAGTCCCAAGAAGGATCCCGACTACCACCAAAGGGATATGGGCTGATCTCAGCCAAACACACAGATTAGACATATAAGACAGACAGGATAACACTCGCCTGCATACACACTCAAACACCAAAGGAACACAAATGGTCTGGGAAACAAACTCCAACCAAGTTGAGCCCAGAAACAACCAAGGAGCTCACAACCAAAGTCTATTACAGATTCATTCCTATCTGTGGTCTGCATGAGGTTTCACTGGCAACTCCCCAAGCAGACAACCAGGAATTCAAAGGAAACAATCAACAATAATCAACTGCAGCCGGGAGAAACTGCACCCAGTCCAGCACCGAGCACAGACAGAATTAACTCCCTAGCCGCCAAACACAAAGAAACAGCAGATCAGCTGTGAGAAGTCAAAATGTGCAACCGCGACGATCTTCGTGGCAATGCACACATGCACCGCCTCACAGTGCGTGCAGATGCACTCACACCTGTCTGCTGCCATTCCTGAGCAAGCTCTGCACTGCTGGTAGCCCGATCCGCAGCGGAAACACTTTTTTGAGACGGTCCTGGCGCTTGCTGGTCTTTCTTGGGCGCCCTGGAGCCTTTTTGGCAACAATGGAACCTCTCTCCTTGAAGTTCTTGATGATGCGATAGATTGTTGACTGAGGTGCAATCTTTCTAGCTGCGATACTCTTCCCTGTTAGGCCATTTTTGTGCATTGCAATGATGACTGCACGTGTTTCTTTAGAGATAACCATGGTTAACAGAAGAGAAACAATGATGCCAAGCACCAGCCTCCTTTTAAAAGTGTCCAGTGGTGTCATTCTTACTTAATCATGACAGATTGATCTCCAGCCATGTCCTCATCAACACCCACACCTGTGTTAATGGAGCAATCACTGAAAAGAGGTTAGCTGGTCCTTTTAAGGCAGGCCTGCAATGATGTTGAAATGTGTTTTGGGGATAAAGTTCATTTTCTAGCCAAATATTGACTTTGCAAGTAATTGCTGTTAAGCTGATCACTCTTTAACATTCTGGAGTATATGCAAATTGCCATTAGAAAAAGTGAAGCAGTAGACTTTGTAAAAATTAATATTTGTGTCATTCTCAAAACTTTTGTCCATGACTGTATATTGCATAGTGATGTGCCCCCAGGAGGCTCCTGAACTCTGCTTCCTTATTACAGAAAGAGAAAACCTGCAGCTGCATCTCCCTCCAACCTTCTCTTTCACACCTACTAAAACTATAGTGTTCCACAAAGATTTTTGGGGGACTACGGAGGACTCTGAACATTTACAGTGCAACTACAATTCTTTATGACTCGTTCAAGCTATACAAACTGGTAAGGGTGTGAGGGCTGAGTCTTATACACGTACTGTATGTGTATAGCTTGTAGAAGGTCTACCACCAAAACACTTATTTACAGGTCTTCCAATATGGAAGTGCATCACTTGACAATACTGCAGAAGCTGAACTTTAGAAAAGTACATAAGCACACTATCCCTCTCTGTGGCCTTGGGTGTGCTTGGCTCCTGGGCTTTACTCTGTTGCATTGTTACAGCTCTTTTGTGGGGTCTCAGTGAAGCCCATTTACTTTTGTTGCTTCCCTGCGGTCTCACACTCAACTGAGGCCTCTCATCAGTAAGTATCCTCTGACAGTCCCACTGGGCCTTCACCCATCTCTCATATAGTCTCAGGGCGGTACTCTCCTGGGCTCCTGTCTGCTAACAACCTTAGGCCAACTACCTGACTCAACATGACTCCATTACAGTAGTCCAATATTTGGAACTAAGCCATTTCTCACTGTGAGGACTTGATCCTTCTCTCTATACCATTCTCATTGTATCATTCACTATATCTATCTGTCCAGTGGTGCGATGGGGACTATAGCCAATTGACTGTACTTCAGCACAACATGGTATGAGGAGTATAGGAGTATAACATAAGCACAGCACGTGTGAAAAATCCTTGGTTTACTAATAGATCACAGACTGCACATGAGTCAACAGTGTGATGCAGAAGCAAAAAAGGCAAACACAGCTTTACGATGTATTAAGAGAAGCATAGAGTCTAGTTTCTGTGAATTAATTATCCCCTCTACTCCTCCTTGGTCAGACCTCTTTGGAATACTGTGTCCAGTTTGGGCAACATATTTTAAAAATACATCAACAAACTGGAGCAAGTTAAGAGAAGAGCTACCAAGATGGTGAGCGGACTGCAAAGTATTTCCTACAAGGAACGATTAAAGGATATGGGAATGTTTAGCTTGCAAAAAAAGAAGGCTAATAGGAGACTTATAGCTGTCTACAAATATCTGAAGGGCTGTCCAGTGTAGAAGGATCATCCTTATTCTCATTTTCACATGGAAACACAAGAAGCAATGGAATGAAACTGAAAGGGAGAAGATACAGATTAGATAATAGAGAAAACTTTTTGACAGTGAGGGTGATCAATGAGTGGAACAGGCTGCCACGAGTGGTGGTGAGTTCTCCTTCAATGGAAGTCTTCAATTAGAGACTGGACAGTCATCTGTCTGAGATGGTTTAATGAATCCAACAGGGGCTTCAACATGCTGACCATTGAGGTCCCTTTCAACTCTAACATTATATGATTCTATGACCTACAGCTCTCCCTATTCCTAGTGTTCTAGTCTTCACTTCTTCTCTCTAGGACTCACTCCAATTCCTGCCAGGATAATCTATTGTTCTGTTCCCCACATAAGGACACTCCCCACCACCAGGTCTCACCGTAGGCACAAGGCATTTTTCTATATTCACTTTTCTAAATGCATGATGCCTACAGTGAAAACATAGTGGTGGCTGTGTCCTTATATGGAGCTGTGTGAGTACTGCTGGTGTCAGGGAGCTACATTTCTTTGATGGCATCATGAATTCAGAGTTGTACTGCTCTATATTGAAGACAAGATGCTGCGAATGGCCAAATGGTCTCCTGATCCAATTGAACATCTATGGGGAATTCTGTAAAGACAATTGAGCATCACTTCCATCCAGCATGTAGGCTCTAAAAAGAGGAGCCTGAAGAATGGAAAAAGATAGATGTTGTAATATGTCGACAAATAGTTTATTCCGTGGCTAATAGACTTGACGGAGGTCATACAAAATACTAGTGTAGTAGTTTTTGATGTGGGGTTGTACTCAACTTGACATCAACTAATTTGAATAAAACTGAAGATTTTGTAATGAAAGTTATAGTATTAACCTTACTTTCATGTTGTGGGTTAAAAAGAAATGTTCTATTAAACTCAGCTTTGTCAAGAGTTTGGAAATTGTTATTGTTTTCAATGAGATATTGATTCAAATCTTACTTTTCAAAAGGGGGTATATATACAGTCAGGGCCAGAAATATTTGGACAGTGACCAATTTTCGCGAGTTGGGCTCTGCATGCCACCACATTGGATTTGAAATGAAACCTCTACAACAGAATTCAAGTGCAGATTGTAACGTTTAATTTGAAGGGTTGAACAAAAATATGTGTTAGAAAATGTAGGAATTGTACACATTTCTTTACAAACACTCCACATTTTAGGAGGTCAAAAGTAATTGGACAAATAAACATAACCCAAACAAAATATTTTTATTTTCAATATTTTGTGGCGAATCCTTTGGAGGCAATCACTGCCTTAAGTCTGGAACCCATGGACATCACCAAACGCTGGGTTCCTCCTTCTTAATGCTTTGCCAGGCCTTTACAGCCGCAGCCTTCAGGTCTTGCTTGTTTGTGGGTCTTTCCCTCTTAAGTCTGGATTTGAGCAAGTGAAATGCATGCTCAATTGGGTTAAGATCTGGTGATTGACTTGGCCATTGAAGAATTTCCACTTTTTTGCATCTATGAACTCCTGTGTAGCTTTGGCTGTATGCTTGGGGTCATTATCCATCTGTACTATGAAGCGCCCGTCCAATCAAGTTTGCGCATTTTGGCTGAATCTGGGCTGAAAGTATATCCCGGTACACTTCAGAATTCATCCGGCTACTCTTGTCTGCTGTTATGTCATCAATAAACACAAGTGACCCAGTGCCATGAAAGCCATGCATGCCCATGCCATCACGTTGCCTCCACCATGTTTTACAGAGGATGTGGTGTGCCTTGGATCATGTGCCGTTCCCTTTCTTCTCCAAACTTTTGGCTTTCCATCATTCTGGTAGAGGTTGATCTTTGTCTCTCTGTCCATAGAATACTTTTCCAGAACTGAGCTGGCTTCTGGAGGTGTTTTTCAGCAAATTTAACTCTGGCCTGTCTATTTTTGGAATTGATGAATGGTTTGCTCTAGATGTGAACCTTTGTATTTACTTTCATGGAGTCTTCTCTTTACTGTTGACTTAGAGACAGATACACCTACTTCACTGAGAGTGTTCTGGACTTCAGTTGATGTTGTGAACGGGTTCTTCTTCACCAAAGAAAGAAAGATGCGGCGATCATCCACCACTGTTGTCTTCCGTGGGCTCCCAGGTTTTTTGGATTGTGAGTTCCCCAGTGCTTTCTTTCTTTCTCAGGTTTGTTACCAAATTGTAGATTTTGCCATTTCTAATGTTGTAGAAAATTTCTTGGATGGGTTTTTTTCTGTTCTTGCAGCTTAAGGATGGTTTGTTTCCCTGCATGGAGAGCTCCTGTGACCGCATTTTTTCCTTCACAGCAAAACCTTCCAATGCAAACACCACACCTCAAATCAACCCCGGGCCCCTTTTCATCTGCTTAATTGAGAATGACATAACAAAGGATTGCCCCACCTGTCCTGAAATAGCCTTGGAGTCATTTGTCCAATTACTTTTGGTCCCTTTAAAAACAGGGTGGCACATGTTAAGGAGCTGAAAACTCCTAAACCCTTCATCCAATTTTAATGTGGATACCCTCAAATGAAAGCTGAAAGTCTGAACTTCAACTGCATATGATTTGTTTTGTTTTAATTCATTGTGGTAATGTCTAGAACCAAAATTAGATAAATGTTGTCTCTGTCCAAATATTTATGGACCTAACTGTAGAAAAAAGGAATAAACCTTCTTCCCGTTACACTTACACCCTGACCTCTGACTCCTCATATACAAAATTGATGAGATAATGTATAAGATTCAGAATTTCTTAGTTTACCCAACCCTACTATATACCTTTGGGTGTGTCTCCTCTGTAAGCTATATACTGCCATATACCTTTTATCCTCTATACTTTATCAATGGGGTTTTTTTTTACTGTTTTTATTTTTTGCTATTTGTGCTGTTGCTTGGAAACTCTCACTTGTTGTGATTTATCTACTGTATCAGGCTCCTTCAGTACGCTCTAACACCAGCGTTTAAGATAGCCATAAGTAAAGGGAGTGTTCAAGCAATGGTTATCTTTAAACCCCTTCTATGAAAAATGCATATGTTGTATCTCATGTGACAAGGAAGAAAAATCTAAAAAATAAAGTTGCCTGTTAGGATATATTTCCAGGAAAATATCAACATGGCACAAGGAAATTTGGGGATATCGGACATTTTTCAATGAATTCTAATCCTGAAGAAGGACATCATGGTCAGGAGAAAAGAGGAACAAGCGAAGAGGAAGACCAGCAACCGTAGACTTGATACTATCAAGTAGACCCTGGTGGACCTATCTAGGTTTGCAAAAGATCAATCTTCCTACAGATCGTTCATTAGTGGATGTTCTAGACCAGTTGTCTATAACTTGTTGCCAGCATTCCTTGACAGCGTTACCGTCTCACTGGCCTTGATCCTATTCTCATCAAGTCGTATGAGCGTCGGTTAGACAAGATCCTTGCTAACGACCCCCTCTGCAGTCCGGACCAGAACACCTCTACCGACATGGACGGCCATTCATTTTCAGTAGATAGTTGAATGTATTACCCATTATATCATAGTGGACAATCTAGGGGCAATGCCCATCCGACAACACTTTATCTTGGCCAAATCAAAATGTTCACAAGGGGTCTCGGAAGTAGGTGCTCTTGTATTAGAGGGACTTCTGTAATTAGACAACTCTTCAATTATTGTAAAATTAAAGGATCTAAAAAAAAATTTATCGACTAAAATACATTTTTTGGACTTGCAGAGACTAGCTGTAATCTTAGATAGTGTTTAATTTCGCTACAGTGCCTTCATAGGAGAAGTGAAGTATTACCCTGTCCCTTTGAAAACTAATAGATTGCCTATGTAATGTATGGGTATGCAGTGTCCTCAAAGAGAGAGACTCTTTTTTGCATCTTTCTCTCTGCTCTAGCTAATTGGTAATGCCCAAAATGAGAGACTCCCTTCCCTTACGCATAACGATATTTAAAAATCATACAACCTTTTAAAGAGGTTGTCGGGAATTTAACAATGATCCTTAGGATAGGTCATCAATGTCTTCGGGTGCGACAATTGACACCCGCCGATCTGCTGTTTCCGGTGTGGCGGAGCGGTACTGCTCAGTTACGAATCTGCACAGCAACAGCTCCGTCGGCTGGTAGTGGCCACGGCTGGTATTGCACATCCACCAAAAATTGATTTGAATAGGTTGCGGATGTGTATGCTCGGCTGCAGCCACTTTTCAGTCGAAGGAGATGTGCTGTGCAGCTCCACAACTGAGCAAGTCCAGGCGGGTGTCGCACCCCCATTATCAGACAATGATGACCATCTATAGGTTGAGCGATACGATACACAAGTATCGGGTATCGGCGATATTAGCTGTATCGGACTTTCGATATTGACTTTCGATATTTCCATATATCGTATACCGGAATCGGAATTGTTCACGGTCACTGTGAGTGTCCGTCAGTCGGGTCTGTCAGGAGTCGCGGCACTTACCTGGCAGAAGATCTCCGGCGGTCACGGGCTGGACGGCTCATGGCCGCCATCATCTTTCCCCGGCGGTACATGCAGTTCTGCGATAACTGCAGTGCTGTGGTAATCCCGGCCGTAAAGCATCGTCCGATGGCGTCACCGCCGGGGAAGGGTAATCAGCTGTGCTGCGCCGGGTGACGCCTCTGCCTTCATTCCAATGTAGCAGAGCTGGATGTCGTGGGACAGTCTTTATGGACTGGTCGGACGGTGGTTACTGTTGGTTTTTTTTTTCCTTTTTTTACAGGAATCGAGGCGTCGCAGGATGGAGTATAATAAAATAAATGAAACTTGTTCTCTTTTTTTCATTAAAATATTTTTTTTTGCTGGTCTTTTTTTTTTACTTTTAAAAATTTGGGATTAATAATGGTTGGTGCTTTTTGCACCCTCCATATTAAACCGGGCTTATTGTCACCTGCAATCAACGGTGACTTAAACCCCCTTTTACCCCACTTGCCACCGCTACGGGCAGGGGGGAAAAGCCGGGGTAAAGGCCCAATTGGCACATCTTTTGATCCCAAATGTTGGGGGGGGGGGGGCTGCTGTAGCCTGGTATTATCAGGCGTTGAGGGCCAAAATCCATGGGCCTTGACGTCTTTTAATACCAGGCCGCAGTAGTTGATTTTACTTGGTGGTTAACAAAAAAGGGGACCCCTACGCCGTTTTTTTTTTTTGAGGGGATCCCCTATTTTTGTTAACCAGCCAAGCTAAGCAGACTGTTTGTGGCCCTGGTAATCAGGCTGGCAAGGTCCAGGGATATTGGTCATTACCCGCCTGAAAAAAACCAGGCCTCAGCAGTTTGCTTCATTTGGTGGTTAACAAAATAGGGTGGACCCAACCGCCAAATTTTTTTCGAGGGGATCCCTTTTTTTTAACCAGCAATGATAAGAGAGCTGTGGCTGGTATTACAGGCTGGCAACGGGTCGGACTAGGCACCGGGACACCGGGAAAAGAAAAAAATCGGTGGGCCCCGCTCCGCGTGGTGGGCCTGATTTGAAAGGATAGGCGCGGGGCAGGGGGCGGTGGCCCCGGGGCCCGCGCTTGGGGGGGCCCCCCGGACTACGATACAGTTACTTCTGGGCAGAGCAGGGGAATCGCTCTCCCTGCTGTGCCGCTCGGAAGCTATGGGGCCGAAAGGCGTTGGGGGGGCCCCGGTGCCAGCGGGGCCCCCCACCGCATGGAGGGTCAGCTGTATCGGCATCCAGCCGTAAAGTCCGCATAGAGAGAGAAGGAGAGAGCGCTCCTTCTCTCCCTAACCCCTCCCTATGACAGCGGGGGCGAAAACATCACCTGCGGCGCCCGTGTCAGCGCTGAAGGGAGAAATGAAAGCACAGGAGCCGGGGGGGGGTATTTTTTTTATTTTTTTTTTAATGGGGGTGCAGTCGGTCCTGGCTGGAGAAGTCTCTGTCGGTGTGGGCCAGTGAAAAAGACTGAAAAGTGAAACAATTCCATTAGAAAGAACATCACGGTAAGTCATTTCTTACCTGTGCGTAATTATATGTCTGTAGGATGGTATTATTTAACACAGACCTATGGCTTTAATTCAATATTGGTCTTTTTTTTTATGGATTTTTTGGCCAACAGCGCGGTTATTTGCTGAGGTTCTCTGATGATGGGCCCACTCAGAAGGTTTGCCCCCACAAAACCAAAACCCTGTAGCCTTGGTCTTTCTATCTTTCTTTCTCGCTCTCTGTCTTTCCTTCTCGCTCTCTGTTCTTTTTTCTCTTGTTCTTTCTTTCTCCTTTTCTTTCTTTCCTCTTTTCTTTCTCGTTTGTTTTTCTCTCTCGCTGCCTTTCTTTCTTTTCCCGTACGCCACTGTGCCCTCATTACCACAGTGTGATCAGCAGTGCTAAATGGTTACGCTTGGGGGAGGTATGGGGTATTACTGTGAAATGGGTGTTGCGGGGGAGCCTAAAATTTTCAGCGGCGCGCAACACGCGCCGCAGCCTTAATCCTCTTTCCTGTCTTCCAAATTTGGGGGTTGCTGTATGACCCCCTACAACTTCTGGCCATGCTCCTGATGAGGCGACGGTGGTTCGTGAGGGATTGTGTCGCCCGCCACCACAATTGTGGATTACCAGGGCAATGGGGGTACTCAAGCCGAGCCCATGGAAAAGTTATGGGGTTTGTCACAGGTAGCGGTGGCTCGGTCTGTGGCCCTGCGGTCGGCGTATGTTGGGGGGGAATTTACGGGGATAGATTTTATACAGTTCTGAGCCACCTGTAGTCTTTGGTAATTTGTACCCGGTGTAATCTCTGAGGGGATGGTGAGGCAGCTAGATGTCGGGTCCCCTACAGGTGGGACTCTTCCCTCAGGTCGGTAGTTAAAGCGGGTGTGCAGGCATGCAATAAAAAACACCTCACCGTCAGCGTCTTCCTCCTTTACTTGTAAGATGGGGAAGGCAGGTCCCAGGGAGGTGATGGGGTGTGGAGGATGGCTTTTGAGGCAACGGTTTTAAGCAAGTTGGGGCCCCTTTACTGTCCAATGATGTGGGTGCAACCAGCCTGAACTAGTTCCCTCATAATTCCACTTTCCAAAAAGGGGTTTGCCCAATCGTTTTGTGGTCGGAGCCTTCCTGTGGGAGAGCTGTTCCTTCTTGTCCTGCAGAGACTCAAGGTCCTCACTTTTCCCCCGACCCCAGTTACGTTAATCTTAGGGTCTGCCACGACCTAAGGTCGGTAGCTTGGTTTTCTTACCACTAAGCGTGAAGCTTTAGTGACCTTCGGTCCCCAGTGACCGGTTACAATTGAGGTATTCTTTCCTATGGCATTTTGTTCTTTCCACTTTCCCTTCGATTTGTCAACTCTTAATAGATATCTCAGTCTGTCTTCCGTGGGGCACAGCTTGATAGGCTGAGGTGAACAGACCACCGTACTAGCCTCCACTTTCTGAACTCTAAAGGCCAGACGAACAGTTGTCTGTCCGAGGAAGGAATCGACTAATGAATCACTCCCCTCAACCCTGCTGGTGTGTCGAAGGTACGTGATGTTAGAAGAGCCTTAAATTTACCTCTCCACTCTCCTCCGGATTGTTTACCAGGGTACACATTCCCCCATGGTAAAACGACAGCCCCGGGCTGTAAAAACAAAAGACATTTTGTTTATGCTTGAAAACACAACTTAAACAGTAATTCGTCCCATTGGGAGGTAAGGATGTCTTGAATGTTAAACAATAAAATATGAAAAATACAAAAAGTTTAATGATCAAAACATTCAATAAATACTCAGTTTCTTGTGAAGGACCCCCACCAAACCTTCACGTGGGTCCGGGTGGGCTGCAACATCCGAAGCAGACCTCACTCAGTGCCAACCCCGGGTTTTATTCAGAGGTAAGTCAAGGCTTCTGTGAACCAATTAAAAGGCACCTTAGTGAACATTTCAAGATACAGTTTTTTGGGGGCTCACCTCACCTCTAGCCTTAAAGACTAATAGGAAAAAACATTTTAATAGCTTTTTACAATATAATCAATTTTGTTATAATCCTGTGATATCTAATGGGTCTTCCCTTTGGTGGTTCGCTCTGACTACGTGGTTCTTGGTTATCAAGTTGCGATCTGTCTGCCGCTAACGGCAAATATAAACTCCCCTCAATCTTTTCTAGGATCTGGCAACGTATGATGGCTGGGCGGTGTGAGTCAGCTTCACCAGGGGATCCCATAGTTGGGGGCTGCTTCAGATGACCCCTTCTTGAGATTCCGCAGGTTGGGTGTTGGGAATGGGTAACTCCTGAACGGGCTAATGGCACCACGGGCAAATGGAGGTAGAACTCCTCTTGTGGCTGATAAAACTGCAACACTGGAACTATTTCGCTCTCCCGTCGGGGCAATCCGGGAAAATCTCCCAGATCCGGTTGTATGACCTCCCTTTTTTCTTGATTGATGACGGGTTCTTTTCACAACGTTTAAGGGTTCTGGACACTATTTCAAAGGGTTTCCCTGGCACAGGGTTGTTGTTTTCCTCCGTCCTTACGAAACACAAACTTTTCTGTTGTTTTTAGAATCTTGTTGACGTAGGGTTTTGTCCCCTGGTTATCCAATTTGTGCTTTCCTTTTCCTTTTTAAACTACCTCTCCGGCATCAAAGGCTTGGCAGGAGCATTTCGGTTGTAAACATTTCCTGTTTTCCCCGTGCCTTGTTGAGACTTTCCCCCCACGCGATTGCACTCTTCTGTATTGCTCTTGCCGTTTGATGTCCCAGTTTTCAACGGCGTGTCTGCCTCCGGGTTCTACCACTCCAAGTTCTAGTCCTTGGTAGTTTTCCATCCTTGCTTCATAAGTAACTGGGGCATTTGTTGAATTACAGGTATATGGTTATACAAATCAACCAAATCAGGTAGTAAATCGGCCATCGATTCCTGTCTTCCAACTATGGATCCAACAAGTCAAGGCAATATGGTTCATTTTTTCGCAAAAAACCGTTGGTTTGGGGTGATATGGTGTTGTTTAATTTTTTCACCCGTAATGTGACGAAATTCCTTAATAAATCGGCCCCTTCGAAAGCGGTCCCTGATCGGTTAATACTTGCCGGGATACCCATGCGGTCTGCAGAAGCTTGCTTGAAAGGTTTTTTGGCCGTCGCGGTCTGGTCCTTAACGGAACAACCCAGAAATCTGGGTAATGGTCCACCATGGTCAAGGCTATATTATCAGATCTTTGGCGACAATTTACGTGGTCCAGGGCCCCCAAATCCCAAGGCAGTCGTCCGGATAGGTGCAGGGGTGCCCTTCTGACACCGTAGTCCTTCCTTTGGACCAAGGGTCCACAGTTTCCGAACACCTTCTCAATAGGTGCGCTTCCCTCCCCGTAGAACCGGCATTCAACGGGTTCTCAGCTTTCCCAGCCAAAGGCCTGCTTGATTGTGGTATGCTTCCAACACCTTGGGATCTGCCTTGGGGACCACTATTTCCGACCTCTCGTGGGTTTGGGGTTGGTACTCCTACACAACTTCTCACGGTAAGGGGAAAAAACCTTTTTCGTTCCAAAGGAGCTTTGCTGCATGGTGCATCCTTTTCCAAGGAGGAACCTTCCTGTTTTAACAACTCCTTGATGGGCTGACCACTGGTACTGTCTGAGCTCTTTCCAGCTGTGATGGGGTAAAGGATTTTAATGTTCCCTAGCTTTTGTTGACTCGTGGCTCGTGGAATCCCCATTTCGATGGAACGCAGGTTCTCAATTTCTTCCAGGTGTGATTCTTCTTCCGTGTCCGGTCTGCGGCCTTTCGGGAAAACCTCAGGCATTGCATTCTTTCGGCCTGCCCGGTATTGATAGTAAAAGGTAATTGGACAACCGAGCCATCCATCGCTGCTCCATGGCACCCACTTGGCCGTTTCTAGGTGCGTAGGGGTGTTTCTTGTAAAGCGTGAACCGAATTGGAGGAGATGTGCTAAACTTTCAGTGAGGCCCAACCAGCGCCAGAAAACTCCGCTTAAGCGCTATATTTTTCCGGATTCCTCTCGTTGGCCTGAGTTTTTGCTGGTCCAATGACTTTTTCTTGGCCATTTGCTTTGACTGAGAATGCTCCCAAACCTTCTCTGGCGTCGGTGTACAAAGGAACGGTTGGCTGAATCAGGATGGCCAAATTCATCACCTGTAAGGATCTCTTTCATCTTTTGGAATGTTTCCCCCGCCTGTTCTTTACCCGTTAAAGGGAGGGTTTCTGTCTTTAGGATTTCCTATAGGAGGCCTGTAAAGGAGCTCCTTCTTCGTGTAACTTTCAGAATCTCCTGTAGTAACCGTTTCCCGGGGAAATGTCGCATTTCCCTTTAAAGGGTTTTCTTCGCTCGGCCACTTCTGGATGCGGTGACTTTCTTGGGCCGGCCTACCCTTCCGAACTGACATGGCCCCAAGTATTGTACCTTCTGTTTGAGTAGATGGCATTTTGGGTTTTTTTCCCGACCTGGACAGGGACTCGAATCTTCTGCCAGGTGCTTCAGATGGCTCTAGTCTTGAATACCGATGAGTCTCTAGGTATAGCAGCACGGTTTCAAAATTGAGAGCCGACAATTTCCATCACTTCGAATGTTCCGGGGGCACTACTGAACCCAAACGGATTTGTCAACTCCAGAGCCCTTGGGGTGGTGAAAGCCGTTTTCACGATCCTCCTCACCAACCCCACTTGCCAGTAACCCACGTCAGATCAAGGGAAAGTAGTTAGCCGTTTTGAGCAGCTAATGATTCCTTATGCGTGGTAAGGTAGCCCTTGTTTGTTATGGGTTTTCCTGCCTGAATCCAACACATTCTATATCCATCTTTCTTTTAACCAAATTGAGGGGCTGCCGGGCTACAACTACCCTTACCCACCCCACTTTCTTCATTTTTTAAATTTCTTTAGCCTTCTGATTAATGGCTGGAGGTATGGGCTGTACCGTCTTTGATGGGAGGATGACTGCCTGTGGGAATGATTTTGGACCCTTAATTACCCCAAAATCAAGTGGATTTTGCTAAAACTTGGGGTTTTCTTGCACCACCCCAAATACCCCTTGCTTCTGGTGAGGGGGTGGGTGTCCGCCCCAAACATGGAGCGCTGACACCATTCCGCCACCTGGGTGCTGGGTCATTATCTTCCGCATTTGAAGGAGCTAAGGCCTCAGCCGGGAGAAAAATTATTGTCGACAGCATGTGTTTAGAAATTTGTTGCATAAAACGGGTAATTTACCTCATCTCTCCCCATTGAGAAGCCGTTACCGGTACTCTTCCATTCACCACTTCTTATCCTTGCAGTCAAAGTGTAGGTCATTTCTGAATGGTGGGGTTCACTACACTTGGTAATCTGTCCCTTCGACCTATGGCTCCCTGAACCAGATGTCATTTCACTCATTGGGGGTATCAAATGGATCCGAGTCAGTGACCCGTACATTAAATTTCGCCGTCGGTAAGCTTCGCTTGCTGCTGAACCCAGGGCCCGGATCTCTTTTTGGGGATTACCCTCTTGCCTTGGTGGGCAATCTCAGCGAGTGTTGGAGCAAGAACCAACTTCTCCCAAACAATTACCGATAATGTTGACCCAAAATTTTATTTAAACCGTTCTCCTCATTTACGTTTTCTACAGAAGCCCTGGTTTTTCAACTCCCTCTGCCCTTTTACATTCAATTTTGCCCGAGTATTCTACAGGAAGACCATTAAGCATACACGGTAAAGTCAGGTCGGAGGTTTAAGACTGTCCATTGACCAGTACTTGTATATAGGGCTCAGGTATTAGGGTCACCTGCGCCCGGTTTCATGCTGGAACGCAATACCTCTGAATAATAGAAGGTGGGTCGCCCGCCCCATACCTGCGGTTCAGTCTAGGGGCCTGAGGGTTTTCTCCTGGGTGTTGGCCTTGGCCAGGTTCTGCCGTTTAAAGGACACTGTGGAGACAAAGGGCCTTTCCGGTTGCAGCGATAACAGAGATCTCTCGACGAGGGGTGTTGTCAAGGTCATCCTGGGGGGTGGCTTGTCCCCTCCCCGGGGGGCGACGTTTCTTTTTTCTCCGGTGCCCACGGAACGTCTTTGGGCAGTCACTACAAGATCTTCCCTTCCCCCCCCTCTTTCCGCAGCTGCGGGCACTCACACAGCAGCCAATTTTTAGTCAGCTGGCGCACCTCGAGCGCGACAGTCCCCAATTCACTAGGAGGTGTCACCGGCGTTTGGTTCGGCCACTAGGGGGAAAAGGGGTTTTCTGCGGTTAGGTGCTTACCCGTGTGTTGGGTTTGCCACTCGGGTTTGCCCCAGGGGCCGCAGCCCTTTTATTGCCATGCTTTTAGGGCATCAAAGGTAGATCCGGATTTCTAAGGACACCAATTTACAGTTTCTGCGTTCCTCTGGGTCTCAACCCTGTATAAATTTTTTTCAAACATTTTATTCTCACGATGCATTTAAATTGTTAATTTGCTTGGGGCTCTCGGGCTCCCTGTAGTCGGCAAGCTAGTCCCGGATGCTGTCACCTGGCGTTGTGAACAGTGATAGAAGGCCCTCCGGGATCCTTTCTGTGCGGTCTTCAAATATGGCATGTAGCTTAAGGAAGATCGCAGGTACCGACTCCTGATCAACGGTATCCCAAGTCTCCACTTCCCTTCGCGCGGTTAGCTGCCCTATTAGCCGCAGCTTTTTGTCTTCAGGCAATGGAGTACATTTCTAGGATGGAAACTTCGCTTGAAGCCTGCTAATTGGGCCGGGCTCAACCCGCTGTCTGGGGAAGCCATTTCGCCCAGGCATAAGGAAGCGTTAGTGGATGATCGGACTCCGGACGGGTGCAGGGCCTCCCGCCCCCTCTGGCGTACCTACCGACGGTGCGGGTTGGGGACTCCGGCCGGGGCCGCACTGTCGGCCGGTTGTTGGACATCTTAGCGCCCCCTTGGTTTAAACGGAGCCTACCTTTCAACGGCTATTTCACAGGCACCGCGTGGAAAGGACCTCGTCGCAGGCCTTGATGTCAGAGCGTTCACTTCTGTTGCGGACTGCCGATGGTCAGAACCGGGGGGTGTCCAAGATCCGCGCGCTCTTTAGGTACGCCCACCTTCTTCTCCAGGCCTTAGGCGCGAATCTGGCGGCAAATATGGGGTATTTGGCGCCAAACAACAGCAAAGTTTTTTCACCAAAACACTCCACAGGCACAGGGCTCGCAATGCTGCAAGTTTGTTCCGTTCGTGTTCCAAAGTTTTTTGTGACCCGCCCCACAATTGTGGTTTACGGGCATGGGGTCTCAGAGCCGAGCCCATGAAGTTATGGGGTTTGTACAGGTGCGGGGCTCGGTCTGTGGCCTAGCGGTTTGGCGTTTGTTGGGGGGAATATTTCAGGGGATAGATTTATATACAGTTCGTGACGCCACCTGTAGTTCTTCTGGTAATTTGTACCAGCGCTGCTGTAGATCTCTGAGGGGATGGTGAGGCGCTAGATGTAGGGTCCCCTACAGGTGGGACTCTTCCCTCAGGTCGGTAGTTAAGCAGGGTTGTGCAGGCTTGCAAGTAAATAAACACAGTCTCACACAGTCAGCGTCTTTCCATACCTTTACTTGTAAGATGGTAAGGCAGGTCCCGGGGGAGGCTGATGGGGCTGATGGAGGATGAGCTTTGAGGCAACGGTTAAGCAAGTTAGGGGCCCCTTTACTGTCCAATGATGATGAGTGCAACCAGCCTGAAGCGTAGTTCCCTCTATAATTCCAGCTATTCCAAAGCTGTTCTCCCCCAGTCAGTGTTGTGGTCGGAGCTCCTGTGGGAGAGCTGAATTCCTATCTTGTCCTGCAGAGACTCAAGGTCCTCACTTCCCCTGACCCCAGTTACGTACTAACTCTTCAGGGCTACTCGCCACGACCTAAGGTCCGGTAAGTCTCTGGTTTTCTTACCACTAAGCGTGAAGCTTTAGTGATCCTCGTCCCAGGACCGGTTTACAATGTGCAGGTATTCTTTACCTATGCACTTCTCTTCTCTTCACTTTGCCTTCGTTTGCTCACACTCTTAATAGATATCTCAGTCTGTCTTCAGTGGGCACAGCTCTGACTAGGCTGAGGTGAACTAGACCACCTGTACTAGCCTCCACTTTCTGAACTGCTAACGGCTCAGACTGAACACGTCTGCTTGTCCGAGGACAGAATCTGACTGAATGAATCACTCCCCTCCACCCCCTGCTGGGTGTGTCCGAAGTGTACGTGATGTTATGAAGAGCCCTTAACTGTTACTCTCCACTCATCCTCCTGGTATTGTGTACCAGGGCTACACAGATCTCCTTCCCACACCTGGACTAAAGCATCCACCAACTCCTGGACAGTCTGTGGTGCAACGTGGCATGGCCTAAAATTTTCTGCAGCATGCACAGCGTGCCACAGCCTTTGTCCCTCTTTCCCTTATTCAAAGGTTGGGAAGTATGATGTTTGGCCGCAAGAATATATTTCTCTGGTGGGCCCAAGGTACTCCAGTCCGACGCTGCTGGCAAGGTCCATGTATGTTGGCTCCTTAACAGCCTTAAATACCATGCCTCAGCAGCAGGGGCTACATATAAATCATGGGGCCCCATAGCAAAAGTCTGAATGTTCCCCACCCCCCCAAAAAAAAAACCCAGAGGCATTGTAAATGTAAAGTGCCAGCACAGTGAGGGAAGTTGAGTCGCACAGAGACAGGGGTTTTGGGGGTACTCGGCACCGATCACGTCGACTTCTATGGGGGATGTCACGAGTAGCACAGCTCGGTCCGTGACCTGGGCGATCACTGGAATGTGGGATATTTCCAGGGATGATAGAATGTTCGTGTAGTTTGTCGTGACGCCACCTGTAGTACCTGGTCAGGGTGTCCAGCGCTGCTGTGCAGGTCCTCTGGAAGGGATGGTGTAGTGCAGGTAGGTGAATAAGTCTTCTACAGGTAACACGCTATCCTTCCAGGGCAGATAGATGTGAGATAGAGCAATGGTGCAGAGTGATGTAGCAGAGTGGACTATGCGACGTAAGTAAGAAAGCAGGAAACACTTCAAGTTAAATGTTGCATAATAAAATTTTTAATAATAACATTACAAAAGTGCAAATAGCATTATGCCGAAGTTCGTTGAGACTTCTTAGGACTACCCCCACCGGGGTAACTTCACAGTGTCCTTTACTTGTGCTCGTGGAGGACCCGCTCCAAACCTCCAACTGTGGTCTTGGGTGGCTGCAAGACTTTCCTTGAGCAGACCTCACTTTCGGCCACACCAAACGGGTTTTTAGTTTCTGAGGTAGTTGAAAATAGTGCACAGTTAAAGTTTTTTGTAAAACCAAGATGGAGCACCGAAGTGCCAACTTATTTACAGAAAAGTTTGTGAGCCAGTACAGTTCATGGCTTCAAAGTTCAACATTTTGATTACATTGAAACACCATTACCCAACCTGGGTAAATTTTAAAGGCAAACAATAAATTGTTCTTCTGAACATTCACCCGTCGGGTACATCAATAATTTAACTATTTACATACAGAGACCCTGTCCGGGTTATTTAGACTTCTTTGGCTGGCCTCTTACAGGTACCACCTGGTACTCTTCTGGAGCTTGCCAAACATCCGTGACAGGAGGGTCCACCCAGACCTGATGACGTTGTGTGGCCTGTACAGTTACGTCGTCACCCGCTATCTGGGTCTGTGTGGCCCCTCTTTCGTCTCCCTCCGGGTCTGGAGCCCTATGTCCCGACTGAACGAACCCCAAGGGGCCTAACAGGCGCCGGTCCTGGCCAGCTATCATTATCATGTCCATAGCTGGGGCTGCTGAGGAGACCACTGAGGGAGGCTGGGGAGATTTACGGCGTGGGGTGGGCACTTGTGCAGAGGCCTGGTTGGGGAGGCTGAAGGCTCGGAGGGTCTGTCAGTTTCCTGACACTCTGGGAGTAGGGTCGCACCTGGTAACATTTAGGGCGTACCATCCATTGTAACCCCAGTGTCGGGTGTAAGTCACCAAGTCTCCTGCCAACAGGTCCCTCCCCGGGTGTCCTTCTGGGAGGTGAGCCTCCACGTCCCGCCGGGTTACAAAGACTTCTAAATAAAGTCCAGGCTCCTGGGATGAAGCCCCAACCACCTTTTAACTTAAAGTTCCGTACTGCACCCTTACGCCCGGCTCCCTCACCGTACTTTTATCCTTTCTCATACGTGCCTTCTCTGCCAGGTCCTTGTCCAGGTGACGTTGCCGAAGCTTTTGGGATTCTCGCTGCTCCCTTTGTCGCTCTGCTTCCCGCTCCGACGTCTCCACTCTTCCTCCTGACGCCGGTTGTAATTCTCCTCCACCAGCAGCTCCATGTCTCCACCATCAAACGCCAGCTTACAGTGTCCGGTTTGCGGCAGCTCTCCTGGCGCCCGCCAGTCCTGGCGGCGCTCACCTGCGGCGGAAGCAGCGGCTCTGGAACAGATGACGGTCGGGCTCCGGTACAGGCAGGTAGTGCTCTGGTGCCTGCGCGGCCTCCTCCTGAGGAGGGTCGCTTCTCTGCCTCAGGACGGGGGCAGACAGCGGGATCTGGGTGCTGGTGCGGCGTTTTCGCAGGAACGGGTGCTCCACTGTGATCTGGCAACGGTTCAGATTTGCAAGGGGATGCCGCACGGCCTCCTTACTGGAAGGTGCTCCACTGAGTCGTCAACCGGTTCAGATTGCAAGGGCTGGGATGCCCGCACGGCCTCCTCTACTGGAACGGGTGCCTCCACTGAGATACTGGCAACCGGTTCAGATTGCAAGGGCTGGGATGCCCGCACGGCCTCCTCTACTGGAACGGGTGCTCCAGAGATACTCAACCTTCAGTTTGAAGGCTGGATGCCGCACGCCTCCTTTGAAGGGTGCCTCACCTTCGGTAAGAATTAGGGGTAAGAGGGATTGGCGCCGCTCCAAGTGTAGTTTTAGGGCCCGCCAGCTCGCTTCCATCCTGGCGACCTCCCCCGGTGCCGGGCCAGGTCTCTCAGGGTATCCTCCGCTTCTTCCAGCGTAGGAGGGTTTCCAGGCCGGGTGCCAAACGGTGGCTCCGTGGCGATCGGGTCGCTTCCGTGGGGGAGAGCTCTGACTCCTCCATCCCTTCCCACTTCTGCTCACGTCCGTTCGCCATCTCTGCCAAGTCACATGTGTCATTAGCATCAGGAGAGGCGCCATCTTTTGTAGGGAGGCGGGACCTTCGCGTTCGTTTCCGCCCACTGAGGAGGATGAGGAGGCGGAACTCCAGAGCTGTGGGGCACGATCTTACATTGCAGTAACATTTAGAGTGGGCGGACATCTTTTCGCGCCACGGAGTGAGTGTACGCCCACGAGAGCACGCCCTTATTCTTCACCTGTGCCTCGTGGCGCAGATATGACGAAAAATGGCAAATACAGTCTATGATGATTTTTGCAATTCTCAAGCAAAAAAACAGTTCAATTAAGGCACACAGGACTCGCTTAGGCCTTTCACATTTCCGGCGGGCGCCTGGCGGCACCCCGGCATTTTGCGCAGCGCCGCATGTGAAAACCTTTCACACTTCCGGCGGCCAAAATGCTTTTTTTGCCTGATGGTTTCTGATGCTTGGAGAGATAAGAAACCATCCGGCAAAAACAAAAAACGTTACATGCAGCGTTTTTTCCGGACGCCGCAATGTACATTTGCGCCGCATCCGGACAAAACGCATGCAATGCATTGACATGCGGCGCCATCGGCGCTAATGCATGTCAATGCGAAAAAAGCCGCATGCGGCGCATCAGATTTTCAGATGCGGCGCTGCGGCAAAATGCCGGGGCGCCGCCAGGCGCCCGCCGGAAATGTGAAAAGGCCTTATAGCGAGCTTCTGAATCCTGTTCGTGACTGCCAAAGTTGAGTCGCACAGAGCCACAGGTTTTGGGGGTACTCGGCACCAAGCCCGTCGACTTCTATGGGGGATGTGACGGGTAGCACAGCTATGTCCGTGCCCTGGTCGCTCACTGGAATGTGGGATATTTCCAGGGGATGATAGAATGTTTGTGTAGTTTGTCGTGACGCCACCTGTAGTACCTGGTCAGGGTGACCAGCGCTGCTGTGCAGGTCCTCTGGCAGGGATGGTGTAGTGCAGCTAGGTGATAAGTCTTCTACAGGTAAGACGGTATCCTTCCAGGGCAGATAGATGTGAGATAGAGCAATGGTGCAGAGTGATGTAGCAGAGTGGAGTATGCGACGTAGTAAGAAAGCAGGAAAGGAAACAATTCTTACTACAAAGACATGCAGCATAAGGCTAGTTTCACATTTCCGGCGGGCGACCTGGCGGCGCCCCCGGCATTTTGCCGCAGCGCCGCATCTGAAAACCTTTCACACTTCCAGCGGCCAAAATGCGGTTTTTTGCCGGATGGTTTCTGATGCTTGGAGAGATCAGAAACCATCCGGCAAAAACAAAAAACGTTACATGCAGCGTTTTTTTTCCGGACGCCGCAATGTACATTTGCGCCGCATCCGGACAAAACCGCATGCAACGCATTGACATACGGCGCCATCCGGCGCTAATGCATGTCAATGCGAAAAAAGCGCATGCGGCGCATCAGATTTTCAGATGCGGCGCTGCGGCAAAATGGGCGTCCGAGCCCGCCGGAAATGTGAAAGAGGCCTAAGCTGCCTCAACCCCTCCCATCCAACTAGCTACACCCTATTCTAACCAGCCTGAGCTAGACCATCCCATTGGGTCCGCCTACACTCAGCTGGCATAGTGTACTGTTGAATGCAGTGGTTGGAGTCAATGGGGTGTTTCCTCCTTACCTGAGAGTAAGTTGTCACACCGCTGGGTGCGATGCAACATCTCTGTGGCGACTGGACCCTCGGGTGCTTCTGTCTTTTCACAAATGCCGGCTTTACCCGGCAATTGAATCAGAGGCTATTTTACTATGTAGAAGTGAATAAACTATAAATATATGTATATATATATGTCACAATGACATGTATAATATATATATATATATATATGTATTCTATGTGTGTATATTTTGTGTTTACAAGGAAAGAAAGTGTTTTTTTAGTTGCGATATTTTGTTCCCATAGACTTACATAGGACTTCCGGTATCGGTATCGGGTATCGCCGATATTTTAGTGATATCGGCGATACCATTCCGATCCAATATTTTTGGATATCGGAAAGTATCGCTCAACACTAACCATCTATGTTAAAGTCCTGGACTTGTCACTTGCCCTAAATATGTTGTTTGTTTTTACCTGGCCTCACTTTCTTGTATGTAAAGCCAATCTTTTTAGCCATGGAGGTGTAGTCCCTAATTCTTTTCTCTTTTGAGGATCACGCCCCTTTGGCTAACAAAATAGATTTATATACCGGTAAGAAGGGGCCATATCTCAGGAACGGAGAAGTGCAGGAACAAAAGAATAACAACGGCGGTTTCAGTAGAACAGCGGCATCATTTTAGATCAAGCAAAGTGAATGGTAATAACTCGTACCCCTAAGAGGGGCTTTTACTGACCCTCTAATATGTCATGATGAATGGTACAGAAATAATGGTGTCTCTCTGAAACACAATTGTTATTTATTTAGCAAAGATTGAGACATACCGAAGTTATAACATCCTTAGCATTTCTGGATTCCTAAGATCACAGTGTGTTATATTGTATAAATTGTCGAGTTATTGCCAAAGTAATAGTAATAAAATGAAAAATTATGGTTTTGTATATTTACAAGTTGCTACAATCATTCTGTCATTTATATTCTGTTGTACACATGTACTGCATGTATACTTAAAGCATGGCAATAAAAACTAAAAATACACTTAGTAATTTACTGTTAATGTAAAAATTCCCTGTAAACTTTTACTGATCGGCGGTGGTTTGACTCCCTGTTTACACAGACCAAAGAAAATGATGCACGCTGAGTGGTCTATACCAGATCGTTCAGTGCACATAGACCGCCATTGTTCTCGATAGCGCAAGTCCTGTTTACACAGGACAATGCGGATTCATCACCGAGAACGATGATCTACTATGCTGCATAAAAGATCATTTTACCCTATGAATGAGCATTTTGCTCATATATCGGGTGATCATCACTTTTAACAATGCTCGTTCACGATTATCTTGCAGTGTAAATGCCGTTATACTCTCGCTGCCAGAAGAAGCTCACTGATGGATACTCAGTTAACTCGTGAAGAGAAACAAAGAGCTAAACAGTGGACATTATTTATTCCTAGAATCTATAGGATAGGGGATAACTTACTGATAGCTGTGGCTCTGACTATGGGGAGGGAACCCAAGTAGGCCTTCCCTCCACTTCATTCATTGTCAACGGGAAAGACGGAGAAAGCTGAGTTCGGAACGTCATTATTTCCATCAGTCCCATAAATAATGAATACATTAAAAATGAATAGGGGGAAGATTGAATGTGAGCAACTCCACTCCATCCAATAAGTTATATAAAATGGGTTTTCTAAATCAGACAGCGACTGTAATCCAGTCCTCCAAGGTAAAAAAATGAATCTTGACAAGCCACATGTCTGAAATAGGGCTCCTTTGTTCACTCATCATTGTCAATTGGATATGTCATAAATGTATGAATGGTGGATTACTGACAGCATGAAACCCAAGCATAAGGTGTTCACGCCTCTGTTCTAGATGGCCATGAAGATTATTCTCCATATTGGTCCATGGGAGATATAGTAAAAGCCATAGAAGCACTTTCTAAGCAATGTTTTATACATTTATTTGATTGCTTAAAATTACAGTTTGGAGAAAATCCTTAAAGAGCAACCAATGTTTTAATTTTTATCTCATAAATCAATAATATACATAAAAATATGCAATTATTTATAAAATCAGAGAAATGTCCCCATTACTGAGATAGACGACAGTCGGTGCTTATAAAATTCTATGGAGCGGGGAGGCAGGAGCTAGAGACAGACACGGACATTCTACTGCAAGTTTCTAAAATTACAGCTACAGTTCTGCATAGAACATTACAAGCACCAACTGTCATCTCCAATCTCAGTAATGGCATTTCAGTCTGTATTGACTGAAAACAGATTATTTCCTGCGTATCTTGTATATTACAAACTTTCCACGTGTACTGTTAATTTCTGATTTTTTTCTTTAAATGATGGTTACTCTTTAAAACATGAGCTCTTGGGTTTCCCTGATGAAATGAAGAAAACAATATAATCTTCTATGACAGATTCATATCGATATGTATCATTTTTCACCCCTTGGCAAAGTGATTAGGTGCCCACTCAACCACTGGCACCGAAAAATGCTTCACCAACGCGCCAGCTATGTGTTGGCGTGATGGACATAACTAAAATAATATAGATGCCAGCGACTATAATTTAAAGGGTCGGGCCGGGACTAACATATTAATGACCTATCTCATGGATCATCTCTAGTGGCAGCCAGAGGTAAGTGATGTATGGAGCCTAACCCCACAGCTTCGTACATTGTCTAGTGGCTGCTGCAGTTTTTCTTCCAGATAGCAGATATCAGCTGATGAGTGGGCATGCCAGGGAACCCCTCTAATCTGATATTGGCGACCTGTCCTATTTTAGACCAGAATCATTGAATCATAGAATGGTAGAATTGGAAGGGACCTCCAGGGTCATCGTGTCCAACCCCCTGCTCAATGCAGGAGTCACTAAACCATCCCAGACAGATGTCTGTCCAGCCTCTGTTTGAAGACTTCCATTGAAGGAGAACTCACCACCTCTGGTGGCAGCCCGTGGCAGACAATTCCTTTAAACTATGTAGTATATCACAATAAATCCATCAATCAATGCCCCCTTTCACATTACATTCATTATTCTTGCCCACATTCAATGGCCTTTTAGAGCTTGAGCCCAAACCTTCCCCACCACCCCTCGCAAAAAGGGGATTTGGGTGCATGAGCCGACGGGGCCGTTGACTATAATGGTGCCGACAGAGTCACCATGTCCTCAGTCGTGCATCATTTTCGGGTCTACTATGTCTTGCTGCCCGCTTCCAGTAGGCGTATACACCAAAAATGATGCACGACAGAGCACACGTTGACTCTGTCGGCACCATTGTAGTCAATGGCCCAGATGGTGCGGGAATCCCATTTTGAGGGTACAGATGCCATCCCTGACGGGACCACTGAATGTGGATAAGAAAGCAATGTGAAAGGAGCCAATAAAATAAGTTTTCATTATAAATTTATGGCATTTGCTTCAAAACACATAGCTGTAGCTCTAGGTTGTTGTCCTGTTCCTTATAAATAAAGCTTATTGAAAAGAGCGCTCTACGAGCCTTCATTTTCTCACATACTAAGTCCTAAAATGGACCTCTGGGTCTGCGTCTACACAAGCCATGTACAGTATGGTGGCTACGTAGCAAACATGGGGCCTTGTATATTAAACTTCTAATCAGGCCTGATATTTTCTTGTAGGCCTTTGGGGCCTTGTATATCAAAACAATCCTTGTTGCCCATAGCAACCATTTACGGAGCAGCTTTCATTTTTGCCATAGCAGTTCTAGGCTACATTTACAGAGTTTTTTAGGAAACTACAAGGCTTTTTTTTTTTTTTTTTTTAGGAAAAGCTCCATTTATTGTGAATTTTTCATTCTCTGAAGCGTTTTGGAAGATTTTTTTCCTGAAGCGTTTTTTGTTTTGGTGCCTTTTACTTTGACCGTGCCTAGTTTGGAGCGAATTCAGTTACATGCGCTTTTTTTTTTTCCTTCCAAGAGTTTTTTGAAACTCCTTGAGATAAAAAAAAAAACGTAAAAATCTCCTCATATGGAAATCGATTTCCCATAGAAATGAATGGGAAGATGTTTTTGAAGCGGTTTTCGAGGAAGGATTTTGGAGCAAATCAGTTCAATAAAATCCTTAAAAAAAACAACTCAATGTGAACAGAGGATAAAAAAATAAAAATCTGATCTCTAAGTGGTTGCTATGGGCAACAAAGCCAGACTTTTCCTCCAGTCTTTGTGTATACTAGTATGTAAAACAACATATATGAAAGTTCACTGATTCAGAGGTGTAACCTGAGGCTTCCGGGCCGGAGTATATATTGCACACAGACCTTTGGGCCCTGTCAGGCCGGGGTGTGACTGCCACCTTTGCACTCTTTAAAGCAATGCCTCTTCATCAGGGCCTGTTGTGGCAGTCAGCATCTATCTAATGTTCATGACTGGCTTTGGACCCCTTCTAATGTGACAGCACTGGGAACACCGAGATACATAAGTAATGATCCAGCTACACAACCCTGCCATATCTGTGCCAGAAACGTTTATGTTCATTCCTTCTATCTCCGTTTCTCACGTGTGACAATCATGTTCTTCCAGATAAGTAACAGGAGATAAGCTCCTCATGCCACAAACTAAAGAATCAGTAATGTCAGATGTTCATGTCAATAGAGGTTGTTAATTGGTGCAAGGATCCCTTTAATGGATTGACTCATAAACAGCATATCTCACCTATTCACTGGATAGGTGATAACTAAAGATGAGCCGACCAGTGGAAGTTTGGGTTCGTCTGATTCGACCGAACATTAGTCCAAAGTTCGGTTCAGGTACCCAAACTTGAACTCGAACCCCATAGAAATCAATGGGGACTCTCTTCTTGTAAAACGGACTTCCAGGAACAGTCCATATTCGGAGTTCAGCACTGGACACTAGATGTCTGGTACCAATCCCAAAGTTTACAGTTCGGGTTTGCTCAACTCTATGATCATTTATGATCAGTCACTTGAACCCAGTGGCGTAACTTGAAAATCATGGGTCCCGATGCAAATTTCCAACAGGGTCCCTAATGATCACAGGTCATTTTAATAGTAATAATATTTTCATATGGTCTAAAGGACCTTTTGGGCCCCTAGGCTCCAGAACTAGGGTGCAATAATAACCCCTGCACCTATTATTGTCACACCCCTGCTTGAAACCTCACCGATCATGAGAACGGAGATCCCAAAGTCGTCCCTGAGAATCGAGCAGTAGTGAGCATGATTGCACTACAGCTCCATTCATACAGTGGACTCAGGATAGATGGGGGGGGGATTAGCAGCCAGACGCCCCCAGTGTTCACCATCCTTCAGATAAATATTGTTTAATGGGCAACCTCTTGAAGTCTCAGTTCACATTTTTGTTGGATGCTGTGATGGTTCCATTGTGCAAAAGATCTGAGTAGATTCTTATGAACCTCAATGATCTTTGCCCCTTTTACAAAGGCCGAACTTGGCCACATGGCAATATATGAGCCAATTGTCAATCCTTTACTGGCCTCTTTAGACTGCCCAATGAACACTATATGTGCCCAGAAGATCAGTAAAAGGGTATTCTTAAGTTTAGAAGAAATCCACTATCAATGGGATAGGAAATAACTTCCCCATCAATGAGGATCCGACTGCTGGGGCCCCCCACCAATCTCAAGAACCGGGGCTCTAAATGAATAGAGGAATGAACCAGTGGTCGATAATGCGCTTGACTAGCGTTCAAATAGTTTTTGATAGAAAAGAAAGGAATGGAAGTGCTCATGATCGACCTCTTTAGACCTCCAGTTCTCAGAATCGGTGGTGGTCCCAACAGTCAAACCCCAGCAATCGGAAAGTGATCCCTTATCACTTTAATAAGATGCTTCTGTGTCGACAGAGTATCATGTTATCAGCCGTACATATCCTGTTTACTCGGAGTGATATGCTGCCGATAACGATGATTTTTAGGACTGTTTAAATATCATCGAACCCATCAAAGGATCATTTTTGCCAGGTGATTCCTGCCTCTTTAGTTGGGCCATAGTTGGAATGAGTGCTCCCACAATCACTCGTTCACTTTTTATTTTTGGGCCATTAGAATGAAGATTTTGTCAAGATTTCAGTACTTTACAAACTGCTCTATTTTTGCCAAAAATGATGGAACGCCCATCAAAGTAAATTTCGGATCCGCTTAGACCTTTCTAAGAGACATCAATTGAGAGTAACCCAAAAACTTCAGCTCTAGCAGGAAATTTTAGGATGCATTGGTTACCTGACTCCTACCTACCTCCTTTATATACTGCACATATTGTAGAAATCCCAAAAACTGAGTTTTTCAACTGCGTTATTAATCTGCTCAACTCATTGTGACGTCTGTGGTTTGGAAGCTTACGATGATATCTTAACTCAGCTTTTTTTTTAAAGCACAAACAATACCGATCGATCCAACAACTTCAGCTCTGCAGATACAATATGAGTAACGATCAATCTTAACTTTTTCACATGCATTGAAAACATGAATTATCATTCCATTCATTGTGCGGTGTATATCATGGGTAAACCCTAAAATACAAGAACACCTGCCTGCAACTCTGTAACCATCCTAACTATATACAGTTGCAGTTTAGTGTTGTCAGATATTTACATAGTGGTTCTAATGTCTCCATAAATAGGAAACAAAAAGTAGCAAAGGTTCCCAATGGAACCAATATGTGGATGCAGCAGATCATATTATAATGCAGTTCCACTCTGTCAATTTCATGCATCTACTATTCTGCTGGGTACAATGCACAGCTGGATCTTTGCACATCACTCACATGAACACAGTGTAACTTTTTGCAGTTTCTCATGCTGTCAGTCACCACTCCCCTCTGTCCCACCACTGTGCTGCATCAACAGACAGGATCTTACCTTCTCTGAAGGCTTCTGCTCAAGGCTCCCAGTGTTCCTGCATCCACCTATCCACAATGAAGAGTAGAGCAGCTCCTACAGACACTCTCTCCCTGTGTCACTCAGCAGCCCAGGGCTCAGGAAGAAGGCAGGGAGAAGGAGCACTGAGGAGGAGAGAAGGGGGTGTGGAGAGGGGAGTTTATTACACAGAGCACCTATTGTCTGCAAAGCCCAGCATATGGTATATTTCATACATATTGAATGAATTAGTGCGCTGGAGTTGTAGATAAGTGAGTAGACTGGGGTGTAGAAGGTGCAATATGGGTGATGAAGGGGGAGATAAGTTCACACATCTACCAAACTGATCCCCAAGTCTTTCTAGAATTATACAACAGAGTAGCTAATTTGGGAATATTTAGGAAGATCATCATTTGCAGTGATTCTAATACTCTAAGGCCGATAAATAGGGTTCATTAGAAATCGGTGTTAGAAATTGGTCCCTCAGGCCTCTTTCACACATCCGGTGTGCGCCTGACGGCGCCCCCGGCATTTTGCCGTCAGCGCCGCATCACAAAACCTAATGCGCCGCTTGCGGTTTTTTTGGCATTGACTTGCATTAGCGCCGGATGGCGCCGCATGTCAGTGCGTTGTATGCGGTTTTGTCCGGATGCGGCGGAATTGTACATTCCGGCGGCCAGACAAAACGCAGCATGTAACGTTTTTTGTTTTTGCCGGATGGTTTCTGTTGTCTCCGGGCATCAAAAACCATCCGGCAAAAAAAACGCAGGCGGCGCATGCGGCGCATCCGGTTTTGTGATGCGGCGCTGCGGCAAAATGCCGGGGGCGCCGTCAGGCGCACACCGGATGTGTGAAAGAGGCCTCAGAGTTTATTTAGGGCACCATAAGCTCCCTTGTCAGTTAGTGAATATGTAGACTTGATTCACATACGCCCTGTGCTTCAAAGTCATCGTAGTATATACCCCCAAAAAATATATACAATAGTTTGCCTATTGACTGTATCAGAATAAATGTCAATGCCA
The DNA here is from genome assembly GCA_033576555.1 of Oophaga sylvatica. Classification (NCBI taxonomy): domain Eukaryota; kingdom Metazoa; phylum Chordata; class Amphibia; order Anura; family Dendrobatidae; genus Oophaga; species Oophaga sylvatica. Next base: position 24,891,761 of record JARQOD010000004.1, read on the forward strand.
GCAGTGTGTCCTTTGGCTTATGTTTCACCAGATTCTGCAGACCCAACTGAATAGAAAAGCTGAAAGGGTTTTTCCCAACTTAACAAGTTATCACCTATGTACAGGACAGGGAATAACTTGCTGATAACTGTAGGTCTGACCTCTCAGATCAATGGGTCTTTGAAAGGGGGCTTTGAAATACCCTATTACTAAGGAGTAAGAGCATTATACTATATGGGGAACTATGGGGAGTGCATTATTCTGTATGGAGGTCTATGGGGAGTGCATTATACTATATGGAGAACTATGAGGAGTGCATTATACTGTATGAAGGCCTATGAGGTGCATTATACTATATGGGAACTATGTGGTGCATTATACTGTATGGAGGACTATGGGAGTTCATTATACTATTTGGATGACTATGGGTAGTTAACTATACTGTATGGAGGACTATGTGCAGTGAATTATACTGTATGAAGATTATGGGGAGTGTATTTTACTGTATCGAAGACTATGGGGGGTGCATTATACTGTATGAAGGACTATGGGGAGTGCATTATACTTGGCAGACGAGGAAAAAAGGGGGACTCCAGCTTCCATAAAATGAATGAAACTTTATTCGTGTAAATTACACATAAAACCTCCTGGTTCAAGATAGGAGTGCACTACATAGCATGGGCAATAGTGACGCATTTCGACCTAGATGCGGTCTTTGTCACAGCACATTATACTATATAGAGGATTATGAAGTGCATTATACTATATTGGACTACCGGGTGCATTATACTATATGGAGGATTATGAAGTGCATTATACTATATGGGGTACTATGGAGTGCATTATGCTATATGGAAGGCAATGTGGGGCCCAGTATACTATATGGAGGCTTATGTGAGGCCCATTATATTATATGGAAGGCTATATGGGCGCCATTATAATATTTGATGGATTAAGTGGAAGCCTTTATACTTTATTGAGGGCTATGTGAGGGTGTTTATACTGTATGCAATGCAAGCAGTTATACAGTGTGATGGCTTGTGTGGGTCCTACCAAACACGGTGAATTTACTTTTGTAAAAGCGTAGAATAACCCAAGATTTTTTCCCATGTTACACGTACCTCAATATGCCCATAGACGTGCCTCAAACCTTTTTTGAACACTATTGGAAATGCTGCAAATCATATATGAACATGGCAGTCATTGCAGTCTGTATTCTGTTTATGCAGTGCTGACAGTCAGTTGTTGTGTGCTGACAAGTGCTGTGATTCTGTCATCATGGCACTGACATGATAGCTGCCGCCTTAGCAGATGAATCTGTTAACAGCTTTAAGGGCTCTACACAGGGTAGTGTGAAATGAAATTCTTTGCTTCACTTTAGAGATACATGGAATTGCTACTTATGCAATTGCCTAATATCATTAAAGTGGCTCCAGAGACTGTCTGAGTGCAATGGCAAAGGCACAATTAAGGATATCACAGGCTATTATTATAAACTAAAACACTTTTACTTACAGAAGACTCTTGTAGTCCAAAAGAGAAAGTAATTGCACAGAGCTTCCACACCCAGTATACTGTGAGCAGCCCTGACACTGCCAGTGTAATCACAGCTGTAGGGGAGGACTCTGCTCTCTGTTATTGCTATGGGTCAGAGGGCGGCACAAGCAGACTCCATAAGAAAAGATCTGACAGATGAAAATAGGGAAAAGGACATAGCCTTTTCTGCTACACCTTGAGTTATGTAAGTGTGTAATCATGTACCTGACCTAACATTTATATTGCTTAGATTGCAAGCTCCTGGTAGCGGGGCCAGCATAGTTATGACAGTATTGGATGGACGAATATAACTTTGCTTTGTTTTTCACTCCAGGATCAATTAGTCTCTCAAGATCCCACAGTAGATGATTTTGCATGACAGCGTGGCAAACACTGGCTCTGATCGGCGGTAAGATCATTACCGCCAGATAGCTGCGGTTCCTACACTGTCAGATGACAGTGTGAGTCAGCAGCTGTGACCAGAGGTAAAAAGTGTACCTCCAGTCACAGGCGTCGGCTGATGGGACTACTACTCCCATCAGCAACTCCTGCTGTCGCTAATAACAGCGAGAGCAGGCGCGGCTGTTGGGAGTATTTATCAGCCAGCATCTGTGCTATAAATATTATAAATAAATACATTAAAAAAAAAAACAACTTGGGTTCCCCTCTATTTTTGATAACCAGCATGGCAAAACTGACAGCTGTGGGCTGCAACCCTCAGCTTTATCATGGCTGGTTATCAAGAATAGAGGGGTCCCCACACCATTTTTTTAAATTATTTAAATAAATAATAAAAAATAATGGCTTGGGGTTCCCCCCATTTTTGACAAGCTGACAGCGCCCCAGAAAAGGCCCATATATTAGATCCGACAATTCTGGCATAGAAGTACGCCTGCGCAGGAGTGCGATGTTGGAGACCCTGTGTGAATGACTTAGGGACATGTCATCCATACAAAGCAAGAAGGAGGACGGCATTGCAAGAAAAATGAAACCGCCGGACCAAGAACAGCAACACCCTTCAGACAGAACCGCCCCACAGGAGAGTATAATAAAGTCTCTTTTTCTTGTCTTGCAGGTCGGGTTGGGGTCAGATAGATATACAGCATTATAGAATGCTGTAAATCTGGCCTGAAAGGTGGTGGCCGTATGTCATAACGGTTAAACCTGGTGACAGGTTCCTTTTAGGCTTACTTTGCTGGGAGATGATTATACTATACTAGATGGTGGCCCGATTCTAAAGCATCGGGTATTCTAGAATATGTATGTAGTTTATTTAAGAAGATTTAAGAATATGAGTGAACTACGCAGGGCCGGCGTCAGCACCACCGCCGCCACACACATCGTGCCATCACGCCGCAATAATTATTTTCCCCTCCATTTGCTCATTTTCCCCTCCATTTGCTCTCTAACACAGGTTCTGTGACAGTCCCTGTGACGTTGCTAAGGCCGCGGTCGGGTATCCAAGGTGCATGCACGCACCACTCCCTAGCAACACCCACATCCAATACAGAGGCAGCTGAGCAGAGACGCGTGATTTCCGTTACAGACAGAATTAGACGATTATATAGTAGACTAGATGGTGGCCCGATTCTAACGCATCGGGTATTCTAGAATATGTATGTAGTTTATTTATGAAGATTTAAGTATAATGCAATGAATACCTAGGATTTTCCGGGTAAAAGCCAAAGCTGCAGCTTTAAATGTATTGTGCAATATTCCGTTAACTGTTTTCAAATCCCAGTAAATGTGACTGAACTACATCACACTGTGACTGACAGAACTTGTTTAGTAAACATGAGTGAATTACGCAGCACCCACCGCCGCCCACACACATCGTGCCATCACGCCACAATAATTATTTTCCCCTCCATTTGCTCATTTTCCCCTCCATTTGCTCTCTAACATAGGTTCTGTGACAGTCCCTGTGACGTTGCTAAGGCCGCGGTCGGGTATCCAAGGGGCATGCCCGCACCACTCCCTAGCAACACCCACATCCAAACCGGAGGCAGCTGAGCAGAGAGGTGGGCGGTCGTGTCCGGCCGCGCGCGACCAATCAGCGACGCGGGATTTCCGTTACAGACAGACAGAATTAGACGATTATATAGTAGATGTGTCTATGTGTGGCCGCCCAGTGGTTGTGATGAAAATTGCAGCCTGTCTGCGGCTTTGCTAGCATGTGGCAAGAATGGTATGGTGAGAAATCTGATTACTTAAAGGGTTTGTAAAGTCTTGGCTGAAATGGTGCTGTAGTATAAAATTAAATTGATTCCTTGGTGAAGAAATGTTGTTCTTTCTCAACCACTGTCATAGAGAAAAATTAATATCCATAAGACATCTCTAGAGAGCGGACATATCACCCTCACATTGAACATATGGGATTAATTATAACTGGGAACGTGAGTAAGAATTAACACTTAAACTTCCATTGAATTAAGACTCCACATTGAACATATGGGATTAATTATAGCTGGAGAAGAAAGAAACTATAAATGAAGTGGGAGGAAGCTGACACTTTAAACTCCATTGAAGTAGGGGCCTTATGCAGTGAACAGGTAATGACAACAGGAGATTTGTTCTGGGAAAAAGACACCATGATAGAGATTCGATTACGCAGTGGTGAGGAAATACAGTTCCCAGAGATAGAGCTTCCTCTGATCAAAGCACTGTTCTGAGACGTTTTGAAGCCAGTGGTTAATGATGAATATTGGGGTCTGCATCGATTCAATATTTATGTGAGATATATTTTTGGCTTTGTAGTGAAAAGACAGACATAACGCATTGACTCACATCAACATAAGGTCGACAGAACGCATACAACTTGATATTAGACGGATGGTGCTATCCATGCCATGCTTCTTATAATTCTGATAAGAAACATGACAACACTAGCTACCACCTTGGACCTCCAGTGGTGAAGATGTCCTGTAAGTTGGAGATCTAAAAAATTTTAAAAGCCCTAGCACATCCCACAACCAGCACACACATGAGCTCAGCAAGGGGAGTAAGGTGAACATAACCTTGATCTAATAAAAAGCTGAATTTAGGTTTGTATATTTTTCAGTCCTGGAAGGTTCAGCAAGCTGTGGGTTCTGTCCACTTTCCTAAGGATTACTTCCCTCCACTAAACTCTGAGCCATTTCCTAAGCATCAGGTTTAATAATTTTCTTATGTTATGTATTTTATTTTATGTAGTTGTATATCATATTGCTTTATTCCCATTTTGTAACATTTTTGTATATTTTTTAATAAACACTGCCTACCTTTCCGGTTTAAATATAGAAAATGTTATAGTTCTGTTCCTCTTGTTCTGTGAACCGCACCCTTGAAGCCAATCGCTACCTGTAATGGGGGTCCCATCGGCCTGTATAAACGACTGGTGGTGGCAGCGAGTAGTTCATTTTGTTATTGTGGAGTTGGCAGTGACTGTCCCGGAATGCCTTAAAACATTCTCTCTCTCATTATTCTGGCATTTGGCAAATATTAATAATGATGGTAATCCTAATTGACCTAAAACGGGAGAGGTTTATTCTGATTTCATGTCAGATATTGAGAATAACATGCAGATGTCTTTTTATATAGTGTATGTAAACTTCTGGTTTTAACTGTACAGGCTATCATTCATCTCATATATAATTGATGTAATGGGAATATAGCCTTGAGCCTCCCCCTTATTTATACATTTAATCCATACGTTTGTCGTAAACTTTCTTATATTCCTTCTATGTATTGCTCAAAACAATTTTACATATTTTCATTCGATTTACCAATAAAATGTACACCTTTTTAATATAATTTTATCTCTGTCTTTGGCTATTCACCCTATTGGAAGTCATATATATTTTTTGTGAATATCCATTTATATCAAATTAGATTAATTTTCTTGTATTTGGTTGTGTTTCTCGGTGATCAAATGACTCAAAATGTTGTTCAAAGATTATTTGTTCAAAAACAATTTTCCGCTCTTTTGTGTCACTCTTAGCAAATGTGGAATATCCAACCAAAAAGCAGCAACTTTTCTAAAATGAAAACCTGTGTAAATTGTAAATTAATCCTACACCAGATCATTTAGTAAAAGGGTTGTCCAATGCCTGAACAACCCATTTTTAAATGAAGTAGTCCTCCATGTAAAATAAAACACCATATTCTCACCTCACCTCCAATGATGTTAGATCCAGTTCTCCAGGACACACGTGACATTGTCGTGGCATGTGGCACTGCACTTAATCAGTGGCAGTTATTGGGCTGCTGTGTCATACTACAAGCAGGGCAATGGGGGGAGGCTTCTGCTGAAGCCATTTGCTTTACTGGCACCTACAGCTCTGGCAAAAATTAAGAGACCACTTTCAAATGTTCAGTTTGTCTGATTTTACTCTTTATAGGTATATTTTTGAGTAAAAATGTAAATTGTCCTTTTAGTCTATAAACTTCTGACAACGTCTCCGAATGTCCAAGCAATAAATTTTGTATTTTTTTTTCTGACAAAGAAAAATGGTCATAATTTAAAAAAAAAAGTGCTTTCAGACCTTAACCCCTTCACCCCCAAGGGTGGTTTGCACGTTAATGACCGGGCCAATTTTTACAATTCTGACCACTGTCTCTTTATGAGGTTATAACTCTGGAACGCTTCAACGGATCTTCGCGATTCTGAGATTGTTTTCTCGTGACATATTGTACTTCACGTTAGAAGTAAAATTTCTTCGATATAACTTGCGTTTATTTTGAAAAAAATGCAAATATGGCGAAAATTTTTACAATTTTGCAATTTTCAAACTTTGAATTTTTATTCCCTTAAAACAGAGAAATATGTCACATAAAATAGTTAAGAAATAACATTTCCCACATGTCTACTTTACATCAGCACAATTTTGGAACCAAAATTTTTTTTTGTTAGGAAGTTATAAGGGTTAAAAGTTGACCAGCGATTTCTCATTTTTACAACAAAATTTACAAACCCATTTTTTTTAGGGACCACCTCTCATTTGAAGTCACTTTGAGGGGTCTATATGGCAGAAAATACCCAAAAGTGACACCATTCTAAAAACTGCACCCCTCAAGGTACTCAAAACCACATTCAAGAAGATTATTAACCCTTCAGGTGCTTCACAGTAACTAAAGCAACGTGGAAGGAAAAAATGAATATTTAACTTTTTAGCCACAAAAATGATTTTTACAAACTTTTTTTTTATTTTCACAAGGGTAAAAGGAGAAAATGGACAGATAAGGTTGTTATGCAATTTCTCCTGAGTACGCCAATACCCAATATGTGGGGGAAAACCACTGTTTGGGCACACGGCAGAGCTCGTAAGGGAAGGAGCGCCGTTTGACTTTTTCAAACTAAAATTGGCTGGAATTGAGATTGGACGCCATGTCGTGTTTGGAGAGCCCCTGATGCGCCTAAACAGTGGAAACCCCCACAAGTGACACCATTTTGGAAACTAGACCCCCTAAGGTACTTATCTAGATCTGTTGTGAGCACTTTGAACCCCCAAGTGTTTCACAAAAGCTTATAATGCCTGGGTGTGAAAAAAATAAAAAACAATTTTCCACAAAAATGATTTTTTAGTCCCAAATTTTTGAATTTTCCCAAGGAAATTGGACCCCAAAAGTTGTTGTCCAATTTGTCCTGAGTACGCTGATACCCCATATGTGGGGGGGGAACTGTTTGGGTGCACGGCAGGGCTTGGAAAGGAAGTAGTAACGTTTTGGAATGCAGACGTTGATGGGGGTCATGTTCCGTTTGCAGTGCCCCAGATGAGCCTAAACAGTGGAAACCCCCACAAGTGACCCCATTTTGGAAACTATACCCCCTAAGGAACTTATCTAGATCTTTGGTGAGCACTTTGAACCCCAAGTGCTTCACACAAGTTTATAATGCCTGGGCATGAAAATAAAAAATCCTATTTTTTTCCCACAAAAATTATCTTTTAGTCACTAATTTTTTATTTTCTCAAGGGTAACAGGAGAAATTGGACCACATAAGTTGTTGTCCAATTTGTCCTAAGTACGCTGATACCCCATATGTGGGTGGGAACCACTGTTTGGGCGCACGGCAGAGCTCGGAATGGAAGGAGCACCATTTGACTTTTTCCAACCAAAATTGGCTGGAATTGAGATTGGATTCCATGTTGCATTTGGAGAGCCCCTGATGTGCCTAAACAGTGGAAACCCCCCACAAATGACCCCATTTTGGAAACTAGACCCCCTAAGGAACTTTTCTAGATCTTTGGTGAGCAATTTGAACCCCCAAGTGCTTCACACAAGTTTATAACGTAGAGCCGTAAAATTTAAAAATCATATTTTTTCCACAAAAATGATCTTTTCACCCCAATTTTTATTTTTCCAAGGGTAACAAGACTCCAAAAGTTATTGTGCAATTTGTCCTGAGTGCGCTGATACCCCATATGTGGGGGTAAACCACTGTTTGGGTGCATGGCAGAGTTTGGAAGGGAAGGAGCGCCGTCTGACTTTTTCAACGCAGAATTGGCTGGACGCCATGTCGTGTTTGGAGAGCTCCTGATCTGCCTAAACAGTGGAAACCCCCATAAATGACGCCATTTTGGAAACTAGACCCCTCAAGGAACTTATCTAGATGTGTGGTGAGAACTTTTAACCCCCAGGTGTTTCACTAAAGTTTATAACGTACAGCCGTAAAACAAAAAAATCTTTTTTTTTTTTACAAAAATGATTTTTTCGTCCCCAATATTTTATTTTCACAAGGGTAACAGAAGAAATTGGAAACCAAAAGTTGTTGTCCAATTTGTCCTGAGTACGCTGATACCCAATATGTGGGAGAAAACTACTGTATGGGCGCACGTCAGGGCTCGGAAGGGAAGTAGTGATGTTTTGGATTGCAGACTTTGATGGAATGGTCTGGGGGCGTCATGTCGCATTTGGAGAGCCCCTGATGCGCCTAAACAGTGGAAATCCCCAACAAGTGACCCCATTTTGGAAAATAGACCCCACAAGGAACTTATCTAGATGTGTGGTGAGCGCTATGAAGCCCCAAGTGCTTCACAGAAGTTTATAATGTACAGCCGTAAAAACAAAAAAATATTTTTTTTTGTACAAAAATGATATTTTCGCCCCCAGTTTTTTATTTTCCCAAGGGTAGCAGAAGAAATAGGACAAATTGCACAATAACTCTTGGGTCCAGAGTACGCTGATACCCCATATGTGGGGATAAACTACTGTTTGGACGCATGGCAGAGCTGAGAAGTGAAGGAGCACCGTTTGACTTTTTCAACGCAGAATTGGCTGGAATTGAGATCAGACGCCATGTCACATTTGGAGAGCCCCTGATGTGCCTAAACAGCTGAAACCCCCCAATTCTAACTCCAACCCTAACCCCAACACACCCCTAACCCTAGTCCCAACCCTAACCACAAACCTAACCCTAACACACCCCTAATCCCAACCCTAACCCTAATCCTAACTTTAGCGCCAACCCTAACCCTAACTTTAGCCGCAACCCTAACCCTAACCCTAATGGGAAAATGGAAATAAATACTTTTTTTTAATTTTATTATTTTTCCCTTACTAAGGGGGTGATAAAGGGGGGTTTGATTTACTATTTATAGCGGGTTTTTATGATTGGCAGCTGTCACGCTAAAAGACGCTTTTTATTGCAAAAATAGTTTTTGCATCATCACATTTTGAGAGCTATAATTTTTGCATATTTTGGCCCACAGAGTCATGTGAGGTCTTATTTTTTGTGGGACGAGTTGACGTTTTTATTGGTACCATTTTTGAGCACGTGACGTTTTTTGATCGCTTTTTATTTCGATTTTTGGGAGGTTAGAATGAACAAAAATCAGCAATTCATGAATTTCTTTTGGGGGAGGCGTTTATACCGTTCCGCGTGTGGTAAAATTGATAAAGCAGTTTTATTCTTCGGGTCAGTACGGCTATGGCGATACCTCATTTATATCATTTTTTCATGTTTTGGCGCTTTTATAGAATAAAAACAATTTTATATAAAAAAAAATTATTTTTGCATCGCTTTATTCTGCGAGCTATAACTTTTTTATTTTTTCGCTGATGATGCTTTATGACGGCTCATTTTTTGCGGGACAAGATTATGTTTTCAGTGGTACCATGTTTTTTTATATCGGTCTTTTTGATCGCGTCTTATTCCACTTTTTGTTCGGCGGTATGATGATAAAGCATTGATTTTTTGCTTCGTTTTTTTTTTTTTTTTTTTGAGGGGTTCACTAAAGGGGTTAACTAGTGGGACAATTTTATAGGGAGGGTCGTTTCGGACGCGGCGATACCAAATATGTGTACTTTTATTGTTTTTTTTTTTATTTACAGGAAGAAGTGAATTTATTGGGGAAATTTTTTTTTTTTTTTTATTTATTTAGGATTTTTTTTTTACACATGTTTATTTTTACTTTTTTAACTTTTTTACTTTGTCCCAGGGTGGGACATCACAGTATTTTATCAGATCGCTGGTGTGACAGTGTGCACAGCACTCTGTCACACCAGCGATCGCACAGGCATAGATGCAGGCTTCTCAGTGCCTGCTCTCGGCAGGCACTGAGGTAGCCGCCTCCCTCCAGGACCCCGGCGCCATCTTGGATCCGGGTCCTGGGAGGGAGGAAGCCCTCAGAACAGCGCGATCACATCGCGCTGCTCTGAGGGTCTCAGGGGGGCGCGCAGGGAGCCCCTACCCTGCGCGATCCTCCCCTGTGCCCCAGTACACCGCGATCATGTTTGATCGCGGTGTGCAAGGGGTTAATGTGCCGGGAGCGGTCCGTGACCGCTCCTGACACACAGTCATGGGTGTCAGCTGTGATAATCAGCTGACACCCGGCGGCGATTAGCTGCGCTCCCCTCAGGAGCGCAGCTGATCGCCTATGACGTACTATCCCGTCCCCGGTCATACGGGCCCAGGTACCATGGACGGGATAGTACGTCCGATGGCAGTAAGGGGTTAAATAATGCAAAGAAAACAAGTTCATAATCATTTAGAAACAGCAACACTAATGTTTTAACTCAGGAAGAGTTCTGAAATCAATATTTTGTGGAATAACCATGATTTTTAAAAACAGCTTTCATGCGTCTTGGCATGCTTGCCACCAGTCTTTCACACTGCTTCTGGAGCAAAAATTTAAGCAGTTTGTTTGACGGCTTGTGACTATCCATCATCCTCTTGATCACATTCCAGAGGTTTTCAATGGGGTTCAGGTCTGGAGAATGGACTGCCCATGACAGGGTTTTGATGTGGTGGTCTCTTAATTTTTGCCAGAGCTGTATAGGACAATGGAGAGAAAAGAGGACATTGCTGATCTCCTAAGACATCTTTAGAAAATTTCTTATATATTTCTCAATTTTAATTATGACAAAATAGAATGAAAGACAAGGAGATTAAGGGTGGAATTGCTGGGATATTTAATAAAGTTTTGTGTGATTTTCTGTGTGTCCTGCTCCTTTAATAACATTGGGGTATATGCAGCCAGGAGGGCTTAAGACCATCTATGAGTATTTTTGTTCTGTGTGGGTCCTAAACCTGAATCTACATGTGCCTACTGTGCCGAGATTATAGGCAGGATTAAATTATCCCATTAGGAAAAGATTAGGAAAGGTTCCATTTAAACTAATTTTGCTTTTTTTTAACGGTTTTCTGTTCGATCTCGAGTCAAGGCGACTTGGTGGATGAACACTAGGAAGATCTTGTGCAAGCCTAGATAGTACCACCAGGATCTTCTCCGCTGTTATCTTGATAGTCTCAAGCCATTGGTTTGCTGGTCTTCCTCTTCGCCATCGGGTTGCTGGTCTTCCTCTTTGCCATCAGGTTGCTGGTCATCCTCTTTGCCTTGTTCCTTCTACTCTTACGACCATGATGTCCTTCTCCAGTGATGGCTTTCTTTGTATGATTTGTCCTAAGTAGGCAAGTCGTAGCTTGGTGATCTTTGCTTGGAGTGATTTAGATGGACTGTAATTTAGGACCCTCCACCATATTCCTAAATCCAATATTTCGTAGTGATGACATGCCCACTTCTGTCTCGACACTGAGCCTCCAACAGATTCTTCACATTGCCTGCACTTAACAACTACGCGGAGTGTTCACTTTTGGATATCACGAACTTGGATTTTTCCATTCTGTTAAAAAAGTGCAATGTTTATTTCACTGAAACTGACATTATTATGCTGCGGTGTTGTTAACGGGTGTCTGTCAATAAATTAGCTTTGTCACACAGTTAATTGATGGTAAACTTTCAATGAAGTGGAAAGCAGTTAACACTTCTCTTACAAATATTAACAGTTTCACAGTTAGTTGAATGAGACTATGGAAAGTATGGAAAAAGCGTAAATCTATGAAACAAACTAGAGTTTGTTCCCCACGTCTTTGTGAAGAAGGAATGTGCCGTGAGGCTAGTTTATTTTTATAAAGAGTTGCCGCACCTGGAATCGGGTCTGGAAAGACGGGAAGAGGAGACGAGGCTTCCTCGGGAGCAGTGGTGCAGTAAGGTTTGAAGGAACCCAGCCAAATCTGAACACAGTTAGGTTGTTATTCTTGTAAGTATAGTTGTTGGAGAATTGTGAATTCAGTTGGTCTTAGATCACCACTTGGCTGGCACAAGTATTATAGATTTTTCTGCTTTTCCCTGGCTTAACTAGATCAGCTAAAACACTAGGACACATTCTGAAACTCATCTGGACAATGGGCCATGTTCATCTCTGGATCAGAGATTGATATACTTGTGAGTGAGCTGAGGGTTGGGGTATCGTTAGCAAAAATTTCAAACAGACACAGGGATCTGATGGAACATATAGCTCTTCTCCTTTGTCACACACAGAGAGGTACTACTCGTGATAGTTACAGCTTAATTACAGGTGCAACGTTTAGCACTTACACTCCCATGTAGGCACTGATGTCTTTGGAGCACACAACTGGCTCATAAGCATGATAGTATACAGTTATCACCACCTTGGTGGTAAATAGGTGGTGTAATAGCCACCTCACAGTCCTTCATATATGTTGCTGTCTGACACTTGTAAGCCATCCTTGAATAAGCCTGTGACCCACCTGTCCTGGGTATCATAGGTTTAGCTTCCTTCTTCTGGGTCCGCTGTCATCTGTTGTGCTCCATGTCAAGTTTTGCAAGATGCCTGGCATGGATCAATGGTATAATCTCATTATCTTCCTAGACCTATTTAAAGTCCATTGAAACACCTGTGTCTTGGGTTGGAGTCTCTAGACATCTATGTTTGGTGTGCTCCACCTTCTGAGCATGCTGTGCTTTACTTGCCTCCATCTCTGCTGGCTTTCATTTCATCCGTCCTGTTGATCCTGAGGTTATTGGTGAGCATTTGCAGTCCTTGCTGCCCACTTGCCTTTTTGCTTGCTACATAAACGAGCGGGGTCTGTGCGCCCACCCAGACCTGAGGTTTAGAGTATCCACCTCACATGATGAGCCTGACAAAGCCACTTACTTCAGTTCTACTTTAGTCTGAGAGTGTCTTTCTCTCCAACAGGGCTTCTTGATGGCAGTTCCTTAATGCTCAATGCCAGGGATGTCAAACTCAAATACACAAAGGGCCAAAATTAAAAGCTTGGACAAAGTCGCAGGCCAACCTTGATATTTTTTATAAAAAGTCTATAACTGAGGAATTTTTCCTTATCATCAAATATAACGATGAATTTTTAGTTGGAAACAAACAAAAAGGGGTTTTCTCATGAACAAAGCACATTTTAATTATTAGATCATAGCATAAAATCTTGGAATAACAAAATATGTTATGTAAGAACAGTGTGAAAATGATGGGCTGATTTAATGGCAGCTTACAATCCTCCTTCTGCATGTGAAGCTCTAACAGGACACATGGCTCAGCAGGTGATCCAGCCCCACCAGCTGGTATTCAGGTTCATACAGGATGACACCTGTGAAGTCCACACTGTGTGACTGCATCATTCAAGCTTCCTCCATTCAGATAGGATTTCATAAAGAGATTTAAGGAGAATACAGAGTTATTATACGCCCATAGCCACACACCAGTTACATCTTTGAGATTTCTGAAATGAGCCCAACGCCTTACATGGTATCGATCTGCTCTAGCACCCCAGTATGGGGACTTACGCAAAACGGCTAGTAGAAGACAGGTAGCGAAGCCTTGTTTGGTCTCCAAGCATAATCGGATCTGATGGCTCCAGATCCGCCGTCCTATGACCTTCCATTTGGAAGTTATGATCTTTCATAGGTTTTGGGAGATTTAGCTACAAACCTCCAGGGGAGGAGGATAAGGACCATCCCGGGGGGGCAGAAAAGGGTATGACTAACCAAGGGGATAAAGGCTTGTGCAAGGCCTTGTTTTCTCTCTCTTTGTCATGCTTTGTCTAAAGGGGGGCCATGTCGAGTAACCTGCTGGAAAGAACTGGAACCAGCCGGCAATCACATGCAACATGATGCCCAGCACACATGGTTGAACATCAAACTGACACGATTCATCTGCTTATATCTTTTGTGCTTCATCTGTATTTGCATATCTGTCCATTGTATAACCATTGTGTGTGTAGTGTATTGTCTAATGTTCCCTTAAGACGATTAAATATGTAATGTAACCTTGGGCTGCTATTTTATCTCTATCGACGAATCCACACCAAGGCTGGTTTCAGGCTCGATATAATCCCGCTAATGGACCAGGCTTAAATCTATCGAGGAACTGGTGGCAGTCCTACCGGGCTGGTATGGCTCTGTTTCACTGGTGCTAATGAAAGGCTCCTCTGAGCCTGTAGGTTGGGAGCGAGTGTGGTGCCACATCAGCAGCTGCGTGAACCACATACTCTCACTCCCCGTGCCTCACTGGGCCTGTGTGGACAGTGGTTGTCTGTGTAAAACTGTGCCAAGCTGACCTTATGGGTCGCCAGGGGGTGCGGAACGTCACGTTGGTGCAAGTGGGGAGACCGTACTCCGTGACTCACGTCAGACGAGGAGGCGAGGTGCAGGTTCATCAAAAGCAGTAAAAAGCATTTTGCCCAATAAGAAGTTTAAGAAACCCCTTAAATAATACAGATAATGTATGATGCAAAAAAAGTGCCCTTAACACAGTATGATACCCCATAGTACCATCCACATGCATTGTATGATGACTCTACTGTACCCCCTCCCTCAGTCCCCTGACAAGGAATGGTGACTCCATCATGGTATGATTCTCCAACTGCAATCCCCTCACAGCCCTCCATACAGTATCATTGTCACAAAAAAGTGCTCCATACAGTATAATGGGCTCCACATAGTGCTCCATACAGTATAATGGGCCCCACCTAGTGCTCCATACAGTATAATGGCGCCACCTACTGCTTCATGCAGTATAATGGTCCCACCTAATGCTCCATAAATTATAATAGGCCCACATAAAAATAAATAAATACTCTCCTCTGTCAGTTCCCTCACTGCTCTGGTCTCTTTTTGGTGTCTTCAAATTCCCTGTATCTTGGTACAGCGGGTGCATTTTAATGATGACATTGCGCTGAGACGTCAGATGCAGGGGGATGATGGGATTGGGAGCGTGAGCATCTAGGATGCCCATATAGTTGAAAGTGCAATGCTGGGAGAAAGTGCGACATCGGGTGGGTGACCCGCTCAGCGCCACCAGCCAAATATACTCGGGCGACCCGCCCAGCGTCGCAAGCTAAATATACTCAGGGGAACCCGCCTGCCATCGCTGGCCAGAGTTTGACATGTGTGCTCAGTGCTTTACTCCTTTATACTGAATACTTATAAAGTACCTAGCACAGCTCCCAAACAGTCTGGACAATACTTTGGCCCCACTATTAATCCACTTACAAAGTTTCAGGACTCAAGTGACAGAGTGGCAACTACTTTAGCCTATCCATAAAATGAATCCATTGGGCTCTAATTTCTAAAATCCTGGATCTGCTCTATATCTACTGAAAATTCTTCATCATTGCCTGGGCATGAGGTCTAAGCTCTAGGATCTCCATGATCACAAAATGTAATGGGACTTGGCACTATTTCCCTTCTCCAGAAATCTCATTCCAGGAACTGACTGGAGTGAGATTTCTGGTGTAGCGCCTGGAGTTGCATGCTACTCTACAGATACTCCAGTTTCATGAAGTGGTGGGCACCTGTTCATGAATTAGGAGCGTCTGACTCCAGCAAGCACCCTTATCAAGACCGGCATGAACAATGCTGATCAGGATGAATCTGGACCACCATTTTTGTAGTGATAATGGAACGTGACATGCTCATTGAGTTTTTCAGATGGACCATAGATGCCATATTACAGCTCTTTACCACTTCAAGCTCGTAAATGGTCATGTACATGCAGGAGCCGACGTATCATTGAGGCAACCTCTACAGCCCCACAAGGGCACAGGAGGTAAGGGGACCTCCAAAGCTTGTGGAATTGGGAAATAATAATGAACTTTTGGACTGTTCCTGCACAGGGTCCGTACTGTGTACTGTGTACTTGGCATACCCCATCACTATACAGAATCCTTTTCTATATATAAAGGGGGTTTCTGAATTTTTCCAAAATAGTAGAAATGATTAAAAGTAAAAAAAATAATCATTACTTATTCTTCGTTTTTCCTGCCAATACAGCACCACATTGGTGGTCCGCTGCCGATCCTGCAGTGATGATGTCCCGTTCATCATTCAGGTGACTGATGCAACGAATCAAAGGCCTCAGAAATGAAGAGGCAAACATGGAAATGTCACCACCAAGTCCAGTGATTGGCTGCAATTATCATGTAAATGATGGACTGTACATCATGACTGCAAAAACACCAAAGACCCCAGGAGTGTGGGGGAAAGGGGTATTCAAAGAGTATTTATTGATATCAAATTCCTTACTTTTTCATAGCCTTTTAACCAACATAGTCCTCGTATTTTTGCTGCTGTTTGATGAATGAATTAACATCATGATATTTCCAGGTCTTTAATTTTGTAATTTCAGAATATTTTGGCAATGTAAAGCAAAAAAAACAGATCACAGCGCTGTAACTTCTTTATAGTAACAAATGAAAGAACACAAAACTAAAAACCCCAAACAACATACAAACATAGACCCTAAACCATAAATGAGGCCGTGCTATTCCCCTGGCTAATTAGACCTATAAACAGAAGTCTCTTCCAACTCTTAATCAAAACATTAAGTTACATTTTTTTTAAGACTCTGTCGAGCCCATCAAAATTTATTCCTTTTCCACTGGAAGCCGATGTGGTCCAGGTCTGCCGGAGAGTTAAATAAATACAGCATTGGATACGGAAGTGGCTGGAAAAGTATGGGGGTGTAATGTTATATCCCTGCCATGTAAAAATAACTCAATTTAAAGATTTAAGATGGAAACTATGTTAACCTCCCACATGCTAGAAAGGGACTATCACTTGTTAGATGAGTTACGTGTGACCCATCGTCTTTTCGAGAAAATAAAAGTTTGCCATTTTTCACCCTAGATTTGCGATGTAGACAGATGTAAACTCTATTACCCATCTTTCCCCATTCCAGCATCATATCCAGGGGATTGGTCATGGTCATTGCCACTTCCAGTCACTGGACCACCGACTCTTTGAATCTTCTTAGTCTGGCTCATCCTCCACTGTAGCCATGTTCATCTGCCAATACTCTTTTGCTTAGGCTGCAAAGTAGCTTCAGGTTGCCAAGGTTCTTGGTGCCTAAATGTGACGACATACCTTGTTGCCTCCATGCATTACCTTCTGATTCATGACTACTGTTTCTGCCTGATTGACTTCTCATTGCGTTTCATGCTGGCCAAGTCCTTGATACTCCTCTGGATCAGTTGTCTGCTACTTGTTGTCATACTCCTGGCTCCTGTCTTTGGCTACATTTCCCAAGGGACTGGCCTCGTAAAGACTTGGCCCAAACCACTTTAATTTTTTAGTGGCTCAGTTGTTAATACTGTAGCCTTACAGCGCTGGGGTCCTGGGCGCAAATCCCACCAAGCACAACCTCTCCAAGGAGTTTGTATGTTCTCCCCATGTTTGCGTGATTTTATTCAGGGTTCTCCAGTTTCCTCCCACATTCCAAACATATACTGGTAGGAAATTTAGATTGTGAGACTTAATGGGGACAGAGATGATAGTGTCTGTAAAGCGCTGCGGAATATATTAGTGTCATAGGTGGAATAAATACAATTTCAGAATACACTATCATTGCATATGGGCTACTACAACTAATCTGTGGGCCACAGTTTAAGTATCTTTCTGCTTCAAAGCTTACAGGTGATCTTTTGGACTCTTCACCCCAGTCCTGCTAGCACCAAATCAATCTACATCTCCAATATGTGACTCTAACACTTTAAAGAGTGACCACCATTTAGATTTTTATTACATAAATTAATTGTACACATGAAAATAAAAAAAACTTTATAATATATGTTATTAGGTAAATCTGCTTCTTGCTCCTCCTGGATTGACTTTTCACTTCTACATCTTGGTTAAAACCTGTATTAAATAAAGACAGATTTTCCTATTAATGAGATAGGAGATGGCAGTTGGTGCTTTAAAAATTCTATGGAGGAGGTCGGAGCTAGTGGCAGACACGTTCAGCTGCAAGTTCTCCTAGAATGAGTTACACTTCTCCATAGAACGTTGAGTGCCAACTGCCATCTCCACATCTATCTAATCTCTAAATGTGTTTTTTTACTGCACTTCCTGTGACGTTTCGATTGGGAGGAGTCTGAAATATGATGTCACAGGAAGCTGTGGCTGCACTCACTTCCTGCAACGTCATAGGGGGAAGTGTTGCAGTTACTCCCCAGTTTCTTGTAACATCAAACTGGCCCCTCTGAAGACATCCTAGGTCCTGGGTGATGGATGCTGTGGAAGATGTGAGTGCAGTGCCAGTTCTCTACTTTTATCTCCACCACTGCCATAGCTTCTGTGGAAGAATACGTCAGCAGGGGGAAGTGATAGAAGCAGTGAGTGATACCAGTGTCACCCCACAGCTTCTAGCACTGCCCTCAAATGAGTCGTCAGCAGTGGGCAGGGATAGAAGCAGTGAGTGACACCAGTGCTGCCCCCTAATGACGATTTGCTTGAGGGCGGTGCTAGAAACTGCAGGGCGGCTCTGGTGTCACTCAACACTTCTAGCTCTACCCCTGACGATGTTTTCTTTCAGTTAAAAGCTATGGCGGTAGAGATAGAAGCAGAGAGCTGGCGCTGCACTCACACCTGCCACAACGACCATCACCCAGGATCCAGCACTTCTTCAAAGGGGGTGGTGATGCAACAAACTAGTGAGTAACTGCAGTGTTGCCCCTTGTGATATCTTGTTTCAGGAGGGGTGATGGACGCTGTGGGGAGTGAGTGCAGCCCCAGCCTCCTGTGATACATCTGAGACACCTCTCAAACGAAATGTCACAGAAAGTACAGAAAGAAAAACACATTTAGAGATTAGGTAGATAGGGATAAATGTAGAGTATTGTATAATAAAGCAAATTATTTTGGTGCCAGACCACCAATTTAAGGTTTATTATCGCCATTGATGACTGATTAGGTTATGGGCATTAGTAGTGTCAAGATCTCCTTTAAAATATCATCTGGCATCACTTATACACAAAATTCTTATCTGATGTCTGGGGTTGTGACATATATCAGTCATGAGCATGACCGACCAGCGTAAATGAATCACATGAATCACCGTAGGCTATTTCTATTTCTGAAGTCTTGTTTTGGGTCTTGAGACTACAATGCACTATGGATGTAGCAAGGGTCAATGTAAGACTACATGTTCTGCATATCCTCATGGTACACATATTTCGAAGAATTATTGTTCTTAAAAATAGGATTTCCTTATTACAGACATTTATGGCATTGGGTATCTAGTAAATATCTTTTTTTGCCACCACCAATACCCATAGTGATTAGAGAAGTGTCCCACTTTGTAGAATCACTCTCTATCCACATACGCCTACTCTACTGAAAAGAGAATGTAGCCAGCACATGACCGCAAGTATGAACCTTGCGCTGTGAATACAGGGGGATCTTGACAGTGTATGTGTTGCACACAGTCACAATTGACAGTCTGCAGTCGTATAGAGTGAGTTTTCATTTCGGAATACATCTTTAAGAGCTAAAATTTCAACTGGGTCACTCTGTCACTTACGTTAAGATCTTCCTTCCCGCTGAGAATAAACCTTTCATCCTTCTAGACTAAATAGAAAAAGAATCGTCTTCCTGAGTTCCGCGCTAGGTATATACCCAATAGAAAAAGACGTTATTATAAATACATAGTAACACAAGAATTAATAAATAGCTCCCGCCTGTGCCCTAAGACTGTATACCATTGACATCTCTCTATAAATGGGATTGATGAATCTCAACATCAGATAAATGAATGAAATCAGTTACAGGCGAATCTGTGCAAAAGTGCTAGGCAGGTGTGGAAAAGGGGCGCTCGACAAATATTGATTTGATTTACATTTCTCTCTGTTCCTTCACTTTGCATTTTGTTAAATGATAAAAAATAAACTATTACTTCTATTTTTGAAAGCATTCTTACTTTGCAGCATTTTTTTCGCACCTGCCTAAAACATTTGCACAGAGCTAGACAGTATATCCCCTTTCAATTGTTGTGAGAACAGGGCTCCCAGTGTCCCATGTGAATGAAATGGTAGTGCTCATGTAATATCAACATTTCCATAGACAGTGAGTGAACGGTGGAACGTTACCACCCATTCACATGGTCCATGTTCTGTAGGAACCTAAAGAAAAATATTTATCACCTATCCTATGCATACTTGGTAAATGTATGGAGGATATCCCCTTTATGTGTATGGTATATCCATGAGGATATACCACTGAGGACTCTCAAGTCTAAATATTTTGGTATATCCATGGTAATCCATGGTACATCGCATAAATGTCTGATAGATTCAGGTTCCCATCACTCATCAGAATGTTGTCCCTTGATTTCCCAGTGAGTCGAGAGGTGGTGGCTAGGGATGAGCGGACCTGTGGAAGTTTGGATGGGGTACCAGAACTAAACCCGAACTTGAACCAGAACCTGAACCCCATTGAAAACAATGGAGATCCGAAGAACTTCGTATCTTGGAAAAAAATCTCTGTCCCTTTCTCTCACTTCTCCTGGAACTGCGGACATTAAAACAGACTTCCGGGAGAAGTTCATGTTCAGAGTATTGCACCAGACACTTGACTGGTACAAACTACGAACTTTTAAGTTCCGGTTCGCTCGTCTCTAATGGTGGCGCATCCACTCTTTCCATTCATGGCTATAGAAGTTCCGCATACAGAAGAATAAATATGGCCGGATCAGGGGATCTTCTCATTCTGAAGATACAAGGAACCCCTGTAACTATCAGTATATCACTGAACTGTGCCTCTTTAAATTTGCAGAAATGGCATTATCACCAATTCCCAAAAGTAATTATTTCACATTAGTAAAGGAGCAAAGGAGATCTGGGCAGGAAATAAGAGGAGTTCTATTCCTTACAATTCCTTTTCTTGTTTCCATCATTTCATCAACGGAATTCACAACATTTCCGCCGTATTCACACAGGGCTGTTTTTCATGCAGTTTTATAATATTCTTTCTTGACCCTTAATCTTCCACACCATGACCACTGTCTGTGAATGTTCCCAAGTGAATTATGATCCATATATACAGCTGTGCTCAAAAGTTTACATACCCCAGCAGAATTTTTGCTTTCTTGGCCTTTTTTCAGAGAATATGAATGATAACACAAAAACTTTTTCTCCACTCATGGTTAGTGGTTGGGTGAAGCCATTTATTGTCAAACTAGTGTGTTTTCTCTTTTTAAATCATAATGACAACCCAAAGCATCCAAATGACCCTGATCAAAAGTTCACATACCCCATTTCTTAATACCGTGTATTGCCCCCTCTAACATCAATGACAGCTTGAAGTCTTTTGTGGTAGTTGTGGATGAGGTTCTTTATTTTCTCAGATGATAAAGCTGCCCACTCTTCTTGGTAAAAACTCCAGTTCCTGTAAATTCCTGGGCTGTCTTGCATGAACTGCGCGCTTGAGATCTCCCCAGAGTGGCTCAATGATTGAGGTCAGGAGACTCAGATGGCCACTCCAGAACCTTCACTTTGTTCTGCTTTAGCCAATGACAGGTCGACTTGGCCTTCTGTTTTGGATCATTGCCGTGTTGGAACGTCCAAGTGCGTCCCATGCACAGCAGTATTTGCTAATAACATGCTGCATTCATCTTTCCTTCAACTTTGACCAAGTTTCCTGTGCCTTTGTAGCTCACACATCCTCAAAACATCAGCGATCCACCTCCATGCTTTACAGTAGGAATGGTGTTCCTTTCATAAGCCTTGTTGACCTCTCTCCAAATGTAACGCTTATGGTTTTGGCCAAAAAGTTCAATTTTGGTCTATCACTCCAAATTACCTTGTTCCAGAAGTTTTGAGGCTTGTCTCTGTGCTGTTTTGCGTATTGTAGGCGAGATACTTTGTGGCATTTGCGCAGTAATGGCTTTCTTCTGGCGACTCGACCATGAAGCCCATTTTTCTTCAAGTTTCTCCTTATTGTGCATCTTGAAACAGCCACACCGCTAGTTTTCAGAGAGTCCAGTATTTCAGCTGATGTTATTTGTGAGTTTTTCTTTGCATCCCAAACAATTTTCCTGGCAGTTGCGCATGAAATTTTTGTTGGTCTACCTGACCGTGGCTTTGTTTTTACAGAGCCCCTGATTTTCCATTTGTTAATCACAGTTTGGACACTGCTCACTGGCATTATCAATTCCTTGGATTTTTTGGGATCCCTTTCCTGTTATATACAGTTGAACTACCTTTTCCCATAGATCCATTGACAATTCTTTTGCTTTCCCCATGACTCACAATCCAGAAATGTTAGTGGCTGGATGAAAGATTCAAGAGTCTGTCTGGATCCCAGAACTCACTCAGCTTTTATGCACACACTGATTACAAGCAAACAGGTCACAGGTGAGGATGTTACCTTTAGTAGTCATTCAAACCCATTTGTGTCAATTTCTGTGCATGTTATCAGGCAAAATCACCAGGGTATGTGTACTTTTGATCAGGGTCATTTGGATGTTTTTGGTTGCCATTATGATTTTAAAAGAGAAAACACAGTAGTTTGACAATAAATTGCTTCACTCAACCACTTACCATGAGTGGAGGAAAAGTTTTGGTGTTATCATTCATACTCCCTGAAAAAAGGCCAAGAAAGTAAAAATTCTGCTGTGGTCTGCAAACTTTTGAGCACAACTGTACTAGGTACAGATGTAGGTATTCTTAAACTAACAAGAAAGACATAAAGGCGCAGAAAGATGACGTAATACAACAAAGCCATTAAATGTGTATTGTTAGGTGTGGATTTATACTCTTCTGCATCGTGATATCTTTGTAATTTTAAGAATATCTACATCTGTATATACAGATTTTTGTCATCCGATTTGTGTGATGTATCAGCACTAAATAGTCTAAGTTGGTGAGGTGAGGTAAAAAAAATAGGTATAAGTTAAATTTCTGGGATCAAATAACTAAAAATTGGCATGTGCATATGTATTCAGTCACCCTTTGTTATGAAGCCCCTAAAAATTTCTGGTGCAAGCAAACAACTTCATAAGTCCCATGCTTAGTGACAGGACATCACCCTTTGTGCAATCTAAGTGTCACATATCTGTCAGTATATACACTTTACCTTTTCTGAAAGACCACAGAGTCTGCAAAACCATTAACAACACCATTAAAAAAATATCCCAATCTCTGATGATTCCCCGGAGCACAATCAAATCCATCATCAACAAATGGAAAGAACATGGTACCACAACAAGCCTGCCAAGAGAGGGCTGCCCACCAAAACTCTTAGCCCCGGCAAGGAGGGCATTAATTAGAGAGGTAGCACAGAGACCAAAAGTAACCCTGAAAGAGCTGCAGAGTTCCCAAGCAGAGCCTGTAGTATCTATCCATACGACCACAATAAGCCATACACTCCATAGATGTGGCCTTTATGGAATAGTGGGCAGAAAGAATCCTTTACTTACACACTAAAGTTCTAAGGCTCATTTTGAGTTTGCCAAAAGACATGTGGGAAACTCCTCAAATGTATGGAGGAAGGTGGTGTGGTCACATGAGACCAAAATTGAACTTTTTGGCCACCAAGGTAAACGCTATGCCTGGCACCAAATGAATACAGCTCATTACCTGTAGAACACCACCCCCACAGTGAAACATAGTGGCGGTAGCATGCTGTGGGGATGTTTTTGAGCAGCAAGGACAGGGAAAATGGTCCATGTCGAGGGGAAGATGGATGGTTTCAAATTCAGGGATATTTTTGATCAAAACCTGTTTAAGTCTGTCAGTGGTTTGAGACTGGGAAGGAGGTTCACCTTCCAACAAGACAATGATCCAAAGCATACTGCTAAAGCAACACTCGAGTGGTTTAAGAGGAAATGTGTAAATATTTTGTTGTGGTCTAGTCAAAGCCAAGACCTTAATCCAATTGAGAATCTGTAGTCAGACTTGAAAATTGCTGTTCATCAGAGGAAACCATCTAACTTGAAGGAGCTTTGAGGAATGGCCAAAAATCCTAGTGACAAAATGTGGAAAGCTCATAGAGATTTATCTAAAGCGAGTTGCAGTTGTAATTGTCACAAAAAGAGGCTCTACAAAGTACTGACTTTAGGGGGGTGAAAAATTATGCACACTGAAGTTTTCAGTTATTTTGTCCTATTTGTTGTTTGCTTCACAAAAAAAAGAAAACCAAATGTTCACAGCTGTAGGCATGTTTTTTACATGAACTAATGCAAATCCTAAAAAAAACAGTGAAATTCCAGGTTATGAGGTAGCAAAGGGGGTGAATACTTTCACAAGCCACTGTAATACTATAGCTATATAATAAATTAATGCAATATTGCAGGTTATAACTTATTAATAAATGATTATTGTAGAACTTCCAATGGCTAATGGAGCAGATCATAATTCCTAGTGTTTGGTACTGGCCATCATTAAACACCTTCTTGCTTGCGTACTTTGTTTTTACAGTAATAATAACTCATATTCTTGTTTTGTCTTTGATTTTCATCATATTATTTATACAACCCGACAGACGTATCTCTTTCCGCTGCATTAGGATATGACACAACTACTGTCCTTTCTGTACTGAGTAAATGGAGCTGTAGCAGGTAGCAACTCTGTGTTATATTCCATAGTAACAAAATATAAATATAAAAAAACAAAACAAAGTAGAATAAAACTAATAGATAGTAAACCTGAACCCCTGTCCTAGTCCCTGGAAGCACATTTATCTCAGACTTGTCAAGCAGTGGATAAAAAGAAAACAAAGAAATTAAAAAAAATTGCAACCATTTGCAGATCTCCATTCACTCCAAATAATTTATCTTTTTTGTATAGTATTGAATGTAATACTGTCATAGAGTTCCCAAGATAACACCGCTATACAAAGGTCAAAGTATACTGCCATGCAGTACCCACATGGATGTAGAGTTTATTGTCTAAATATATATATACAGTACAGACCAAAACTTTGGACACACCTTCTCATTCAAAGATTTTTCTGTATTTTCATGACTATGAAAATTGTACAGTCACACTGAAGGCATCAAAACTATGAATTAACACATGTGGAATTATATACTTAGCAAAAAAGTGTGAAACAACTGAAAATATGTCTTATATTCTAGGTGTGATGTTGTTACTATATCTGTGATTGGCTTGCTGTTATTCTTGTTTCAGTTTCTGCCTAGTAACAATGATGTAATGGGGAGGAGGAGACTAGGCAGGAGCAGGAAGTCCTGGGTAAGGGGAGCAGGAGAGAGGAACGAAAATAAAGTATGGCTGTTTAAACCTACCATCCAGCATCTCTGTGTGGCTTTCTGGAGTTCCCTTCATCTGCACAACAACACCACAACTGGCGACGAGGAAGCGTTCATCATCAGCTAAAGGTATTTCAGCTCTACAACAATGGCCTGTTTACCTGCCTTCCCTGCTTTTGATGTGCATCAGTCCCCAGCTAACCTAGCAGCATGTTGGGAGAAATGGCTGAAGCGTTTTGATATATTCCTACAAGCCATGAACATATCAGATGATACCAGGAAGAAAGCCATGCTATTACATTATGCAGGGGAACAAGTCTATGATATCTTCACTACTCTGCCTAATACAGGAGAAGATAAAGACTATGAGCTCAGTAAGGTAGCATTAAGCAAGTATTTCTCCCACACAGAAATGCAGCATTTGAAATCTTCAAGTTTAGACAATTAAAGCAGTCAGCAACAGAAAGCATTGATGAATATCATGTCCGACTACGGCACCTTGCAGCTTACTGTGAATTTACAGATATCGACAAAGAGATCCAAATGCAGATTTTACAAGGCTGCATCTCCTCTAAGTTATGGAGACAAGCACTCAGAGATCCCACCATGACTTTAGCAAAACTGCTTGAAACAGCACGTGTAAAACATACCGCCGAAAAACAAGCTAAACTCATAGAGAACATTGAGTGCGAGGCGGAAGCACCATCTTGTATAGCAAAGCTGACACAGAGACCGCCTGTGCCTCGTATGCAGGGGGCAACTTGCTACAACTGCGGAGGGTCGTATCCTCACCAGAATGTCTGCCCAGCAAAAGGGGGGACCTGCCATAATTGTGGAAAACAAAACCATTTTGCAAAAGTGTGTAGATCCAAACCACAATCCCCTCATTCCACAGTACAACCCAGGTCACAGAAAATCCAAACGCTGCAGCTTACTGACGAGCCTCACAGTACTTATCTATTCTCAGTGACTGCAGAGGGATCTCAAACACTGCACGCACTTACCAGTCCAAGGCGACTTATCCTGATAAATGGTAGTCCGGTGGAAGCCCTAGTAGACACGGGGGCATCAGTAAACGTCATCAGCCGTGCAGTCTATAGCCAACTCCCGAACAGACCTGCTCTACAAAGCACTAGCCTAAAGATTTTTCCTTATGGTTCAGCATCTGCACTACCCCTGTGTGGCAAATTTCAGTCAGAACTTGCAGCTGACGGGAAGTCCATCACCGACACTGTATATGTAGTAGAGTGCTCCGCAGACACGCTTCTCAGCTGCAGGAGTGCTATATCTTTGGGTCTGGTCAACCTGGTCAATAGCGTCACAGGTCCTTCGGCCCAACACATCATGCAGAGATACCCCAATCTCTTTAAAGGTCTCGGTAAGCTAAAAGACGTTCAGATAAAATTGCATATTGACCAGTCAATACAGCCGTCTGTTCAACCTCACAGGCGCATCCCATTTCATGTCCGCAAACTTGTGGAGCAAGAACTGCAGGATCTGGAAGCGTCTGATGTTGTTGAACGAGTTGAAGGCCCGACTCCTTGGGTATCGCCCATTGTTGTTGCACCAAAACCAAAGCAGCCTGGTAAAATCCGGCTATGTGTGGATATGCGGCATGCCAATTTGGCTATTCAAAGAGAAAGGCACATCACGCCCACTATTGATGACATTATCACAGACCTGAATGGTGCAAAAGTATTTTCTAAAATTGATTTAAAATCAGGTTATCATCAACTTGAGTTTGCATCCAGATTCCAGGTACATTACAACTTTTAGTACCCATGTGGGCTTACGACGATTCAAGAGGTTGAACTTTGGTATCTCATCTGCGGCAGAAATATTTCAGAACGTTATCAGTCAGGTTCTATCTGGAATAGCAGGAGTTCTAAACGTCAGTGATGACATTCTTATATATGGTACAACCCAAGAGGAGCATGACAGTCACTTAGAGCAAGTGTTTCAGAGACTGCAAGCCTGCAATCTAACTGTCAATCCGTCAAAATGTGAGTTTAACCAAAAGTCATTAAGCTTCTTTGGATATATCTTTTCGGAGCAAGGAGTTTCAGCAGATCCTCAGAAAGTTGCTGACATAAAGTCAGCTAGCCAACCTCAAAATGTGTCAGAGGTTCGCAGTTTTCTAGGACTAGTCACGTACTGTGGGCGATTTATGCCTGATCTGGCCACGATCTCCGAACCCCTGCGACTACTCACGAAAAAAGACACTCCTTGGACATGGACTACTGAACACCAAGCAGCATTCGATTCCATGAAGTCCGGTCTGACTGGCGACA
>JARQOD010000004.1:24919444-24931431 GCA_033576555.1 Oophaga sylvatica
CCAATCATTTATACAGGCCGATTGGACACCCATTACTGGTTACTGGGCCTCACAAGACTTCAGGGGTGCGGTTTATAGAACAAAAGGAACAAAGCTATTAAATTTTATATTATTTAATCCAACAATTAGGCACTGTTTATAAAAGTTTACAGAAATATGTTTCAAAGTTAACAAGACAATACAATATTACAGTTACATAAAAATAAAAAGGGTAAACAAAATAAAATTACCAGACCTGTATTCAACGAAATGGTACAGATCTTGCGGAGAGGAGTACTCCGATTAGGAAATGGTGCATCCTTACAGCGAACTGTATCTCTCAGTACAGAACTATGGCTCAAAGTCAGAATCTGTTTTTCCCAGGTAAGAGTCACTCCCCTTACGACTCCACATGGGGGGCAGGTAAATAAGATGAAGCTGGGGTCTTAAAAATTATGAGATCCCCGATCATAAGGATATCTGCCCCACTGGAGGTCCCAGGCAGGAGATATTAACACCATATTTCCTATCATGATTTTAGCTTTCTATAGTTAGGAGGCATGGCATATGCAACTTTATGTGATTCCATATCATATGCAAGAGAAATACACATTCTTTTTAGTATGAAAATGAGCTGTTAAGATCTATGGGCCGGAAAAGATCTCCTCAGGATTCTGCCTCCAGTGCTTATTTTAAGTGAAAGGGGCTCTGCAGTGAGATCAGGAGAGCAGACTGTCAATAATTACATGTCTCACACTGGTAGCGCCATTTCAGAACTGCGGTTAACTTTCTACTTTCAATGTAATGACTGACAGTCTGCTTTCCTGATCTACATGTCTCACACTGGCAACCACCCCTTTGATTTACAATAATCTCTGGAGGCAGATTCTCAAGAGATCCATGTCCGGCCCATAGATCTTAAGAGCTCATGTGGATTTCTCTCGACTAAAACATCAGATCGCAGATATCAAGGTATTATTTTATTCATCTTCATATGACCGACATGCCCATATAGACGGCTAAGGAGCGATGATCCTACTGACAGTTTCCCTTTAAGGACCTACAGTAGAGTGTACAGATCACATTAGAAATTTGCATTTGAGAGAAGAGCAACATATTTATCTCCTTCTGCCCAAACCATTTTTTTCATTTTTGCGCTTTCATCTTTTTCTCATCTTTTCCCAAGAGCCATAACCTGTTAATTTTTGCCTCCACAAAGCAGTATGAGGGCTTTTTTGCAAGATGAGTTTTAGTTTTGAATGAAGCCATTCATTTTACCCTGTAATGTATAGAAAATTTGGAAAAAAATTGAAGTAATATGGTTAAAAAAAATTAATTACGCCATTGTTGTTGGTTTTTTTTTTATTACGGTGTTCATTGTAGGGTAAAAATGACCTGGCGGCATGATTGTACAGGTCAGTACAAATAAGAAGGTACCAAAGTTGTACTTTTTTAATGTTAGTGGTTAAAAAAAATCAGAACTTTATAAAAAAAAAATATGATTTGTGTTGCCATTTTTGGAGACCCTTAAAAAATTTTTCTTTATTTTTAATTTTTTTTTTACATTTTTTCGGCAATGAAACTGTGTGAGGGCTTGTTTTTGAGTGGTGAGATGTCATTTATATTTATTAATACCAATTTTTAAAGGATTCTCAACGGATTTCGGATTCCATTGGATACAATATGGAAGTGGAGAATTTCTTGGTACACAGGGAGTTCGACAGAGCATGCACTAAATGGATGTACAACCTTCGTGCACTGATGTACTGGCTCTAAGGCTGCGCATATAAGTCCTTACATTCAGAATCAGATACTGTAACTTCTAGTCTTAAAAATATATTTTGCCTTGTCAAGCGGCAGCTAAAAAAAATTCCTATATTTGTGGAAGATACTGAAGCCGTGTGATGAATTACCGGGTTGGATGTGGTTTGTGAGGTCTGGTTTTGCAGGATGCTGGATCTCCGTTTGATGAACGGCTCCTGTTCTTTAATTAGACAGACGTGTCTGGTGACGGGCAACTGATACGTGATAATTATAACCAGACGTGATATTCCCTGCACAGGTTATTTCAAGACCTTTTCGGAATTGCCATATTCAAAAAAATGAGAAAGCAGCAAGAACAAATTTGTCCTTCTCCCTCTGGGTGTATCCACAGGCTGTGGTCAGATCACGCTTTTACTGAAATTTTGCAAAAATCACAACAAAAACTGCCATGTGACCACAATGTGTGAATACTCCCTTACAATTTAAGAATCGCCATTCACTACACTAAACTGCAAGGAAATGTAAGTTCATAGTAGATTCCCCTGTGCATCAAGATCAAGGGTTTCGATGTTTCGGAAGACCCAAGACTAAGCAATCAGAATTTAGTTGTTTTTTTATTTTTTTTTAGAACCTCTGATGTTTCAAGCACTTAAAGAGGACCTGTCACATGCTGAAAAAATTGGGTTAAATACCTTGTAAAATTCTCTAACCTCTCCTGATTCTGTCACTCTTTTCTGTTTTGCGCTGCCCCATTCCATTACAGAGATATTCACATTTTTCTCTCCTGAAGCACAATATGTGAAATTTCTTTTAGTCATCTTTGAGGGCGCTCGATTTCACCCCTCTCAGCAGATGCTGCTAATCATAACTCGGCAGCTGATCTAGCAATCTAGACGACTCAGAAGCTGCTGAGCTGTCATTGAGGGTGTCTAGAAGGGGGGAAGTGAAAGTGCACGCCCCCAGAGAAGACTCTAAAGAAAGGCCCAGTTACTCTACAAGCAGAGATTTCACATGCCGCACCCCAAAAGCAACAAATGTGAATATCTCTGCAATGGAGTGATACAGCACAAAATGGAAAAGAACGTCAGAATCAGGGGAGCGCAGGGATTTTTACAAGTTATTCTCTATTTCTTTCAGCACGTGACAGGCGTTCATTTAGTAAAGTCTAAAGACTATTTTTGTGTAGCAAATGGTTTCCAACACTGAAAACTACAGTTAAAAAAGGAATTTGGAAAGAACACATTCGGGGCCTTATGGTGATTCTGCAAAAGACTGGTAGTTATGAGTTGTGATTTTCCAACTGTGTTGCTTTTACTGAATCATCAATCACATTTTTGTTACTTTGCCAAATATGTAGATACCACAGGTGGCTGGGGAACTGTTCTTGCCAGGACTGATTTATGTACCAATGCAGACTTGGGCAAGCTTTATGGAATGTCAACCTTTTCAAAGCTAGAGGTTAAAATCTAAAAACTATCATTTTTTAAAGTCACTTTTCTTTTTTTGTCTATTAATATTGGTTGACGTTTTTAGCGAAAAAAATTCTTCAAATTGTCACTAGTGTTGAGCGATACGATACCGCAAGTATCGGGTATCGGCCGATATTAGCTGTTTCGGCCTTTCGATACTTAGTTCCGATATTTTCCATATATCGTATACCGGAATCGGAAGTTCCCATAATTCTTTGAGAGGCAATGTGATTTTAGTCAGCCAATGAGGAATCCTAAGAAGTGTGGGCACATCCTGTACTGCTGCGGTCATGTTAACTAATGGCATGGCTGTGATTGGATGCTGAAATGATGTCAGAATGCACTATAAAAGGCGCCGCCGCCATTTTAGCGTCACTGTGCTGTGAATTCAGTAAGGGACAGAACTCTGCTGTGCTGACTCTGAGGGACAGTTAGAGATTGCGATTTAGTGTACTGTGCTGTAGGCAGGCTAGCACCAACCGCTGTGTAAAGCTTCCTTTTGCCTGCAGTGTTGTTTTAACAGCTCTGCAAGGTGTGTGTGAGTGCAGGTGACGCTGCAGTTTGCTCTGCATGCAACGCTGTCTGTAGGCATCTGCACGTGTCACTCACAGACTCTTTTTTTTTTTCTTCAGTGTAATTCTTGCTGCTCCATGCAATTTAACTATTAGTGTGACGCGCTTCCATCCGTATCCAATACATTGGTTGCAAACACTATAGAAGTAGACAAAGGAGTAGCCTTTCACAGATTGTGAACAGTTGTGTTTCAGTGTTCACTTCAGTCTGTGTTTTTTATTTTTGAGTGCACATCACGCTCCAGTTACTTGTTCAAGCACTGCTGCTTGTACTCTGCTGAGCGTGTCTCAGTGCCTCATCCTTTTCATTTCTCTCCAATTGGTTCTGCTCCATTCCATTTAAAATAAATATAATCTATTAGTGTGACGCGCTTCCATCCGTATCCAATACATTGGTTGCAAACACTATAGAAGTAGACAAAGGAGTAGCCTTTCACAGATTGTGAACAGTTGTGTTTCAGTGTTCACTTCAGTCTGTGTTTTTTATTTTTTGAGTGCACATCACTCTCCAGTTACTTGTTCAAGCACTGCTGCTTGTACTCTGCTGAGCGTGTCTCAGTGCCTCATCCTTTTCATTTCTCTCCAATTGGTTCTGCTCCATTCCATTTAAAATAAATATAATCTATTAGTGTGACGCGCTTCCATCCGTATCCAATACATTGGTTGCAAACACTATAGAAGTAGACAAAGGAGTAGCCTTTCACAGATTGTGAACAGTTGTGTTTCAGTGTTCACTTCAGTCTGTGTTTTTTATTTTTTGAGTGCACATCACGCTCCAGTTACTTGTTCAAGCACTGCTGCTTGTACTCTGCTGAGCGTGTCTCAGTGCCTCATCCTTTTCATTTCTCTCCAATTGGTTCTGCTCCATTCCATTTAAAATAAATATAATCTATTAGTGTGACGCGCTTCCATCCGTATCCAATACATTGGTTGCAAACACTATAGAAGTAGACAAAGGAGTAGCCTTTCACAGAATGTGAACAGTTGTGTTTCAGTGTTCACTTCAGTCTCTGCGTAATAACCACACTTAGGCCTTATAACTTTTCTGACTTTCTTTATCAATCTACCAAGATGAAGAAGGCAGGGAGTAAGGCACGTGGTCGTGGAGTTTCAGCAGGGAGAGGACGTGGGGATTCTGTGGCTGCTGCCGCCCTCAGTGACACAGCATCCACCAGTTTTACCCATGAGCGTTCCTTTATGCGCACTTTGGTAGGAGCTCGGCGTGCCCCCCTGCTGCGGGAAGAACAAATTGAAGCCGTTGTTGGTTGGATGGCAGCCAATGCATCGACTTCAATTCCTTCCACCTCCTCTCAGGAACACAACACTGTTGAGCAACCATCTGTCTGTTCACCGCCTGTCAAATTGCCCAGGCAGTCAGAGAGTTCTGTACAGGAGCCAGCTGAGTCTCTGCTTCTGTTCTCAGAATCTGTTGGCTCGCAAACACGGGCACAGGCAAGCAGCATTCTGCAATTTGAAGAAGAGGGAGTATGCAGTGATGCGCAACAGCTGTGTCTCTCTCAATCTGAAGAGGCGGGTGAGCCAGTGCCGATGGACAGCACACCGCAGAACGCATCTTATGATGATGATGAGACTCAGGTGCCAGGTTTTGTGGAGCATGGTGCTGCAAAGACCATCCAACAGCAGCAGGTGTTGGAAGAGGGTAGTGGAGATGATGAAGTCCGAGACCCAACATGGCGTGAGCAACAGGAAGGTGGTGGGAGCAGCTCTGAGGAAGAGATTGTCCCAACGGTACAAAGAGGAGGGAGAGGTAGGCTGCAGACTCGCTTGCCTGTAGCCTCCAGTTTGGCACCTGTTGGGAGCAGTTCTCTTAGAAATGTCAAAATTGGCGCTCCCATGACTTGCACTGCGTGGTCCTTTTTTGACAGACTTGTAGATGATATTTGCTATGTTCAATACAAGCTGTGTAAGCAAAAAGTTAAAAGAGGTAAAAATATCAGTAACCTGAATACCACAAATATGTGGAAACATGTACGGACAAAGCACGTAGCTGAGTTACAAAGACACACTGGAGATGTAGGCCAACCTACAGCAGCACCTACATCTTCAGGTCGTGTTGGAGCCTCTACCTCCAGCTCACACACACCTGGTTCGGCTTCCTCACAGGATCTCCATGGAAGAACCTCGGTCACTGTTGTCCATAGACAAACTGTTATTCCACCCACAGCAGCAAGTTCATAGTCATCGTCACACTCCCAGACCACAAAACAGCCATCGGTACCACAGGCATGGGATAAAAGACGGCCATACTCGGCAAACCATCCACGAGCACAGGCTCTGAATGCTGGCATTGCAAAACTCCTGTCCCTTGAAATGCTGTCATTCAGGCTGGTGGAGACTGACAGTTTCAGGAACTTTATGGCATTGGCAGTCCCACAATATAATGTGCCAAGCCGAATTTATTTCAGCAGGCAAGCCGTCCCTGCTCTGCAAAAACATGTCGAGGGAAACATTAAACATGCGCTACTAAACGCCGTCAGTAGCAGGGTCCACCTGACCACCGATGCGTGGACCAGTACCCATGGCCAGGGACGATACCTTTCCCTCACTGCCCATTGGGTCAATGTTGTGGAGCCGGGTACAGATCTTGCCAGTGGCGCTGTACGTGTTCTGCCAACTCCAAGGATTGCAGGAATCCAGTCTGTACACATTGATTCCTCCTCCTACTCCAGTTCCTCAGAATCATCGCTGCATGAGCCGTCACGGTATACCTCCACATGGATCCGTGAACGCTTACCTGTTGCGACCGATATGAGCACAGCCGTGGCCAAACGTCAACAGGCCGTCCTGAAATTAATTTCCATGGGGAATCGAAGCCACACAGCGCAGGAGCTCTGGGATGCCATCAAGCAGGAGAGCGACGTGTGGTTTTTGTCAGCTAATCTCCAGCCAGGCTTGGTAGTGTGTGACAATGGCCGAAATCTGGTGGCAGCTCTGGGCCTTGGCAACCTCACTCACATACCATGTCTGGCACATGTGCTCAACTTGGTCGTGCAGAGTTTTTTGAGGGACTATCCGGATCTTGATGCACTGCTGCACAAGGTCCGCCTAGAGTGCGCTCACTTGCGACGTTCCAGCATGGCCAGATCGCGCATTGCAGCTCTGCAAGTCAGATTTCGCCTTCCTGAACATCGCATCATATGTGACGTACCCACCAGGTGGAATTCCACGTTACATATGTTGGAGCGGTTGTGTGAGCAGCAGCCAGCAGTAATGGAGTATCAGCTGCAACAGGCGCAATCAACTCGCAATTTGCGCCGTTCACACTTCACCACTACTGAGTGGGCCTCTATGAAGGACATCTGCGACGTTTTGCGTGCGTTTGATGTCTCAACGCGGATGGCGAGTGCAGATGATGCACTAGTCAGCATGACTGTCCCCCTTATCTGCCTGCTTCAGAAATCACTGAAAGCACTAAAGGAAGAGGTTTTGGAAGAGGTGGAGGATGAGGAGTCACAAATTCAATTACCTTCAGGACAGTCAGCGCAACGTGGTTCCTCACAAAGGGCTGGGCAGGGCTCACTTTGTGAGGAGGATGAGGAGGAGGAGTCAATGGAGGAGGAAGAAATCCCTACAGAGGGAGGTACACAACGCTCTAGTCAGTATGTAGAGCGAGGGTGGGGTGATGCAGAGGAGGCAGAGATGACGCCTCTTCCAGAGGACAGCCTTTGTTGGCCAGTTGGGAGTCTGCAGCACATGGTTGATTTCATGCTTCAGTGCCTGAGAAACGACCGCCGCATCGCCCACATTCTCACCACGTCAGATTATTGGGTGTACACCCTCCTAGACCCTCGCTACCGGGACAACTTACAAACCCTCATCACACCGGTGAACCGGGACCGTAAAATGCAGGAGTACCAAGACACACTGGTGCAATCCATACTGTTGTACATTCCAGCCGAGAGAGCTGCTGCTGCTGCTACTGCTTTACAAAGCAGCTCTGTGCGTCGAGGCAGTGTAGACACCTCTACAACAAGAGGGAGCAGAAGCAGCGCCTCTGCACAGGGCAAGAGCTGTAAGTTAGAAATGTGGCGAAGTTTTGTGACAGCGCCAGCAAGGTCTACACCATCCGAGACGGCTCCAGTCACCAGGAAGAAACGTTTCCGTAAGATGGTGACAGACTACTTGGCTTTCCCTCTAAGTGTACTCCCAGATGCCTCTTCCCCTTTCAAATTTTGGGTCTCTAAGTTGGATACATGGCCAGAGCTTAGCCAGTATGCATTGGAGGTGCTGGCTTGCCCTGCTGCCAGTGTATTATCTGAGCGCGTCTTTAGTGCTGCAGGTGGTGTAGTAACAGACCGTCGCATGCGACTATCCTCAGAGAATGTAGACCGGCTTACTTTTCTGAAAATGAACAAGGCATGGATCTCACCTGAATTTGCCTGTCCGTTTTCAGATTAAATAACTGTTTGGCAACGTTTTCCATGTCTCCTGTTATGTTCATCTTTCTACCACCTGAACTCTACTCCCTGGGCTACAACACCGCCATTTGTTGCTCGTAAGTAATTGGCAGGGGTACTGACTCCTGGCCAGCCTGGTTACAGCACGACAGCTGTTTCCTGGCAGTGTGAACGTCAATTATCCTCCAATAAGTTGTGCTGTCGTGTTGCATTCGGGTTAGCCGACTCTATGGTGCCTGCAGTTTAGGTGATTCCTATGTGTGCTGTGGGATATGTAAATAAAGGCTGTTTCCATTGTGACAATAGGACAAGCACCCACTGTAGGACTGTGTGATTCGGTAACTGCGGACGGCTTGCGTCCTGTCAACTTACATTTTCATGGGTGCGTTCTGCTACCCGTCCGGGGTCCAGTACCGTCAACTGGTTCTCCCCAGTGCCTTTGGCCTAGGTGCCTCCATCTCCGTATCCGAGTTCCACCAACGTCTGCTGGTCCTTGGTAGTGCTTTGGAGCACAGGTACCTCCTGCTTAGTAACCGTGTCACAGTAACGTCAGCTGGTACTCGGTTGTGACATTGCCTCTTTTCCTTCTGCTGCCCCTCCGGGTTCCAGCACAGTCAGCTGGTTCTCGTTACTTCCATTGTCTCTTGCTCCATCTGATACCCGTCAGGGTTCCAGTAACGTCAGCTGGTTCTCGGAAATTAGACGACCTTAAAGACCACCCAGAAGAAGATGACGACAACAAGGACGACGAGCATGAAGCCAACCAGCCTGAACACCATCACAAAGAAAAAAAAAAAGATTACCCAGAAGAAGATCACCAACAGGACAAAGAAGGTTAAGACAAACTACAAGATACAGAACAAGAGACAGAAGAACAATAAGCAGAAGATCAATAAGCAGAAGAACATGAAGTATAAGACCAAAATGAAGAGCAAAATATATGCTCTAAATTCTAAGCAGAAGAAGACTAAGCAGTGTATGGGGGTGAGTCCGTTCCTCCTCATGGTGCCCCTGGAAAATGCCTGCTGCTGCTGCAGGCTAAATTGAACACGGACAAATACTGTTGTAATTTAAATCTTTTGTGACAGCAAGAACGGAAGGATGAACAATTCATACTTTTACAGTTTACAAGTACAGGAATCTCTGTCACAAATAAGAATATGATGAAGAAGATGAAGAGGAAGAAGATGAAGAATTTGAATATGAAGAAGATTAATTAGTTTAATAATAACAATATGAGTAATGTAAACAAAAACATGAATAGCAAGTAGTTTAAGAAGAAGATTAAGAAGGTGAAGATGAAGAATAATTTGATGAGAAAGATGATGCTGCTGAAGATTATGAAGGAGAAAGTGTGGCACTGGCAAAAGTTAAAAAGGTGAAGAGCATGGAAGTTGTGAAACATACATATTTGCCAAAATAGAAAAAAGGTTAACAACATTGTCAATTTGTTAGTCAATCCAAACGTATTTAAAAAAATATATATATTAATGCTATTCCAATAAACATGTATGCCTTTATTGTCTCATCAACCTCCCCCAATACATTCTACATTACTCTTTGTTGTTTTCCTTCATGTACAATTAACCAACAAGGCAAGAATGGGTTTTTTTAATGTCGATATTTGGTTCCCATAGACTTACATGGGACTTCCGGTATCGGAATCGGATATCGACGATATTTAGTGATATCGGCGATACCATTCCGATCCGATATTTTTAGATATCGAGCAGTATCGCTCAACACTAATTGTCACATGTGGTTCATGAATTTTGCACAAAAAATCTCAACTTTTTTCTTCTCTTTTACCTTATTTGCACCTTTGTAGAGAAAAAAAAATCCCATGCTCCACTAAAACGTTGCAAAAAAAGTGCAACAATTGAAGTCGGCCGTAAAATCGCTCCACGGCAGGATTGGAGTATGTTGCGACCACGCACCACAATTGTGGATACCAGGGCTATGGGGTACTCGGAGCCGAGCCCATGGGCATCTATGGGAGTTGTCACTGGTAGCGGTGGCTCG
Organism: Oophaga sylvatica; assembly: GCA_033576555.1. Lineage (NCBI taxonomy): Eukaryota > Metazoa > Chordata > Amphibia > Anura > Dendrobatidae > Oophaga > Oophaga sylvatica. The sequence continues at coordinate 24,929,669 of JARQOD010000004.1, forward strand.
GTCCGTGGCCCTGGCGGTCGTGCAATGGGGGATATTTACAGGGGATTATTAGGATAGGTAGTTCGTGATGCCACCTGTGGTTTCTGGTAATTGTACCAGCGCTGCTATGAGGACTTTCACAGGGGATGTTATGGGGCAGCTGGGTGGTAAGTCTCCCACAGGCGAGACGGGTCCCTGGAAGTCTATGGTGGAGATGATGCAGGGTGTAGTAAGAATTCAGTCACACACAAGGTAGTTCCTTTTCATACCTTTTACTGCTGATGGTTCAAGCAGATCCCGGGAAGCTGGTCGGGGTGGAGAGTGCACTTTCCAGTAACAGCTGAGCAGGTTAGAGGCCTCCTTAACTTCCAATGTGTAGGTGAGTCCAACTTGCCTGAAGCGAAGTTAACTCTGAAACTCCAGCTTTCTCTATAGCTGTACTGCCCGGCCAACGTTGTGGTGGAGCCTTCTAAGTGATGAAACTAGGTCCTTACTTTTGTCGTGCACTTGACTCAAAATCCCTGTTCCACCTGACTCCGGTTACGTATTGACACTGAGGGCTGCTCTCTGCGACCTGTAGTCCAGATGCCTCCGGGTTTCTTGTTACTATGCCTGAAACAGTAGCAACACTTCGGACCCCGGTGTCCGGCAATTTAGTGCAAGTAATCCAATACCTGTAGCACTTTTCTGTCTTCTCCACTGTGCCCTTCGCCCTGCTTCCCGCTTTTAACATAAGCACTTGTGGCAGTTGTGGAATAATGTCAGCTTCATCCAGAGCTCGCTGCACAGCTCTCAGTTTCCTCCAAAGTCCACACAGGACCGAGACTGAATGGCTGCTCTGTCCTTGAGACAGAAGCTAACAGGCTGAACTCCACTGAACACTAAGCTCCACTCAGACTGATCTTATCTCAGACAGATAACTATCCAGGGAATGACTCACTCCTAAGCCTCCCGGAGCTAACTATCTGACTATCTCAGACAGGAAACTATCCAAGGGATGACTCACTCCTGAGCCTCCCGGAGCTAACTGACTGAAGTCACTCCTCTCTCCTACGCTCCCTCCTGACTACTCCCTCCTGCCACGTGTCACTCCCCCTTATATCTCAGATAGGCGTGTCTGAAAGTGTGAGTGACAGTGAATGCACATCAAGCGTTGCTGTTACCTTCTAGTGCACTCTCCTGGACTTTTATGTGTGCCTGCGTAGCTGGGCTACACATCCCCCTTGGTAAAACACAGCACTCCCGGGCTGTAAAAGACAAAAAGAATATTTTGTTTTGCAATAACAATAACATTTCAACATATTAACACTTCCCATCCGGGAGGTAAGACTCCTTAAACGTTACAATATGTACAATGAAGAATACAAAAGTATCAAAACATCAAAACATTTTTTAAATATTCACAGTATAGGCAGTATTCTTGTGGAGGACCCGCACCAAAAACCTCCCACGTGGGTCCTGGGTGGGCTGCAGGACTTTATTGCAGACCTCACTCTGGGCCCCACCATACGGGTTTTTCTTCTGAGGTAGATAATAGTAGTGGTTTCATGTAAAACCAAGATGATGCACCGTAGCGCAACTATTTACAAAGATCAGTTCTGGGCTGGCACAGTCCTCAGCCTCTCAGTCCATGAAAGGTTAAATCACATATATTCTTCAAGTATTCACATGTCAATAACTTTCATATTCACATTATAATTCTAACGGTATTTACCCAACCAGGGTATACTATGCAATCAACACATTATTTAACTTTCTTCAAAATTCTTTAACTCTCTTTACCC
>JARQOD010000004.1:24931531-24995669 GCA_033576555.1 Oophaga sylvatica
CCGGTTCCCATGAGTTGTCCTCCACTGGGTAGCCCTGCCATTTAATCAGATATTGTAACTGATTTCTATAAAACCCTGGAATCTAAAATCCTTTCCACCACAAATTCTTCCTGACCATCGACTGCACGGGTCAGGGCAAGGAGAGGAACGTCCAGGAAACGTATTGGGTGTCGCAGCCTTTAGTAGGGATACATGAAAGACAGGGTGGATTCTCATAGTTCTGGGCAGTTGAAGACGACAAGCAACGGCACTTATAATTTACTAATTTTATAGGGTCCAATGTACTTATGTCCCAACTTAGACGATGGAATCCTTAACTTAAGATTCTGGTTGACAGCCAGACCAAGTCTCCTACCTTGAAAGCTGGTGCAGGTTTACGAAATTTATCTGCTGCTTTCTTGTACCTTTCTTGAGCCGATTCCAGATTTTCCTTTAGAAGATCCATATTCTTCTGTAAAGACGTGATTCTTTCAGCCACTGCTGGTAAAGGCGTTTCTATGGGAAATCGTGGTAGAATGTTAGGATGATAACCTAGATTAGAGTAAAAAGGAGACTGTTTAGTGGAGGCACTCTGAGAGTTGTTATACGAGAACTCAGCTAATGGAAGTAGATCCACCCAATCATCCTGTAGGTGGCAGATAAAGCAGCGGAGATACTGCTCCAGGTTTGATTGGTTCGTTCGGTCTGTCCATTAGTCTGGGGATGAAAAGCAGAAGAAAGGTTTACTTTAATGTCCAATGCTGCACAGAAATTTTGCCAAAACCTAGAAGTGAATTGCACCCCTCGATCCGAAATAACCTCATCCGGTACTCCATGTAAGCGAAATACATCTTTAATCATCAAATCTGATGTCTGTTTTGCAGTGGGTAAGCCGACACAAGGGATAAAATGAGCTGCCTTTGTTAGACGGTCAACCACCACTAGAATGGTGTTCTTCCCTGAGAGGTTGGTAACTCCACAATGAAGTCCATAGAAATGGATCCCCACGGGCGGGACGGGGTGGGAAGAGGCTGTAACAGACCAGTTGGTGAGGAGCGAGGTGTTTTGCATCTTGCACAGACCTCACATGAAGTGACATAATTCAAAACATCCTTCCTGCAAGTGGGCCACCAAAAGAAACGAGAAAGAAATTCCTGTGTCTTTAGAATTCCTCTATGCCCAGCTATCTTGGAATCGTGAATGAGTTGCAATACTCTTAATCTGACTGTTTCAGGAATATACAGACGTTGTCCCTGAATCCACACACCATTCTTAAAGACAAGACTTACGTCCCTTGGGGGTTGTGCAAAAAAGGAATCCGCATGGTATGCTTCCTTGATGTCCTTAAGTAGGTCTTGATTATGAATTACTCCTAGGAATCTAGAGTCAGGAAGAATAGTCTTAGGAGGAGTAATTGGACGTGTCTCTGCTGAGTAAATCCTAGAGAGTGCATCAGCCTTTCCATTGCGCGATCCTGGTCTATAAGAGATGATAAAATTAAATTGGTTTAAGAAAAGATTCCAGCGAGCCTGGCGAGGAGTCAGGCACTTAGCCGACCTGATAAACTCAAGGTTACGATGGTCTGTCAGGACGACTATTTGCTGTGCAGCTCCCTGAAGAAGGTGTCTCCATTCTTTGAAGGCGGCAATAATGGCCAACAACTCTCTATTGCCCACATCGTAGTTCCTCTCAGCCGAAGACAACTGCTGGGAAAAGAAGGCACAGGGATGCAAGACATTCTTCTCACCTGTTCTCTGAGAGAGTATAGCTCCAACGGCACAGTCTGAAGCATCCACCTCTATTATGAAGGCAAGCTCGGGGTTGGGATGTACTAGGATAGGTGCAGTGGTAAATTTATCTTTTAGACGGGAAAATGCTTCCTGGGCTTGGGGAGTCCAGGAAAACCTAGACTCTTTCCGGGTAAGTTGAGTGATAGGTGACACTACCTCAGAGAAATTTCTAATGAAACGTCTATAGAAGTTGGCAAACCCGATGAAGCGCTGTACCTCCTTCACATTTCTAGGACTTGGCCAATCCTTGATGGCTTGGGTTTTGCTTCCATCCATACTAATTCCTTGTGTAGACAGTACATACCCCAGAAATTGAATTTCGGTCCTATGGAATTCACACTTTTCAAGTTTGATGTAAAGATGATTTTGTCTTAGACGTTCCAAGACCATTCTCACATGTCCATGATGTTCCTCTGTGGAGTTAGAAAAAATTAGAATATCATCCAAATAAATTACCACGAATGTATCTAGGAGATCCCTGAAGATGTCATTCACCAAGTGTTGGAAAGTGGCTGGGGCGGTACTCAGACCAAAAGGCATAACTAGATATTCAAAGTGTCCATAGCGTGACCTGAATGCAGTCTTCCATTCATCCGCAGGTCTAATACGGACTAAGTTATAGGCCCCACGAAGATCTAGTTTAGAAAAAATTTTGGCATGTCGCACTCTCTCCAATAACTCAGGGATTAAAGGCAATGGATAACGGTTTCTAATAGTAACCTTATTGAGTTCCCTATAGTCTACGCATGGTCTCAGAGATCCATCTTTCTTCTTTACAAAGAAGATGGGTGCACCTGCAGGAGATGAAGAGGGGCGTATGAAGCCCTTGGCTAGATTTTCATCTATGTAATCCTTTAAAGCCTTTAGCTCGGGCCCCGCCAGGGGGTAGATCTTACCAAAAGGTATCTCTGCTCCAGGCAATAATTCAATTGGACAATCATATGGACGGTGAGGAGGAAGCTGGTCAGCGTTCTTCTTGTCACATAAATCCACATAGTCCTGGTATACAGCTGGTAGTTCAGGGACTGACATGATTCCTTTAGGAACAGAGCAAGCTGAAACTTTTGGACTCATCTGTTTCTCTGGAAAGTGTAATTCCTTGGTCTCCCAGTTAATGGTAGGATTCTGAGCCTGCAGCCATGGTAGCCCTAGAATAATGGGAAAGTGGGGAGAAGAGATAAGCATAAAGGACAGTTTCTCTTGATGATCTTTACCCATAAGAACCCTCAAAGGCTCTGTTTCCTGATCCACTGGTCCAGAGGTCAGCAGGGAGCCATCCACAGTTTCCATCTGTACTGGAGTAGCCTTCTTCACTGAACGTATTCCCTGTTTCAGAGCAAAGGAGACATCCATAAAATTTCCACTTGCCCCTGAGTCGATCATAGCAGAGCTAGACACCCAAGCTGAGTCAACCCAGAGTTTGATGGAAAGAAAGCAATGAGAATTGTTTTTCTTACAACTCAGCTGGGACACCGCTGAGGAAACTTGAAAAATGGCAGCGTTTACACAGTCAACGTCCTCAGAGGTAACGGAGTTTAAGTCCGAGAAATCAAGATCTGTTGCTGCAGATCTCTCTGGAGCCTGAGGCTCGGACCTGACAGATCCCCTCTCGCAACACTCACAATGAATGAGTGCTGCAGTAGTCTTACGAGAACGGCTGGGGCAGTTTATAATGAAGTGCCCTGACTTACCACAATAGAAACATAGATTCTCCTTAAAACGATGTTCCTTGCGTGCATCACTAACCCGTCGTTGTAAAGAGTCTACCTGCATGGGTTCAGGTTCAGGTTCCCGTGTAATCCTACTCAAAGGTTCCTTAGCTGGAGAGGAAGGTAGGAAAAGGTTAGTACGATTGCTTTCGAACCATCTCTCTTGCCTGCGTTCAGTCAGACGAGTATCAATACGGATGCAGTAGTTAATAAAGTCACCTAACGCAGTGGGAGGGTCGGCACGAGCAAGTTCATCCTTAATCAGTGGAGATAACCCCTTTCGAAAAATAGATTTTTTGGCGGAACTGTCCCAGGTGGTATCAAGGGCCCATCTCCTGAAATCCAAGGCATATTCAGCTACCGAGTGCTTACCTTGGCGCAAAGCTAACATGGCTGCTTCAGCTGTTGCACCTCGATTGGGGTCATCAAACACCTGCCCCATGGCTGAAATAAAATCATCAAGGTGATTCAAACAATCATCCTCAGTCTCAATCAGAGGGTTTGCCCACATTAAAGCCTTGTTGGTAAGCAACATAATATATAGTAAGCACCTTAGATCGTTCAGTGGGAAATTGTGAAGCATGTGCAGAAAAAAAAAGATTGCATTGATTAATAAATCCCCTGAATTTCTCACGTTCACCGCCAAAACGAAAAGGGGGCAACTTGGGAATCCCAGCACTCGGGGCTACGGCAGGAGCCTGGACTCGCCCCTCTAGAACCTCAATCCTGGCTCGCAAATCCTGGGTAGTCTGTCCAACCACTTGCAAATTGTGATTATTGAGGTCCTGTAGATTTGTAAAACGGGTCTTTATATTCTGCAAATCTGCAAGGATATTATCAGTCACTCCGCAAAGTTCCTTTATGCGGGCCTCCATTTTCCAGATCTTTTAAGACAGGATTACTGGAAGAAGAGGAGAGAAAAAAAAAAACAATAGTGTTCACCTGTGGCAACACTGCAGAGAGAAAAAAAAATTAAGGGAACTGCTCACCTGGAATGGTTGTGAGAAGTCACAACCACTATCATCACAGAAAGTTTCAACCAGACATCTGATATCCAGAGTTACAGCAGACAAAAAGAGAAAAGAAAGGAAAAAAAAAAAAACAATAGTGTTTACCTGTGGTAAACTGCAAAAAGAAAAAACTTAAGGGAATTGCTCACCTGGAATGGTTGTGAGAAGTCACAACCACTGTCATCACAGAAAGTACAACTGGACGTCTGATATCCACAGTACAGCAGACACAGCTTTCCCAGACCCAGCAGACACTAACGTTTTGGCTTCAGAATCTTGTAATGTATGTAGTACAGTTCATATAGCGTCTTGTGCTTGGGTGCGATGAAAACACAGGAGTCACAGGTTTGATATAGAAAAGTCCTGTATTACTTCATACAAGTTGGCAGAAATAGTCACACAGTTTGCAGACACAGAAACAGGAGACACAGCAGGCCAGAGTAATCCAAGCTCAGCAATCACTCTCCAATACAGATTCAGGATCTTCTTCTCTGTTACCGTAAGTCCATGCAAACGTGGGTCTTTCAAGAGCAGGGTTCAGAGTCCACAAGTGCTTCAGAGTTCCTCAGTAGTAATAGCTGGAGTACAAGGTCCAAGGCTTACAGGAGTCAAGTCACAGATTCACTGCAGGCTAGATTCTGAAGCACTGATTGCTCAGCTGTGGCTGCTTAAGAAGCAAAGGAGAGAATCAGGGCGGGAACATGCAAGCTGGAAACTCCATTTTGACTGAGGGCAAGATAGCTGCAGCAAGACAGAAAGTAAAATGGCTGACGAACAAACTGAGTTTCAGGAATATATACATAGAACCTTACACAGATTTCCAATCCAAAACAGGATTATGAGACTGTAACCAAGGGAAACCCAGTACGATAATGTCATGCAGATTATACAGAACCAAAAATTTGCAGCTCTCCTGATGATCAGGTTCAACCCTCATTATCACCTGAGTAGAGAACTGAGGTTTATTCTCAGCTAAAGGGGTAGAATTGATCCCCAGTAGGGGAATAGACTTCCGTAGGGGTATCAAGGGAAACCCACAACGTTTAGCAAAATCAAAATCCATCAGGTTAATAGCTGCTCCCGAATCAACGAAAGCCTGAGCAGAAAATGAGGACAGAGAGCATATCAGAGTAACAGTTAATAAAAACTTAGTCTGAACACTACCCAAGACAACTGAGCGTGCAAAACGTCTTCCCGCTTAGGGCAGACTGAAATAGCATGAGAGGCATCACCACAGTAGAAACATAACCCATTGCGCTTTCGAAACTCATGACGCTGTGCCCCAGAAACCACTCTATCACACTGCATGGATTCAGAAGCAGGTTTACAAGGCAACACTATTCCACGCATACTTCTCCGCTCACGCAAACGTCTGTCAATTTGAATCGCTAATGACATAGAATCATTGAGACCAGAGGGGACAGGGAATCCCACCATAACATCCTTTACATTATCTGACAGACCCTTCCGAAAAAGGGCTGCCAAAGCGTCGTCATTCCATTTGGTCAGGACTGCCCACCTACGGAATCTCTGACAGTATAACTCAGCGTCATCAAGCCCCTGATATAATGCCAACAAGGCTTTTTCAGCTTGATCAGTGACATTAGGCTCATCGTACAATAACCCCAAGGCCTGAAAAAATGCATCAACATCACTCAAAACAGGATCCCCAGGTTTCAGGGAAAAAGCCCAATCCTGAGGATCGCCGCACAGGAGAGAGATGACAATTTGAACCTGCTGCGCTGCGTTCCCTGAGGACTTAGATTTTAAGGCAAAAAACAATTTACAATTATTTTTGAAATTCAGAAACTTGGCTCGATCCCCAAAAACAAATCTGGCATGGGAATCCTAGGTTCCACAACAGGCAACCTAGCAAGATAGGTAGCAATACTCCGAACCTCAGTGGCAAGCTGATCCACACGGCCAGACAGCTGTGCAAACTCCATTGAGAGAAAAAATCCTCCCCAGCACCCAGAGATACAGAGGGAAAAAAAAAATGCAACAAACAGAAAAATATCTCTGACAACTCTGACAACCTTTTTTTTTTCTTTCACAATATTTTTCCCTTCTGTGAGTACCATACAAATTTTCAATTTTTTGATTTTGTGATACTGTTATGTTTCGGTAGCTGAGGAGTGCAGTTAAAAAGGCAATACACCAGAGAAGTTGGAATCTATGAGATTGCAGTACCCTGACTAACCACCACAACTAGAGGCAGCCGTGGAGCGTTCCTACGTTGGTCCTAGACGCCTCGTCACAGCCTGAGAAACTAACTACACCTAAAGATAGAAAGAGGAAAGCTATCTGCCCCGGAGCAGATCCCCAAAGAACATAGAAAGCCCCCAAACATGTAATGGCGGTTAGACAAGAAGAAATACTGACACAGACAGAAAATATTATGAGCAAATGTTGGGGCCCAAACTACCTAAATAGAAAAGGATAGGAAGGGCACTTACTGCAATCCCAAAAAACCCTGAAAAGCACCAACTCTACTAATTTCAAAAACACCTGAGATCACACGACCTCTACCACCTAAATTAGTTCTCTGGTGTAACAAAATCAAAACAGCAGCCACTGAAAAAGCTGGAAAAAGCAAATGTACAAACATCAGTGGCTGAACTAAACTAAGAGGGCAAAAGCCCCCGGAGGGGACCCTAAAGGCCCCCACAGAAGTGCAGGACAAAATGCAAAAATCAAGCACAAAAAACAAAAAGAAGAAAAAGTCTTATCTGTTAGCAGGAGATGCAGACACGACACAGCAGGCTACAAAGGAAACAGGAATCAAGGATTGAGACCAGAACAATTGATCACCGGCAACCCTGATGGGAAGGCGACTCCCTTATATAAGACCAGTCAGTAACACCTGATTCCCAATCCTCACAATCTTCACTGGACAGTCCAGTACCGCTTGTAACCACCAGAGGGAGCCTCTGCTCAGAACTCAGATCAAGTCCATTCACAACAATAATCTGTGCAGCATATGGGGGCATAATCTGTGGAGCATCATATGGGGGCATAATCATTTTTCACCCTAGGCTTATACGCGAGTCAATAAGTTTTCCCAGTTTTTTGTGGCAAAATTAGGGGGTCGGCTTATACACGGGTCGGCTTATACATGAGTATATACGGTAATAATTAAATTTTTACTACTAAAATGTTGTTTTAGTCCCAAGTTTTATTTTTTATAAGGGTCAATAGGAAAAAATGGACCTCTCAGTTTGTTGTGCAATCTGTCCTTGAGTGCACCAACACCCTACATGTTCAGGCACAGTGGAAAGCTTAGGAGTAGTGTTGAGCATTCCGATACCGCAAGTATCGGGTATCGGCCGATATTCGCGTTATCGGAATTCCGATACTTAATTCCGATACTTTTTCAATATCGTATACCGGAATCGGAAGTTCCCATAATTCTTTGCGAGGCAATGTGATTTTAGTCAGCCAATGAGGAATCCTACGAAGTGTGGGCACATCCTGTAATGCTGCGGTCATCTTAACTAATGGCATGGCTGTGATTGGCTGCTGAAATGATGTCAGAATGCACTATAAAAGGCGCCGCCGCCATTTTAGCGTCACTGTGCTGTGAATTCAGATAGGGACAGAACGCTACTCTGCTGACTCTGAGGGACAGTTAGAGATTGCGATTTAGTGTACTGTGCTGTAGGCAGGCTATCACCAACCGCTGTGTAAAGCTTCCTTTTGCCTGCAGTGTTGTTTTAACAGCTCTGCAAGGTGTGTGTGAGTGCAGGTGACGCTGCAGTTTGCTCTGCATCCAACGCTGTCTGTAGGCATCTGCACGTGTCACTCACAGACTCTTTTTTTTTTTCTTTAGTGTAATTCTAGCTGCTCCATTCAATAGAAATTATAGTGTGATGCGCTTCCATCCGTATCCAATACATTGGTTGCAAACACTATAGAAGTAGACAAAGGAGTAGCCTTTCACAGATTGTGGACAGTTGTGTTTTCAGTGTTCACTTCAGTCTGTGTTTTTTATTTTTTGAGTGCATATCACGCTCCAGTTACTTGTTCAAGCACTGCTGCTTGTACTCTGCTGAGCGTGTCTCAGTGCCTCATCCTTTTCATTTTTCTCCAATTGGTGCTTCTCCATTATATTTGAAAAAAATCGAATCTATTAGTGTGACGCGCTTCCATCCGTATACAATACATTGGTTGCAAACACTATAGAAGTAGACAAAGGAGTAGCCTTTCACAGATTGTGGACAGTTGTGTTTCAGTGTTCACTTCAGTCTGTGTTTTTTATTTTTTGAGTGCATATCACGCTCCAGTTACTTGTTCAAGCACTGCTGCTTGTACTCTGCTGAGCGTGTCTCAGTGGCTCATCCTTTTCATTTATCTCCAATTGGTTCTGCTCCATTCCATTTAAAATCTAATCTATTAGTGTGACGCGCTTCCATCCGTATACAATACATTGGTTGCAAACACTATAGAAGTAGACAAAGGAGTAGCCTTTCCCAGATTGTGGACAGTTGTGTTTCAGTGTTCACTGCAGTCTGTGTTTTTTTTTTTTTGAGTGCACATCACGCTCCAGTTACTTGTTCAAGCACTGCTGCTTGTACTCTGCTGAGCGTGTCTCAGTGGCTCATCCTTTTCATTTATCTCCAATTGGTTCTGCTCCATTCCATTTAAAATCTAATCTATTAGTGTGACGCGCTTCCATCCGTATACAATACATTGGTTGCAAACACTATAGAAGTAGACAAAGGAGTAGCCTTTCCCAGATTGTGGACAGTTGTGTTTCAGTGTTCACTGCAGTCTGTGTTTTTTTTTTTTTGAGTGCACATCACGCTCCAGTTACTTGTTCAAGCACTGCTGCTTGTACTCTGCTGAGCGTGTCTCAGTGGCTCATCCTTTTCATTTATCTCCAATTGGTTCTGCTCCATTCCATTTAAAATAAATCTAATCTATTAGTGTGACGCGCTTCCATCCGTATACAATACATTGGTTGCAAACACTATAGAAGTAGACAAAGGAGTAGCCTTTCCAGATTGTGATAGTTGTGTTTCAGTGTTCACTGCAGTCTGTGGTTTTTTTTTTTTTTTTAAATGCAATCACGCTCCATTTACTTGTTCAACCACTGCTGCTTGTACTCTGCTGAGTGTTTCATGGCTCATCCTTGTCATTTATCTCCAATTGGTTCTGCTTATTCCTATTTAAAATAATTCAATCTATTAGTGGACGTGCTTCCATCCGTATACAATACATTGGTTGCAAACACTATAGAAGTAGACAAAGGAGTAGCCTTTCACAGATTGTGAATAGTTGTGTTTCAGTGTTCACTGCAGTCTGTGAGGTATTTTTTTTTTTTTTTTTAAATGCAGATCACGCTCCATTTACTTCTTCAACCACCGCTGCGTGTACTCTGCTGAGTGTCTGTCACTGGCTCATCCTTGTCATTTTCTAAAATTGGTGCTGCTTTATTCTATTTAAAATAATTCAAATCTATTACAGTGACGTGCTTCCATCCGTATACAATACATTGGTTGCAAACAATATAGAAGTACACAAACGGGCCTTTCACAGCTACTGAACATGGGTTTTTAATTTTTAACTAAAATATGTATTTTTTCAAATGACACAAATATAAGTAATGTTGAAGAGGAATAGTCCTACATCCATTGTTTGCACAATATTACAGTGTACATCATGTCCCTTAATCAACAATGTATTATTATATTTACTTGTATGCTTTTATTTAAAAGCCAAGAACACAGAAGGATAACCTTCGCACTGCAGCTGTTGTCAAAGTTCAACCCACATTATGCACTTCCAACATTGCAGCATTTGAGGCATGATGTGAGTTGGATTTGTCAAAGTTATGGAGTGAGAAGGTTCACCATCAGTACCCTATAGCATAAGTATGCTTTTGTGTTAGCATTTGTGTTAGACATGTGGATATCTGCCATAATATGTCACAATTATTTAGTTACAGATTTGTTACCAACACTAATCATTGAATGGTTTTAAATTTGACGTTTCACTTGTTTACAGCTTAGAAATAAGGGTGTAGCCTGATATCTATGTGTAGCACTAGCCACTTTAACATGTCATGTTTTTTTCAACATGTGTAGCTAGGTAGCAGTAATTTTTGCCGGACACACAGCAGGGGAACAGCAGGCGTTACTGAACCCCACAAACACATCATCGATTGTTTTGATCTGTGCATCCAACACTTCTGAGCCCAGGGTCAAGGAGGGTGTAGCCTGAGGCCTAGTATGAGATGTTTGAACTTTAATTTGAACTTTAATTTGGAGTTAGCAGCATTAATTTTTGTCAGACACGCAGCAGGGGAACAGCAGGCGTTACTGAACCCCACTATCACTATAGCTTGTGTATTGGTCTGTGGACACGACACTTCTGAGCAGCAACTGGCAGTGTTGTAGCCCAGGGAGTATAGCTCAGGTGGTAGAAAGATGAACATAACAGGAGACATGGAAAACGTTGCCAACCAGTTAGTTAATCTGAAACCGGACAGGCAAATTCAGGCGAGATCCATGCCTAGTTCATTTTCAGAAAAGTAAGCCGTTCTACATTATCGGAGGATAGTCGCATGCAACGGTCTGTTAGTACACCACCTGCAGCAGTAAAGACGCGCTCCGATAATACACTGGCAGCAGGGCAAGCCAGCACCTCCAATGCATACTGGCTAAGCTCTGGCCATGTATCCAGCTTAGAGACACAAAACTTGAATGGGGAAGAGCCATCTGGGAGTACACTGAGAGGGCAAGACATGTAGTCTGTCACCATCTTACGGAAATGTTGCCTCCTGCTGACTGGAGCCGTCTCGGATGGTGTAGACATTGGTGGCGCTGCCACAAAACTTCGACACATTTGGAACATACTGTTCTTGCCCTGTGCAGAGGCGCTGCTTGTGCTCCCTCTTGTTGCAGAGCTGTCTCCACTGCCTCGACGCACAGAGCTGCTTTGTAAATCAGTAGCAGCAGCAGTGCTCTCGGCTGGAATGGAGAACATTATGGATTCCACCAGTGTGTCTTGGTACTTCCGCATTTTACGCTCCCGGTTCAACGGTGTGATGAGGCTTTGTAAGTTGTCCCGGTAGCGAGGGTCTAGGAGGGTGTACACCCAATAATCAGACGTGGTGTGAATGTGTTCGATGCGGCGGTCGTTTCTCAGCCACTGCAGCATGAAATCAACCATGTGCTGCAGACTCCCAACTGGCCAAGAAACGTTGTCCCCTGCAAGAGGCGTCATCTCTGCCTGCTGTGCATCACCCCACCCTTGGTCTACATACTGACTAGAGCATTGTCTACCTCCCTCTGGAGCGATGTCTTCCTCCTCCATTGACTCCTCCTCATCCTCCTCACAAAGTCCTTCAAATACATATAAATTTACAAAATTTAAAACTCAAAATTTAAAAACTTTGTATCATAATTCTGTAACATCAGTTTATGGAAACACAATAGCATTACAAAAGGATAGACAAAAAATGTACATTATGTGCTTTGTAAATACATTAAAAGTTTGTAATGGTTATGAAAATATAGACAGCGACTCTGGAGGTTCAATTGTTGATACAGCATGGTACTTTGAAAGTCCTCCAGCCCTTTGTGAGGAACCACGTTGCGCTGACTGTCCAGAAGGTGATGGAATTTGTGACTCCTCATCCTCCACCTCTTCCAAAACCTCATGCCTTAGTGCTTGCAGTGTTTTTTGAAGCAGGCAGATAAGGGGGACAGTCAGGCTGACTAGTGCATCATCTGCACTCGCCATCCGCGTTGACTCATCAAACGCACGCAAAACGTGGCAGATATCCTTCATAGAGTTATTCGCCACTCATTACACTGGCAGTGGCTGCCCATTCATTATAGGATCCAATTCTAATTACTGGTTCTCACCAACAAAGCTCTCCACAGCGCAGCACCCCCCTACATCTCCTCCCTTATTTATATTTATCGGCCTAACCGACTGCTGCACTCTGCAAACGACCTTCGACTAACCTCTGCACTAATCCGTACCTCCCACTCCCAACTCCAAGACTTCTCCCGCGCTGCGCCAATCCTCTGGAATGCTCTACCCCAAGAAATTAGGACTATCCGCAATTTGGATGGTTTCAGGCGCTCCCTCAAAACACATTTGTTCACAGTGGCCTATCACATTCACTAATCAAAGTCATTCTATGTGTAATTCTGTGTGTGTAGCCCATTCACTATCTCCATGCATCCCTCACTCCCTTAAAATGGCTGGACCATCATTGTAAAAACACCATTGTATATAAACACCTGTACTTTGTATCTCCCCCACCTCATTGTAGATTGTAAGCTTTCACCAGCAGGGGCGGCTGATTTTGCTTTAATTATTGTATTGTTAACGTTGTTACTTATGACTTGTGTTTTGAAACTGTTAAACTGTAAAGCACTGCGGAATATTATGGCGCTATATAAATAAATAATATTATTATTCTTATTATAGAGGCCCACTCAGTAGTGGTGAAGTGTGAACGGCGCTAATTGCGAGTTGACTGCGCCTGATGCAGCTGTTACTCCATTACTGTTGGCTGCTGCTCACACAACCGCTCCAACATATGTAACGAGGAATTCCACCTGGTGGGTACGTCACATATGATGCGATGTTCATGAAGGTGAAATCTGCGTTGCAGAGCTGCAATCAGCGATCTGGCCATGCTGGAACGTCGCAAGTGAGCGCACTCTAGGCGGACCTTGTGCAGCAGTGCATCAAGATCCGGATAGTCCCTCAAAAAACTCTGCACGACCAAGTTGAGCACATATGACAGACATGGTATGTGAGTGAGGTTGCCAAGGCCCAGAGCTGACACCAGATTTCGGCCATTGTCACACACTACCAAGCCTGCCTGTAGATTCTCTTCCAAAAACCACACGTCGCTCTCCTGCTTTATGGCATTACAGAGCTCCTGCGCTGTGTGGCTAAGATTCCCCATGGAAATTAATTTCAGGACGGCCTGTTGACATTTGGACACGGCTGTGCTCATATCGGTCGCAACAGGTAAACGTTCACGGGTCCATGTGGAGGTAGACCGTGACGGCTCGTGCAGCGATGATTCTGAGGAACTGGAGTAGGAGGAGGAATCAATGTGTACAGACTTGATTCCTGCAATCCTTGGAGTTGGCAGAACACGTACAGCGCCACTCGCAAGATCAGTACCCGGCTGCACAACATTGACCCAATGGGCAGTGAGGGAAAGGTATTGTCCCTGGCCATGGGTGTTAGAACCCTCTTGTTAGGTTTTGTTTCAGTTTGCTGGTCACATGACCTTTTTTCCCTATTTAGTCTGGCTCCGCCCTTCTGGCTTTGCTTGACTTCATTGTATTATCTACTGTTAAGCTAGCCGGGTGCTTAGGTGCCTTAATCTGTCAGTTTTGCTTGATGTTAGGATCACAAAGTATTTATTTTTCTGTTTAATTATCCATGCTACAATTTATGTTAGGAGGTGTCCACCTTTTCTCCCAGTCCCTAGATCTTGTAGGGATTACTCCCTCGCAACAATAGGTCTTCGTTCACACTAGATGAGGACTTTAGCGGGTCTGGTCGCAGGATCAGGTTCCCCGTTACATCGTAGGGATTCAGCTTAGTTGTATTGTAGGGACAGAATTCCCTTCTTTCCTTACTGGTTGTAACAGATCATAACAATGGGTACTGGTCCACGCATCGGTGGTCAGGTGGACCTTGCTACTGAGGGCTTTTAGTAGCGCATGTTTAATTTTTCCCTCAACATGCTTTTGCAGACCAGGGACGGCTTGCCTGCTGAAATGAAATCGGCTTGGCACATTGTATTGTGGGACTGACAATGATATTCAGTTACGGAAACTGTCTGTCTCCACCAGCCTGAATCACAGCATTTCAAGGGACAGGAGTTTTGCAATGCCAGCATTCAGAGCCTGTGCTCGTGCATGGTTTGCGGAGTATGGCCGTCTTTTATCCCATGCCTGTGCTACCGATGGCTGTTTTGTGGCCTGGGAGTGTGAGGATGACAGGGAACTTGCTGCTGTGTGTGGAATAACAGTTTGTCTCTGGACAACAGTGGCCGAGGTTCTTCCATGGCGATCCTGTGAGGAAGCAGAACCAGCTGTGTGTGAGCTCGATGAAGAGGCTTCAACACAACCTGAAGATGTAGGTGCTGCTGTAGGTTGGCCTACATCTCCAGTGTGTCTTTGTAACTCAACTACGTGCTTTGTCCGCACATGTTTCCACATATTTGTGGTATTGAGGTGACTGACACTTTTAGCTATTTTTAATTTTTGATTACACAGCTTGCATTTCACATAGCAAATATCATGTGCAAGTGTGTGAAAAAAGGACCACGCAGTGCAAGTCCTGGGAGCGCACGTTTTGACTTTTGGAAGACAACTGCTCCGAACAGGTGCCAAACTGGAGGCTACAGGCAACCGAGTCTGCAGCCTAACTCTCCCTCCTGTTTGTACCGTTGGGGCAATGTCTTCCTCTATCTTCCTTCTATCACTAACCATTTCTCTAGGCCTCTCCCAGCTTTCAACCAAAGTACTGGTTCTCAGCCACAAAGCTATCCACAGTGCAGCACCCCTCCTACATCTCCTCCCTCATTTCTATCTATCGGCCTAACCGACTGCTGCGCTCTGCAAACGACTTTCGACTAACCTCTGCACTAATACGTACCTCCCACTCCCGACTCCAAGACTTCTCCTGCTCTACGCCAATCCTCTGGAATGCTGTACCCCAAGAAATTAGGACTATCCACAATTTGCATGGTTTCAGGCGCTCCCTCAAAACACATTTGTTCAGAGCGGCCTATCACATTCACTAATCAAAGTCATTCTATGTATTCTGTGTAAGTGTGTGTGTGTCTCTAGCCCATTCACTATCTCCATCCCTCAGTCCCTTAAGATGGCTGGAACATCATTGTAAATGCACCATTGTATATAAACACCTATACTTTGTATCTCCCCCATCTCATTGTACATTGTAAGCTGTCACGAGCAGGGGCGACTTATTTAGCTTAAATTATTGTATTGTTAACGTTGTTACTTATGACTTGTGTTCTGAAACTGCTAAACTGTAAAGCGCTGCGGAATATGATGGCGCTATATAAATAAATATTATTATTATTCCTCTGAGCTGCTCCCACCACCTTCCTGTTCCTCATGCCATGTTGGGTCTTGGACCTCATCATCTCCACTACCCTCTTCCAACACCTGCTGTTGGGTGGTCTGGCCAGCACCATGCTCAACAGAAACTGGCACCTGGGTCTCATCATCATCAGATGCGTTCTGCGGTGTGCTGACCATCGGCACTGTCTCACCCGCCTCTTCAGATTCAGAGAGACACAGCTGTTGCGCATCACTGCATACTCCCTCTTCACATTACAGAATGCTGCTTGGCTGGGCCCCTGTTTGCAAGCCAATAGATTCTGAGAACAGAAGCAGACACTCAGCTGGCTCCTGTACAGAACTCTCTGACTGCCTGGCAATTTGCCAGGCGGTGAAGAGACAGATGGTTGCCCAACAGTGCTGTGGTCCTGAGAGGAGGTGGAAGCAATTGAAGTCGATGCATTGGCTGACATCCAAACAACAACGGCTTCAATTTGTTCTTCCCGCAGCAGGGGGGTACTCCGAGCTCCTACAAAAGTGCGCATAAAGGAACGCTCACGGGGAAAATTGGTGGATGCTGTGTCACTGGGGGCCGCAGCAGCCACAGAATTCCCACGTCCTCTCCCTGAAGAAACTCCACGACCACGTGCCTTACTCCCTGCCTTCTTCATCTTGGTAGATTGATAAAGAAAGTCTGAAAAGTTATAAGGTCTAAGTGTGGTTATTCCACAGAGACTGCAGTGAACACTGCACACAACTGTTCACTACCCAATGCGTCTCAGCAGGAAGGCAGTCTGTGCGTCAAAACAAAGGCACAAGCATACATCCATATACCCTGTTTATAAAGCTATATAAAAAAAATTATGTAGTAGTGACGCACACTTTATTGAGGTACAGTATTACATCGCCATTCACCATCTGTGGCTATGCAGTCTCATCTATATATACCTTATCTATCTGTTGTCATGCTTCCAAGTCGACAGTCAGCCATAAATAGCAATTTTCACTATGCACTATGCACTTTTTAAAGGTTATGTTTGTTAATAAAAATGATTATTGCCACATATTATGAGTATTACATGATGGAAATTGTATAATTTTGTATAAAATATTTAGTGACATTATTCAGCAAATGGAACATTTTAGTAATATCACAGATAACTTGTAATGCTGATGATGTTTTGAAGTCAGACATTCATTGTCTATACAATAAAAATGGTGTACATACTGTTACTTATCCATCATTAATGGATTCAGATATGTACTTGTATGCTTTTATGTACAACCGTATAGCAGATTCCTTAACTAATTTATTTTGTGGTTTGCATTGCTGTTCAACATGTTAATGTATGTGTTTATGTTTGTCAATTCTTTATTTATCTAGATATTAGTTTAAATGAAATCATCATCTTATGGTAGTAAAGGTTATCTTTCTCTTGTTTGAAGTATAGACATTTAAAATTGACAGGTAACAAGGAAATTACTTGATCTAGTATTTAAACATCCTCCTTGACCCTGGGCTCCAACACCGCCAGTTGTTGCTCGGAAGTGCTGTTAGCACAGTCAACACTTGCTCCTGTGTTACTGGGGTTCAGTAACGTCAGCTGGTCCTCGGTTGTGCCATTGGCTCTTTTCCTTCTGCTGCCCCTCCGGGTTCCAGTACCGTCAGCTGGTTCTCCGCAGTGCCTTTGGCCTAGGTGCCTCCATCTCGGTATCCGAGTTCCAGCAACGTCTGCTGGTCCTTGGTAGTGCTTTGGAGCACAGGTACCTCCTGCTTAGTAACCGTGTCCCAGTAACGTCAGCTGGTCCTCGGTTGTGCCATTGGCTCTTTTCCTTCTGCTGCCCCTCCGGGTTCCAGTACCGTCAGCTGGTTCTCCACAGTGCCTTTGGCCTAGGTGCCTCCATCTCGGTATCCGAGTTCCAGCAACGTCTGCTGGTCCTTGGTAGTGCTTTGGAGCACAGGTACCTCCTGCTTAGTAACCGTGTCCCAGTAACATCAGCTGGTACAAGATTGTGCTACAAATACAAGATACAGAACAAGAGACACAAGAACAATAAGCAGAAGATCTAAAAGCAGAAGAACATGAAGTATAAGACCAAAATGAAGAGCAAAATATATGCTCTAAATTCTAAGCAGAAGAAGACTAAGCAGTGTATGGGGGTGAGTCCGTTCCTCCTCGTGGTGCCCCTGGAAAATGCCTGCTGCTGCAGGCTAAACTGAACACGGACAAATACTGTTGTAATTTAAATCTTTTGTGACAGCAAGAACGGAAGGATGAAAAATTCATACTTTGACAGATTACAAGTACAGGATTCTCTGTCACAAATAAGAATATGATGAAGAAGATGAAGCAGAATATGAATAAGAATAATAGTTTAATAAGAAGAATATGAGTAATGTTAACAAAGATGAATAGCAAGAAGTTTAAGAAGAAGATAAAGAAGGTGAAGATGAAGAATAATTTGATGAAAAAGATGATGCTGCAGAAGATTATGAAGGAGAAAGTGTGTGAAAAGTTAAAAAGGTGAAGATGAAGAGCATGGAAGTTGTGTAATATACATATTTGCCAAAATAGAAAAAACGTTAACAACATTGTCAATTTGTTCGTCAATCCGAACATCTTTAAAAAAAAAAATATTTATGCTATTCCATTTGATTGGGTTAAACATCTATGCCTTTAATGTCTCCTCAACCTTCCCCAATACATTCTACATTACTCTTTCTTGTTTTCCTTCATGTACAATTAACCAACAAGGCAAGAATGGGGTTTTTTTAATTTCGATATTTTGTTCCCATAGACTTACATGGGACTTCCGGTATCGGTATCGGGTATCGCCGATATTTTAATGTTATCGGTAGTGTTGAGCATTCCGATACTGCAAATATCGGGTATCGGCCGATATTAGCTGTATCGGAATTCCGATTCCGAGTTCCGATATTTTCGTCATATCGGATACCGGAATCGGGATTGTCACTGTCACTGTCAGTGTCCGTCGGTCGGGTCTGTCAGGAGTCAGCGGCACTTACCTGGCAGAAGATCTCCGGCGGTCACGTCCTGCACTGCTTCATGGCCGCCATCTTCTTTCCCGGCGGTCACATGCAGTTTCTCGCGATAACTGCAGTGACTGCTGGGTAATCGCGGCCGTAAAGCAGTCAGTCCGATGACGTCACCGCCGGGGAAGCAGGTAATCAGCTGTGCTGCGTTGCAATGACAGGCTCTGCCTGTCATTGCGATGTAGCAGAGCTGGATCGTCGTGGGACTGTCGTTATGGACTGCGTCGGACAGGTGGTATACTGTTGGTTTGTTTTTTTTCTTTTTTTACAGGAGATCGATGGCGTCGCAGGAATGAGAGTACAATAAAAAAAATGAAAACTGTGTTGTCTCTTTTATTTCATTAAAAGACTTTTTTCTTGCTTTGTCTTTTTTTTATACATTTAATAACTTTGGGATTAATAATGGATCGGTGTCTTATTGACACCTCTCCATTATTAACCGGGCTTATTGTCACCGTGCAATCAACGGTGACATTAACCCCTTATTACCCCGCTTGCCACCGCTACAGGGCAAGTGGGAAGAGCCGGGTAAAGTGCCACAATTGGCACATCTTTTGATGCGCCAAATGTGGGGCTGCTGTAGCCTGGTATTATCAGGCTGTTGAGGGCCAAAATCCATGGGCCTTGACAGTCTTTTAATACCAGGCCGCAGCAGTCTGCATTTTACTTGGCTGGTTAACAAAAATAGGGGGGATCCCCACGCCGTTTTTTTTTCGAGGGGATCCCCTATTTTTGTTAACCAGCCAAGCTAAGCAGACTGCTGTGGCCTGGTATTATCAGGCTTGCAAGGTCCATGGATATTGGATCCTTACCAGCCTGAAAAACCAGGCCTCAGCGGTCTGCTTCATCTGGCTGGTTAACAAAAATAGGGGGGACCCCACGCCAATTTTTTTCGAGGGGATCCCCTATTTTTGTTAATCAGCCAAGATATGCAGACTGCTGTGGCCTGGTATTATCAGGCTGGCAAGGTCCATGGATCTTGGCTCCTTAACAGCCTGAAAATCCAGGCCTCAGCGGTCTGCTTCATCTGGCTGGTTAACAAAAATAGGGGGGACCCCACGCCAATTTTTTTTCGAGGGGATCCCCTATTTTTGTTAATCAGCCAAGATATGCAGACTGCTGTGGCCTGGTATATAGGCTGCAAGGTCATGGACTTGGCTCCTAACAGCCTGAAAATCCAGCTCAGCGGTCTGCTTATCTGTGGTTACAAATAGGGGACCCACGCAATTTTTTTCGAGGGATCCTATTTGTTAATCAGCCAGATATGCAGATGCTGTGGCCTGGTATTATCAGGCTGGCAAGGTCCATGGATCTGGCTCCTTACAGCCTGAACCCAGGCTCAGCGGTCTGCTTCATCTGGCTGGTTAACAAAAATAGGGGGGACCCCACGCCAATTTTTTTCGAGGGGATCCCCTATTTTTGTTAATCAGCCAAGATATGCAGACTGCTGTGGCCTGGTATTATCAGGCTGGCAAGGTCCATGGATCTTGGCTCCTTAACAGCCTGAAAATCCAGGCCTCAGCGGTCTGCTTCATCTGGCTGGTTAACAAAAATAGGGGGGACCCCACGCCAATTTTTTTCGAGGGGATCCCCTATTTTTGTTAATCAGCCAAGATATGCAGACTGCTGTGGCCTGGTATTATCAGGCTGGCAAGGTCCATGGATCTTGGCTCCTTAACAGCCTGAAAATCCAGGCCTCAGCGGTCTGCTTCATCTGGCTGGTTAACAAAAATAGGGGGGACCCCACGCCATTTTTTTTTCGAAGGGAACCCCTATTTTTGTTAATCAGTTCCCTCTGACGTCACTGATTGTGTCCCTGGCTGACCTGAAGTGAAAGTGGAAAGCAATCAATTAAGCTTTCCACTTAAGGGCCCGTCTCACATAGCGATATCGCTACCGAGATCGCTGCTGAGTCACTAGTTTTGTGACGCAGCAGCGAGCTCACCAGCGATATCGCTGTGTGTGACATTCAGCGACGATCAGCCCCCCTGCCGGGTATCGCTGATCGTCGCTGAAATGTCAGGACCTTTGATCGCTGGTTTCCCGCTGACAGGCACACATCGCTGCGTGTGACAGGCGGGAGACCAGCGATCCGCTGGTAACCAAGGTACACAGCGGGTTTCCAGGCGCGGGGCTGTGCCTAGAAACCCGCTGTGTACCTTGGATACCAGCGCCCTGATGCAGGGAGCTGGTATCCAAGGTACATAGCGGGTTTCCAAGCGCTGCGCGGTGCTGGAAACCCGCTGTGTACCTTGGTTACCAGCGGATCGCTGGTCTCCCGCCTGTCACACGCAGCGATGCGTGCCTGTCAGAGGGAAACCAGCGATCAAAAAAAGGTCCTGACATTTCTGCGACGATCAGCGATACCCGGCAGGGGGCTGATCGTCGCTGAATGTCACACACAGCGATATCGCTGGTGAGCTCGCTGCTGCGTCACAAAACTAGTGACTCAGCAGCGATCTCGGTAGCGATATCGCTATGTGAGACGGGCCCTTAAGCGATGTTACCCGCAGTGTCGCTGTCCCAGATCGCTGCCTGAGCTGCCTGTTTGGCAGCTCAGCAGCGATCATGTAGCGATACACCAGCGATCCTGACAAGTGCATATCGTTGTCGGGATCGCTGGTGTATCGTTATGTGACACCCATCCTTTACTCTCCTGTCAGGCAGGAGAGGAACTCATCATTTGGGGTTTACTGTGAGGCTGCAGCATTAGCTGCGGTCCCTGCAGTAAACATTAACCCTTTCTGAAGGATTACACCGTGGGACCTGACTGTGCATGGGATAGGTAAGAATAATTTTGCTTTTTTATTTTATTTTTATTACAGGAAATGGTTTTTGCAGTAAAATAAAAGATGGTCAAAAACATGTGTCTTTATTTCATTAAAATGATTTTTAATTAAAGTGTGTGTGTTTTATTTTTATTTCATGCAATAGGATTAATAATTGATAGTTGTCTAATTGACAGCTCTCAATTATTAACCTGGCTTAAGGTCACCTTTCAATAGCAAGGTGGCTTTAACCCCATATTAACCCATTCGCCACCGCTACAGGGCAATGGGAATAGACGGGCAAAGTGCCAGAAAGGGCGAATCTAATTATAGATTTGTCTTTCCTGGGGTGTCTGGGGGCAGATGTTAGTAGCCGGGGGGGGCAAAAATAATGGTCCCTCTCTGGGCTATTATTATCTGCCCCCACTCACTGGCTTTGTCTGTCTGGTTGCGAAAATAGGGCGGGAGCCCACGCATTTTTTTTCAGCAATTTTACACCTCATATATATATATACATGTCATTGAATTTGTGACACATATATATATATATATTTATATTTGTAGTTCATACACTTCTACATAGTATAATAGCGCTAATTCAATTGCCGGCTTTTGTGAAAATGCAGAACCCGACATGAAATGACACTTGGTGTACATAGGGTTAACCATGTCTTTTCATGTCCTTTGCTATCTAATTTGCACAAACAATTAAATCAGACTATGTGTGCAAAATTTCACACCTGTAGGGTTAATTAAAGGTGTAAATTCGTAGCAAAAAAGTCCGTTTTTTTTACAACGAATTTACACCTTTAATTAACCCCTACAGGTGTGAAATTTTGCACACATAGTCTGATTTAATTGTTTGTGCAAATTAGATAGCAAAGGACATGAAAAGACATGGTTAACCCTATGTACACCAAGTGTCATTTCATGTCGGGTGACCCGACATGAAATGACACTTGGTGTACATAGGGTTAACCATGTCTTTTCATGTCCTTTGCTATCTAAGGCCGGAGTCACACTGGCGACAAAATCGGACGACTGCAATGCGATGAAATATCGCATTGCAGTCGGACCTATGTTAATCTATGGAGCAGCTCCCAGTATCAGATTTTTTGTGGTCCGTTTTAAACGTCCGTGTACAATCGCAGCATGCTGCGATTGTCACGATTGTCGGTCGACAATCGCCAATGCAAGTCTATGGGAGCGATGAAAAATCTGATTACAAACGGACCACACTGTGTGACTTGCGATGAAATCGCATCGGTGTCCTTTAGAAAAGCCGGCAATTCATCCCCGCCTATACTGTAAAATCACACTGACAGCTTTAATAAAGACTAGAAAGAATAGATATATACACATAGAACACATACATATATATATACATGTCATTGTGACATGTATATATACATATATTTATATTTCCTAGACTTCTACATACTGTAATAGCCGCTAATTCAATTGCCGGGTTTTGTGAAATCACAGAAGCCGACATGAAATGATACATTGTTTCCACACATTTAACCATGTAATTTCATGTATTTTTATATATGTTTGAAACATACAATTACATGAGTGTATTTGTGCAAAATTTCAGACATGTAGGGGTTAATTAAAGGTGTAATTTCGTTGAAAAAAAATGCGTGGGCTCCCGCTGTATTTTCTCCACCAGACAGACAAAGCAAAGCGAGTGGGGGCAGATAATAATAGCCCAGGGAAGGTGCATTTTTTTGTGCCCCCCCTGGCTACTAACATCTGCCCCCAGACACCCCAGAAAGGGCAAATCTATAATTAGATTCGCCCTTTCTGGCACTTTGCCCGTCTATTCCCATTGCCCTGTAGCGGTGGCGAATGGGTTAATCTCACCTTACTGTCACCTTGCAATTGAAAGGTGACCTTAAGGCAGGTTAATGATTGATAGCTGTCAATTAGACAACTATCAATTATTAATCCTATTGAAGTAAATAAAAAAACACACACACTTTAAGAATAAATAATTTTAATGAAATAAAAACACATTTTTTTGACCATATTTTATTTTACACTAAATCCGTGCGAAGCCATTGATCTCCTAAAATAAAGAAAAAGAAATAAAACAACATTATTCTTACCTATTCCGCCGATCTGTCACGTCCCACGCTGTAATCCTTCACAAAGGGTTAACTAGCTTTGAGCCAAGCAGTGCAAGTAATCCTGCATGCTCAGCTCAAAGCTCATGAATGAATAAGTTCCTCTCCTGGCGACAGGAGAGGATGTGTTTCATGAATGAAGCTTAATTGATTGTGTCCACTTTCCCTTTAGGTCAGGTCACTACAGTTAAATTGGCAAGAAATCAATTAAGCTCCATTCATGAATCTATTCCTCTACTTTCGCTGGGAGAGGAACTTATTCATTCAGGGGAATACAGGTCTGAGACAGCATTATTAGCTCTCTGCGACCTTAACCTGTTAACCCTTTCTGATGGATTACACCGTGGGACCTGACTGTACATCGGATTGGTAAGTATAATTTTGCTTTTTTATTTTATTTTTATTACAGGAAATGGTTTTAGCAGGAAAATAAAATATGGTCAAAAACTGTGTGATTATTTAATTAAACTTATTTTTTATTAAAGTGTGTGTGTTTGATTTTTCTTTCATACAATAGGATTAATAATTGATAGTTGCCTAATTGACAGCTATCAATTATTAACCTGGCTTAAAGTGACCTTTCAATTGCAAGGTCATTTTAACCCCTTATTAACCCATTCGCCACCGCTACAGGGCAATGGGAATAGACGGGCAAAGTGCCAGAAAGGGCGAATCTAATTATAGATTTGCCCTTTCTGGGGTGTCTGGGGGCAGATGTTAGTAGCCAGGGGGGGCACAAAAAAAATGTACCCTCCCTAGGCTATTATTATCTGCCCCCACTCGCTTGCTTTGTCTGTCTGGTGGAGAAAATACAGCGGGAGCCCACGCATTTTTTTTTAACGAATTTACACCTTTAATTAACCCCTACATGTCTGAAATTTAGCACACATATACTCATGTAATTGTATGTTTCAAACATATATAAAAATACATGAAATTACATGGTTAAATGTGTGGAAACAATGTATCATTTCATGTCGGCTTCTGTGATTTCACTGAAGCCGGCAATTGAATTAGCGGCTATAACAGTATGTAGAAGTGTAAGAACTATAAATATATGTATATATAATATGTCACAATGACATATATATATATATATATATATATATATGTGCTCTATGTGTATATATCTATTCTTTCTTTTGGCATTTAAATACTATTCTTTTGGATCCATTATATGTCAGTTTTGCAAGCCTGCGAGAAAATCTCGCAAGTCGGATGAAAATCGGATGTTACAAGGTACACACACATGCGATTAAATCGCATCTTTGAAGGAAAATCGGATGCCAGAAGGATGTGTGATGTTTTTATTTTGATCCGATTGTCGACCGTCTAAAACGGACCGATTTTTTGTGGTTGTGTGTGACTCCAGCCTAATTTGCACAAACAATTAAATCAGACTATGTGTGCAAAATTTCACACCTGTAGGGGTTAATTAAAGGTGTAAATTCGTAGCAAAAAAAGTCCGTTTTTTTTACAACGAATTTACACCTTTAATTAACCCCTACAGGTGTGAAATTTTGCACACATAGTCTGATTTAATTGTTTGTGCAAATCAGATAGCAAACGACATGAAAAGACATGGTTAACCCTATGTACACCAAGTGTCATTTCATGTCGGGTGCTTCTGTCTTTTCACTGAAGCCGGCTTTACCCGGCAATTGAATGAGAGGATATTTTACTATGTAGAAGTGTATAAACTATACATATATGTATATATATATGTCACAATGACATGTATATATATAATATATATATGTATTCTATGTGTGTATATTTAGTGTTTACAAGGAAAGAATGGGTTTTTTTTAGTTGCGATATTTTGTTCCCATAGACTTACATGGGACTTCCGGTATCGGTATCGGGTATCGCCGATATTTTAGTGATATCGGCGATACCATTCCGATTCCGATACTTTAGGATATCGGAAAGTATCGCTCAACTCTAGTTATCGGCGATACCATTCCGATTCCGATACTTTTGGATATCGGAAAGTATCGCTCAACTCTACTTAGGAGGGAAGGAGCGCCATATTGTATTGCAGAGTTTGTTATGGGTTAAGGGTGCCATGACGCACTGGAAAAGCCCCTGAGGTGCCAGAACTCCTGAAGACCCTCACAGGTGACACCATTTTATAACCTATACCTCTTAATGATTTCATCTAAGGGGGCAGTGATCATACTGATATCACAAGTGTGTAAGAGAATTTTATACCATTGGGCAGTGAGGAAAACAATTATTAAATACCCCATATGTGGCTGTACAGTATTTCTTCACCACACAGCAAGACTCGGGAGGGAAGGATATCTATTTGACTCTTGGAGAACAAATCATAGAATAGTTTGCGGACTCCACGTACAGAGCCCTTAAGTGCTAGAAGAGCAGAATCCCCTCTCAATTGACCCCATTTTGGAAATTACACCCTCTAGATATTTATCTACAGGTGCAATGTGATTTTGACTCTATGGGTGTCGTCCAGAAACAAGCAGCAGTGGATGTTGCCGAGTGAAAAATGCCAATCTGCCATTGTAATGCCCAGTACGTTGTAGTGCCCAGAACATTGTAGTGCCCGGACATCATGCCCAGCTTGTGCTTTTGTAGACATGCACCCATATATTAAGTGGGCTCTCTGAATGTGGTTTAGGTACACTGTGATGCTCAGAAGAGAAGGGGAGGGGGCATTTGAATTTGGGAGCACAGAATTCACTGGATTTCTTATGGAAGGGAGGAGTCATAGTGCTTTTCCAGAGCCTTTAACCTACCTCTAACGTGGAAGTACCCTATATTTCCATTGACAGATGATGCACCATAGTGGGGACTTGTTTTTTCTGTGGATTGAGTTGAACTTTTATTGGAAACATTTCACATAACATTTTGGATCACATTTATTTTGTGCTCTACGCTGAGCACTTACATAGAGATTTCCATCTAAATCTCTAAATTACATGATTCAGATGAAACCCCTGAGGTATCCATTTACTAGAATAAGGCAGCAGAGTTACTCTGGACCCTGTTCAGCGTGTATCCTTTTTTCCAGACTCCTAACAAGAAGGACGCTGACGAATCACAGGTCCTTTGGCGTCCACATTGGCTCCATCTGCCTCATTATAGGGAATCTTCCGCCAGAGGATCTGTCTGAATCACATTTTGAAGAGATTTATACGGAAATCCCGGTGTGAGTGCTCAGCGTAGAAAGCAGGATAAATGTGAGCCGAATCTTACTGCGATCTTTTGGCGCCAAAATGAACAAATCAACAGCAGGTGAAGCATTGGTTTTATTTATTTTTTGTGCCATGCCTCATGGGTTATAAGTGACAAGACGACTTTATTCTCTATAATTTTTTCATATTTCTGCCAACAGAGTCATGTGAGGGCTTGTTTTTCGCAAGACAAATTTATGTTATTATTGGTACCATTGGCTGACCCTGAGATCATCATGACGACCTCAGGGTGGAAAAGGCAACGATCAGGCCCTCGCGATGTCTTCGTGGGGACGCCGATCGGAAAAGAGAGGGAGCCTCCCTACTCTCCCAGCCTTCTAAATGCTGCAATCGCTACTGATTGCAGCATTTAGGGGGTTAAATCGCCCAAAATGGTGAGGGTACTGTTCTAGTCGTGACGGCAATAACTTACACAGAGCACCTGGCGATGATCAAGCAATAATTTATTTTTTATTTTGTGAAAAAGTTGCAAATTAAGTCAGAGATTGACTTTGAAAAACATTGTATGTTTTACATGTCATCTTCACAGCCCTGTCAGCAGGAGATGAGTGTGTTGATCTCGTAGGAGGCAATGACTTGTCCTCTTATATGATTATGTTCATAAGCTCAAGGTGGCATTTAATATGTTCAGTGTCATGAAATAGATGAGGACAGAACAATTTGCAGTCAATAGGATCATAAAATAATCCCAGTGACATAAAAGCAGTGTGTTGATCTTGTAGGAGGCAGTGACCTATCAACTGATAATTATTTTACTAAGGACAAAACTACTTAAAACAGGAAGCTCAGTAAAATATGAAGAAGGTAAGAGCGGTAACACACATGATATTCTATTGGCAGAGTTGACAATATCCAAGATTGTTATTATTATTATTATTATTACTACAATTTTTGAGGATGTTCCTCATGAAAAAATTAATTAGAAAGGATAGATTTTTTCATATTCGGTTATATAGTTATCCACCATGATGAGCTGCATTGAGTGGTCTGGCAGCCATCCATTCCTCCCACCTACATCGAGATTAATGGGGGATCACCAGTGTTAATTGTTGGCTGGGAGATCTTTCAGCTGGCACTTAATAGAGGTCCAAGCAGATAATGGAAAGGGCAAAATATTCCATTACAAAAATAAGAGATGTGAGGATTCTTTTGAGCTGACGCAGGAAGATTGTGACACACAACGAACTTATATTTGAAGTGCAAACATTCCGTCTTTATAAATTCGGGGAGAAATCTGTGCTGGTTTTCATTTATTTTTGTTTTATGTTGCTCTTATAAAATAGTTGTAGGCCCTCGAGGGTTTCTCACCTAAAATGAGTACTAAAACCTTCTACAGCCGAAAATATAAGCAACGTTTCTTCATATATTGGACAGAATGGAACACAGCATCCAAACGATAAAGCAAAAGAATGTAGTTCTAAGCTGTATACTAAGAAACATTAATGTAAAATATCCACCCTTAAAGGGATTCTGTCACCATGTTTTTGCTATCACATCTGAAAGCAACATGATGTGCAGGCCGAGACCCTGATTACAACAATGTATAATTTACTGGGTTGCTTGGTACAGTTTTGATAAAATCAACATTATTTGCTGCAGATCTTGCAGTTTTCTGACTGCTGAGCTCTGTATAACCCCACCCACATCACTGGCAGCTTTCTGTGTACACTGTGTAAGGGGGCCAGGGCGATAGTCGTGGCAATGGGCTGTACTGATCCCACACCCTGGAGCCTCACAGATGAAATACAATGTCCTTCCTGCTGTGTGTGCAGTGTGCGCAGCAGGACAGTTACTTCAGTTGCTGGAGTCCTCTCGTCGTCTGTCACTCCGGCTTCAGACCCACGGATCTCATAAATCACTCCAAATAATAATAATCTTTATTTATATAGCGCCATCATATTCCGCAGCGCTTTACAGTTTAACAGTTTCAAAACACAAGTCATAAGTAACAACGTTACCAATACAATAATTAAAGCAAAATAAGACGACCCTGCTCGTAAGAGCTTACAATCTACAATGAGGTGGGGGAGATACAAAGTACAGGTGTGTATATACAATGGTGCATTTACAATGATGGTCCAGCCATCTTGAGGGAGTGAGGGATGGAGATAGTGAATGGGCTACACATACACACTTACACAGAGAATGACTTTGATTAGTGAATGTGATCCATGCTCAACAATTCAACTTTACTTAATGACAGGGCTTTCGTTACAAGTGCAGCACAGTTCCTTTGCAATGGCAGTCCTGACGCTTTCCTTGGCAGTCTCGGTTTCTCCCGGCCATCTCGGCCCCTCTGGACAATCCCTGTCCCACCGACTGTCTCGTCTGGCCATCCCGGCCTTTCTGGACAGTCCCTGTCCCGTCTGCACCATCCGTGCCTTTGGGTCCCCCAGCTTCTTCCCACTCCCCTCGTCCGGCCTCAGTAGGAGAAGGTAGAAGGTTCGCCATCTCAGCTGCGCCTAAATCCCAACCGTAGGCCCCGGATCCTCTTGGGGTTGGTATCTGTTGAAGGTGGTGACTAGTGATGAGAGAGTATACTTGTTACTCAGGTTTTCCCAAGCATGCTCGGGTTATCTCCGAGTATTTGGCCGTGCTCGGAGATTTAGTATGTGTCACCACAGCTGCATGATTTGCGGCAGGTAGACAGCCTGAATACATGTGGGGAATGCCTGTTGGTTAGGGAAGATCCTGACGCGCACCACATGTGTGTACCAGGGCTATGGGGCACTCGGCACCGAGCCCATGGAAGTCTATGGGGAATGTCACTGGCAGCAGAGCTCGGTCCGTGGCCCTGGGCGATCATACAAAGGGGGATATTTACAGGGGATTGTTAATTGTTCGTGACGCCACCTGTGGTTTCTGATCAGATAGACCAGCGCTGCAGGGTTAATCTTCTGAGGGGATGTTATTAAGCAGCTAGATGTTAAGTCCCCCACAGGTGGGACTGTTCCCTCAAAGTCAATGGTGTTGCAGATAATAAGTCAGTCACACACAATGCAGTCTCTTTCCATACCTTTACTTGTAGATGTTGCAGGTATGTCCCGGGAAGCTGGTCAGGTTGGAGAATGCACATTCAGGGAACTGCTGAGCAGGTTTAAGGCCTCCTTTCTCCTTAATGTGTATGTGAGTCCTAACTTGCATAAAGTCAAGTTTAACTCCTTCTGTAGCAGCTACGCCCGGCCAACATTGTGGTGGAAGTCTGTTGGATAGAACTAAGCCTACGTGGCTGATCAGGCCAGACTCCTGTTCTCCCTGACTCCAGTTACGTATCAGCACTTGGGGCTACCTTCTGTGACTTGAAGTCCAGCAAGGCCTCCGGTGTTTCTTATTACTAGGCGTGAAGCACTAGCAACGCTTCGGACCCCGGTGTCCGGTTTACTAAGTGAAGGTGATCTGTCACCTAGGTCACTTGTCCTTCTTTCTCCACTCGCCTGTCGCCCTGCTCTTGCCCTTAACATAAGCACGGGTAGCAGTGGTGTAGTCGTAAGCTTTCCTTCCAGTGCTCACTGACCTGTTCTCAGTTGCCTCGTTGTTATAACTGCAGTAGTTCCCTTCCTTCTTTCCTTCCAGACTCTGTCCAGAGCAGCTCACAGGACGTTTCGTCAGACTGTATACACGCTGTAGCTCCGAGAGTCACTTTCCACTTTCTAGAGAACACAGACAGCTTATTCTGAGGTAACTGTTTCATTTGCTTCAGTTGCAGCTCTGACTAGGCTAGAGTGCCTCATGAGGTGAGCTACAGGAGCTCCTTCAGATCTCAGTCTTATCTCCTCTCCCTCCAAGACTAGAACGACGAATCTCACTCAAGATGGATGGGATGACTCACTCCTGAGCCTCCCTAGGCTTGACTGACCCTGACTGCTACGTCCACACTACTTAAATAATCTAAGTTGCCCTCTGGTGGCAGTGTTAAGAAATGTGTGATGTGAATGAATATCAGGCTTCACAATTACCTTTCCTGTGCATTTTCCAGGAGACATGTGTGCCACGCGCAGCTGGGCCACACAATCCCTTCTCACAAAATCCCCCAATATGCATTAAAGGGAGCCTGACTTCTACCGTAGCCCTCCAAAAGTGGTGTCACCGTAAACTCTGCAAATTTTGAGCATGTGCACAACTTTCTACTTTCCTGGGAACCTGCAATGAAGTCGGGTGTCAGCTTCATTGGTGCACTGCGAGAGGCAGCAGTGAGACCGAATTCGGCCACCCATGAAGAGCTGGCGGAAATGCCGCTTCTGAAAATCATGAACAAGAGGAAGGATTAGTGCAGAGAAATAAATGCCCCCTGACTAGTCACCCACTGATTTATATAGCTCAAGCACAGGTTTAAAGTTAAAGGAGTTGTTCACTACTGCCCTTTCTCAATCCCTATGCTTCCCTCTTGTAAAGTAATAACACCTATACTCCACTCCGGTGCCAGCGCTGTTCCAGCGGTGTTTTCACTGACTCTCGTTGGGATCATGTGACATTGTTATGTCACCTGATCTATGCGCCCAATCAGTCATGGGTTCACTCTCTCCCTGCTTTCGAGCAAATTCAGATATTCAAAGTGAGAGCTATGGCTAATAAATTAATAACGATTTTCATCCTACATGACTATTTATTTATTGCAATAATATAATAACTTTTCTAATATACTATAATTAACAGGTCCCTATCGTTCCCTAGAATCATAGAAAGGTCGAGTTGGAAGGGACCTCCAGGGTCATTGTGTCCAATTCTCTGCTCAATGCAGGATTCACTAAACCATTCCGGACAGATGTCTGTCCAGCCTCTGTTTGAAGACTTCCATTGAAGGAGAACTCACCACCTCTTGTGGCAGCCTGTTCCACTCATTGATCACCCTCACTGTCAAAAAGTTTTTTCTAATATCTAATCTGTATCTTCTCCTTTTCAGTTTCATTCCATTGATTCTTGGGATTCCATGTGCAAATGAGAATAAGGATGATCCTTCTACACTGTGACAGCCCCTCAGATATTTGTAGACAGCTATCAAGTCTCGTCTCTAATCTAACTGCTTTAGTTTGTTTTTACTTTTTTTTTTACATATTTCCATTTTGATGACAATACATTTGAGAACCATCAGTGCATGCTGGGATACCCAAAGGTGACAATATCAGCGGGCAGAGACTGCGGTCTCTGCCACAGTCTCTGACTCCTGCCTGAAACGAAGGTCATGGGTGACGTCCACTTCAAGGGCTGGGCTAGTCCCTGCTCTACTGTGAATACATCAGTTTTCAATTCTCACTCTGTCACTCTGCAGTATTCTGAGTGCACAGTGACAGTGCACTCCCTCATCGGCTCTAATTAGAAACGTCAAGCCGGCAAGAGAGCGCACTGTCAGGGCACGATGTAAGGAGAGAGCGGGGAGCAGCTCTGCCCCTGATACTGACGTCACTTTCATTGGCGGGAGGTGATCAATGCTCCTCATGTTCTTTCCTTGACTGACAGATGGCTGTGCATCAGGTAACCACTGGCTGTCAGTCAAAGAGTAGGGTAGGGTGGAGAGAGAGGGAAAACAAGCAGGTGGGAAGCTGAATTTAAATGTTTGGCCACCATGATGCACCAAGCGCCGTACTTGGTTTGAACAGTCTTTCTGTGCTGAAAAAGTCCCTTTAACCTGCAGATCAACCCCAATAAATGCAGGAAAACAGCATTGTCTGACCTGACAGGTTCCCTTTAAATTTCACAGTGTTATTTTGGCTTTACGGCAGTTTGTATTCTGTAAATGTGATATACACCTTGCGCAATCCACAAATAGACAAACATATATATCACACTCACTTCATAATAAGTGGGCCTGTGTGCTCAGCCAGGGCTGAATTTGAGTCCTATTCTTGCCCAGGTAGACATAGAGATGTAGCAGAGCTGTAACAGTGATGTAGCAGACTAATTCAGATATTTAAAAAAAGCACAGTAGCGTCGTGGACACTGACTGCCTTAATACTCAGGTGGCGTCCCATCACCTATGCCAGACTCGGGAGAGTGACATCACAAGAGCATATTGAGTTGTTGCAGAGAGCCCCGGGGCAGATCCACGAGAGGTAAGGAGCATCAATATTGTACTTCATATGTAAGCTGTTCGAAGACAGTGCAATCAACCAAATATCAATAAATTGAGCTCAGAACCAAGAGGGAAAACAAGTATGATGGGGTAGGAACCAATTAAAATACTCCAAGAATCCCAAAAACCCAATTAATTTCTAGTTTCAAAGTATAAAACTGCCCAAGCAACTTTGTTACCGTCAGACAGTAAAGTGTAATGTGCTAAATAACCACAGACCTTTAAAAGGCCATCAAATATAAATTATGTAGGAAACAATAAAAGAATCCTGGCAGAGAAGCAGAATCTGGGTGGCCTTGACCAGGCTGGAGCTCCATAACATTGCTAGTAATTGTAGAGTTTTAAAATGCCTGCAGGAAATGCAAATTAAACAGGAAAAACCACAAAAAGTTCTAAATGTTACATTCTATTAATAAAAATAACGCCGCTATGAGAAAACGTTTTTCATCTTTTGAAAATAGGCCAACAAATTCAGCAGCTTAATGCGTTCCTTCCACCCAGTCTTTACAAAACAGCCAGACTTTGTGGGACAGTCTCGAATTCTTTGTAAACCAAGAGAGCAGCCAAAAAAGGTTCATATCGAGATTTTCCTTCAGTCCGAGGGAAAGATTCACTTTTTCTAAATACACAAAACAAGGCCATTGCACTCAGCACATACCCCGTCCGCCCACCCTAGCTTCCACCCTGGAGAATAAGACCTAGCATGATAAATAGGGTCAACTGTTGTCCAACACAAGGGATGTATGATGGGCATTTCCTTAAAGGAAATCTGTCACCAGGTTTTTGCTACCCAATCTGAGAGCAGGATAATGTATGGAGAGAGACCCCGATGACAGCAATGTATCACTTACCTGACTGTTTACTGTAGCTTTGATAAAATCACTGTTTTATTATTAGCAGGAGATAATCACTAGAGGACTAGTAAACCTACTGCCAGGTAGTCCTCCATATTTATGAGCTCTGTATAACCCCGCCCACACCACTGATTGGCTTCTTTCTGCCTACTTACACAGAAATCTGCCAATCAGTAGTGTGGGCGGGGTTATACAGAGCTCAGCATTTAAAGCAGATAAATCAGTGATTTTATCAAAACTACAGCAAGCAGCACAATAAGTGATACATCTCTGAAATCAGGGTTTCTGCCCCTACATTATGCTGCTGTCAGGTGGGGTAGCAAAAACCTGGTGACTGATTCCCTTTAATATCTTGCTAAAGAGAACCTGCCATCAGATTTTTAGTGGGTAAACCATGGGTATGGTACTTCAGCACTTCTATACAGCTTTACAGACATATTCTTATTAAAATTACCAATCTAGTAGAGAAACACTTTTTATATCTGTGGGCACAGTATGTTAATAGCAAACCTGGAGTCAAGGGGGCGGGGCTGTAACATGGCAGGGTCATGGAATCATGACTGTTATCATGCCTTTTCCCCTTTCTTTTGCGAACCCTTGGGACTTTGACATCAGCACTGATGGGCCAAAATTGTATGCATGCTCAGGTTTTTTTTCCTTTTACTAGTACAAGTGTAAAAACAGAGTGTAGAGTCAATATTCAAGGCCCAAAGGGTTTCAATCAAAGAGGAAGGGGCATAAAAGCCATGACTCCATGACTCTACCGTGCCACTGTACCATCCTCATGATTCCATGACTCTACCCTGCCACTGTACCATCCTCATGATTCCATGACTCTAGTGTACTGCCCCATGACTCTACACTGCCACTGTACCGTCCTCATGATTCCATGACTCTACTGTACTGCCCCATGACTCTACCCTGCCACTGTACCGTCCTCATGATTCCATGACTCTACTGTACTGCCCCATGACTCTACCCTGCCACTGTACCATCCTCATGATTCCATGACTCTAATGTACTGCCCCATGACTCTACCCTGCCACTGTACCATCCTCATGATTCCATGACTCTACTGTACTGCCCCCGTGACTCTACCCTGCCACTGTACCATCCTCATGATTTCATGACTCTAGTGTACTGCCTCATGACTCTACACTGCCACTGTACCATCCTCATGATTCCATGACTCTACTGTACTGCCCCGTGACTCTACCCTGCCACTGTACCGTCCTCATGATTCCATGACTGTAGTGTACTGCCCCGTGGCTCTACCCTGCCACTGTACCATCCTCATGATTCCATGACTCTACTGTACTGCCCCCTGACTCTACCCTGACACCGTACCATCCTCATGATTCCATGACTCTACTGTACTGCCCCCGTGACTCTATCCTGCTACTGTACCTCCCCCATGACTCTACTGTACCGCCCCATGACTCTACCCTTCTACTGTTCCTCTCCCATGACTCCATGACTCTACTGTACCGCCCCCATGACTCTACACTGCTACTGTACCGTCCCCATGACTCCAAGCATGCTAGTTACATATCACATGTGCCTTTGCAATTTTCCTTTATTTTCCAGACTGCCAATTGGCCAATTGTAATAAGGGATTGTTTTGAAACCCGGTTACACGTGTTACAGCACCATGCCATTGGTTTCCTCAATAAAAAATCTGATAGGTTCTAATTAACAAAATATTAGAAATAAGACTCATAATGCATTACTATGATACTTATGAGTAAGGACAAAAACGCAATGCTCCCCATTAGGTTTATTAAAGTAGTAATAGGATTCTATATTTTTTTACATTATTTTATATATAATTAATATTTTATTATTTTAGAGCGGTTTTGGTGACATTGGAGGGAGACGGGTCCAAACACAGGATTTTTGTCCAGGAGCCTTATACTGTCAATGTCCAAGTGTCCCCTCAGTGTACATAGTACTTTACATATGGAACACAAGGTATAGACCAGTCTATAAGGAGTAGATTTCCAACAACCGCAAGAAAATATTTATAACAATACAATTTATTAATATTTTCTTAAAAATATAAAGAAAAAAAATACAGACTGGAAAAACTTTTCCTACGCGTTTCACGCTCTTAGTCATGAGAGTCTATAGTGGATGGACTTGATGCCTCCTAACAAATGAAGTTTGATACTCTCAAATTGGCACCACTGTCCTGAAATAAAAAGCAATTTAATCTTCTTGGTCTGATCACTGAACCACTCATATACACTCTATGGGGAATTTATCAAGGACTAAGTGCCAATTTTATGGTGTAAAATAGTTTTTTTTTTTTTTACATCTTATGACATTCTTGCCTTTTGTAAAATGGGTGGGAAAGTGACCATATGAATTGCAAAAGAGAAAAGTCTCCATAAAAAGTGTAATATTTAAAGATGCACCAAATTTGTTAAAAACCATACAAATAAAAGCAAATCCAAGCGATAACACATCACTTTTAACTTTAGAAAAAAACCCTCATACAGTTTAGCACAAGAGGCCTACCTGACAGTAATCTAGGTGTATACTAAGAAGTGGAGATTGAAGGACCCCCTGGTATTCACCCTTTGTAAAGAGTTTTCTACTGTGGTACTTGGTTTTCTTTCAAGTAGTCTCCATTAGCAACCGCTGGAGATAATGGAAGCCAAGATGTGATCAGTGAAATGTAGTCAGAGAAGAGAGTTTGTCGTAGTTAGATTTTACTCAATATGGTCGGTGGTCAAGCAAAAGTCAGAGTTCCTTCAATATGAGAAACTGTCATGCGGTCAGGGCAGGCGGCAGACAAAAGTAAAGGTCAGGAAACAAGCCAGGATGATACTGGATGACAATTCCGAAAATAGATAAGAACCTAAAATAGGAAACAGCAGTGAGGGAGGGTCCCTAAAGCATACTGGGTCACCTGGAAATTGGTTGGGGAAGATGATCCCAGGGAGGAGATAGTATCAGTGGCTAAATAGCCGCAGCAGAGGAGCAGGAAGAGGGATAGGGAATGGAGTCCGCTGATGGACAGAGGTGCAGCAATAGTGACCGTGGAGTGGTAAAAAAAAAACTATGACAAGCTCCTTTTTCGCTCTTGAAAGCCACAAACCTATCACATGCAATCTAGTAGATGGTAGGAAGCTACTCATAACTATTGAGACTCTATACAGCTGCACTTGTGGTATGTCCACTCCTCAACCATAAAAACTGGAGATGAGATCCTGGATTTGTTTTAGAGTCAATTTGATGATCTTTCCTCCTACTATAGTTTCATCATACTGTCCGGTGCACAGTTATCGTCCTCCCAGAGGTGATATACGAGACATAATGACCAAAATCCCACAATGTCTGTCTGCTATTTCTGCTTTCTTTTCTGCTCGCTTTCTAAAACTGAACATGGACAAAACAGAATTCATAATCTTTCCCCCATCTCACTCTACCCCCCCACCAGACCTGTCCATCAACGTCAATGGCTGCTCACTTTCCCCAGTCCCGCATGCTCGGTGCCACGGGGTGATCCTCGACTCTGCCCTCTCTTTCAAGCCACATGTCCAAACCCTTGCCTCCTCCTGCCGTCTC
Source organism: Oophaga sylvatica (assembly GCA_033576555.1). Taxonomy (NCBI): domain Eukaryota; kingdom Metazoa; phylum Chordata; class Amphibia; order Anura; family Dendrobatidae; genus Oophaga; species Oophaga sylvatica. The sequence goes on from JARQOD010000004.1 coordinate 24,968,762, forward strand.
AAACTTAAAAATATTTCCCGGATCCGTGCATTCCTTGACCATGAAACTACAAAAACACTAGTGCATGCCCTCATCATCTCCCGCCTCGACTACTGCAACCTCCTACTCTGGCCTCCCCTCTAGCACTCTGGCACCACTCCAATCCATCCTGCACTCTGCTGCCCGACTAATACACCTGTCTCCCCGTTATTCCCCAGCCTCTCCTCTCTGCCAAGCCATTCATTGGCTTCCTATCTTCCAGAGGCTCCAGTTCAAAACTCTAACCATGACATACAAAGCCATCCACAATCTGTCTCCTCCATACATCTGTGACATGGTCTCCCTGTACATACCCACACGCAACCTTCGATCCTCTCAAGATCTCCTCCTCTACTCCCCTCTTATCTCTTCTTCCCACAACCGCATGCAAAACTTCTCCCGTGCCTCTCCCATACTCTGGAACTCTCTACCCCAACACATCAGACTCGCGCCTACCATGGAAACCTTCAAAAAGAACCTGAAGACCTACCTCTTTCGACAAGCCTACAACGTGCAGTGATCCTCGGTCTACTGAACCACCGCACGACCAGTTCTTCCATCTCCTAGTGTATCCTCACCCATCCTTGTAGACTGTAAGCCCTCGCGGGCAGGGTCCTCTCTCCTTCTGTACTTGTGTGTGCCTTGTATTGCTCATGTTTATTGTACTTGTCTATATTTGCCCCTTTCCACATGTAAAGCGCCATGGAATAAATGGCGCTATAAAAATGTATAATAATAATAATATTGGTGAACGAAAGTATAGAAAGCGTTCACGGCTTATTTTTTTTATATATATATTTTCCCAAGATTACGTACATTACATTATATAACAGCTGCCTGTACGTGTCAATGTCACGGAGCAAAATAAAATGGCACAAAGCTTTCCTCGGTTCTGCTTTAAAAGAACAGTGGTAGGCCTATTTTTGGAAGGAGAAGGCTCAGCCGAACTGTTAAATGAGAAGGATGGGGACTTTTGCCAAGTCATTTAGGCTAATTAGGCTCTTTTTAGGTCATTATACACTTAGTGCAGCAGCAGGTACAAGAGCGGATACACTTAGGCTTCTCTTCTCTGCTTATATTTAAACCATGCTCCCGCCAGCTTGGGCTTTGTCCCCCCTAGTCCACCTCCACCCATTTCCAATCCATCTTGGCTTTTTGAAGATTCCCATTCCATAGCTCAGCTCCGGCCCGGGGCTAGCTCGTTACTAGCGTGGTGAGATAGCCGTCTTTCTCGTGTGAAGAAGCCTCACTCTTGTCCTGGGGAGAAATGCCATTATCGTTACTGAGAACCAAAAATACTCCTTCTCTTATTTCATGTTTGGAAGGGCTTATTTTTTTTTTAAGTCCCAGGAAACCTTCGATGCGGGATGAATCACTGTTTGTATGAATATTTCCACTATTTATAAGAGAATCGGATCTCCATGGAAGTGCCCCTTGGAGACGGATAGGAATACGTGCCTGTCTCAACTCCTTTACCGAGAGTTAACTCTTTCAGAGATAAAACTTCAGGACATTTGTTTTCACGACACATGGGGCTGATGTTCCGACTCGTAATTGTTATTATAGGCAGCGGTCGGATAGGAAAGAATACGTCAACTTTTGGCGAACATTATAGGAGGGAATTATGCTGTATACATTCCGAATCACTAATACAAAGTTCTCCGGTCTTGGTCAAGCAAATTCCGCAGCAAATTCTAGAAGAACGCAGTTTACGGGTGGACGGATCTGAATGCAGACGGATGTGATCACAATGGAATCATTCTGTCTCTTCTAGGCACATAATGTGTAAGGCAGGAAATAATAAAATGACATCCCAGAACTACCTCCTGCAGTATTTTAGCATTTGACAGATGGGCCAAAATCCAGAAAATATGTTTAACAGCTTGCAAAAAATGTAAGTAGAAAATGTTGAACAGAGGCCCCATGATGAACAGTCTGATTCATCATGACTGTGCCGCAAGCCAAGCTCTTCCGTCTGCTGGTCGCTTAACCTCGCAGTGACCTTAGATGTCTTTCTGCTGATTAAAAAAAAGGGCAAAACTGTGAGTTTCTGCTTCACCGGAATTCAGACCAATGTGGCAAAACATAAAAATATATATATGGATTTTGATGCTTTTTTATGATTTTTAAAGGGGGTGTGTTACGAATGCAAACCCTTTTTTTTAAATAAAAGAAGGCCATTTACATAGGCAGATAATCTGGTTAATACTAATCACAGCCGATCAATAAGATACCATGAATATTGGCATTTAAAGAGGTTGCCCAGGACTTTAGCGTTTATGGTCTATTCTTAGGATAGGTCGTCAATGTCTGATCGGTGGATGTGAGACACCTGGCACCCCCGCTGATCCGCTGTTCCCGGTGTCATCTGGAACTTCTCAGTAGACGAAATAGTAGCTATGACCAGGTACAGCACATCCACCCCTTATTGATTTGAATAGGATGTGCAGTACCCGGCCGCGGCCACTATACAGTCAATGGAGCTGTGCAGCTCCGTATCTGACATTGGGACAGCTGATCGGCGGGGGTGCCGAGGGTCGCACCCCATCATCAGACATTAATGACCGATCCTAAGAATAGGGCATCAATGTTAAAGTTCTAGACAATCCCTTTAATAAAGGATTATACCAGTTGGATCAAGTTATCGCCTATCCATTGGAAAGGTGATAACTTTCAAATCAGTGGAGATTCGACCTCTGGGACCCCCAGCGATCACTATAATGGGGCACTTTTATCACTGGCAGAATGGATCAGCAGTCCTGTAGTTGGATTTTTCTGACAATTTTATAGAGAGTTAATGAAGCCGCGGTTGAGCATGCTCAATATTGCTTGGTTCTATCAGGAGTAAAAGTGCACCATTCTGGTGATCGGTGGGCATTTGGACCCTCCACTGATCTGAAAGTTATGACATATCCTTTGGATGGGTGATAACTTATTCCAACCAGAGTACCCCAGTAAACTTTCATTCACGGTACCCCAATCATTGGAAATGTCCAAGCTGTGTGGGGGCAAACGATCATTAGACCATTAGTTTGTTCCCAAACATTATGGATTATTTTTGTCAGGAATTCGGCACCAGGTGAGATGCTGCACACAAATGATAATTTTTAGACCCACATAAAAGATGTAGTCAATGACAATCAAGTGTTTGCTTGAATTATTGATTGATCTCTGGGCATGTTTACAAAGGGCAATCAAGAATAATTTCTCTTATGGACTCTTTGATCATCAGTTTGTGTAAAAGGGTCTTAAAGGGCTGTTCTAGTTCAAGTTCAGCCTTGTTAAAATAAGAAAATAATACTCAGATCTCATTCTGGTACTTACCTAATCTTTGCTAGTCTGAACTTGCTGCATAGTTGCCAGTTATTTCCCAGGACTCCTAGGCTGAAAGTAGTCATTCCACCACAGACCAGGGTCCTACCAGTTGGTTAGAGGCTGGGTTATGGCTGGTTCTGTCCTTCACACATTCCCAGAGATGCACCCTCAGCCGATTCCAGTGACCTTCCACAGCCAATGATTGGATGATAGGTCATTTCTGTTGTGTTGAAGACTGGATCGGGAAGCATTGGGATTTGAGACGGGTGGACACTCTTAGCAATCACGTTTATTTTCTTGAAACATCTCTTTAAACTAGCTTGGTGATGATCAGCCGTGGGTCTGCTTTCCCTATACCCAAGCACTCAGTTGTATGACCACTTTGTTTTTTCTTCTGGTATCCCCAATAATGCGTAAAACTGAGAGACTGAAGTCCATTATGAGTTTCCACTGCAAAGCAGATGTCTCGGCCAAAACTACATCCACGTGCGATGAGTGACCATGGCCACATTATTTTTCAGGTCAAGTAGAATGGAGATGTTACTTTCAACGTGAGTGTGGTTTTGACCACATAATGGAAACCCGTCCTTATAGTTTATGATGTTTATGTCCAGAAGAAATCATATGATGCACAGACAGGGTCTTACAAAACCCAGCTCTGAGTTGTGTGTCCATGACACAATCAGGACAGATTTATCAGGGTCTACTGATCTGTAATAAAGAGTCAGTGGTACTCCATAATCATCCCTCTTACCCTCAATACCCATGGCATTGCCACCATTGGCATGAGCCTCGAATGGTAATTAAACCATGGCCATATTGCCATTTTTTCGCCATACACAAGTATTTTCAACTCTTAAGAAATTCATTAATAACATCTTGCTGACTTACTTGCAGAGTTCATTGACGACTGCCATATTTCTTCTCGTCTTCTATGACTTGAGAGTCCATTTCTGCCTCCAGGGGCAATACAAGGATAGATGTGCATGAAAAATATCAGCTGCCAGGAATGCAGAGAATTCTGTAGCAAGTTGGGGCAGCAAGCAGATAATGTAAGTGTGTGTGAATGAGTTACCGTTAACCCTTAGTTAATAACTGCCTCTTCATAAAGTAACAGCCAAGATCTCTACGTATTGGGGGATTAAAATTTCCATTTAGTGGCCAAAAATAAATAAAAAATGAATATGTTTGTATGATATTTTGAACAATTCCGAGGGTGCTCATTACTTTCATTGAATTAACGTGTTTAGTTCTCACGAAAGTCACATTGGATAAGTCAAACAAGCCCTGACCATAATTCAAGGCAATGGTCTTCAACTTGAAGCTTTTGGCAAGTGGCAAAGTATAACTTTCAGCATACCCAATATCATACTCATATTAGTTTCAGTAAATTTAACAAATTTTTTTCTTAACTTTTTTCTAATACAGAAAAATTGTCAATGTGAATCAGATCCAGATGGTGCCAGGGTTGGACTGGACTGCCAAAATACCAGAGATTCCTTTGATGGTCTTGGGCTCATACACAATAACGGGCCTTTAGAATTAATTCTTCTAGTGGAACCAAGCAAGAACAGTCCCCTACTGAATATGTTAGCGCTGGGGACGGCTTAAAGGAAGGACACCTATTTGGATGTCCAGTTGATATATGACTAGGGTAAGATTATGATCACTGAATGTATCCACAAGCCCCCATTCACCCAGTGGAGACCATTTATGGCCTTTGTCCAACGGTGGTATACTTTTTCTCTACAGTAAAGAAAAGTGCAAAGACTGTGGCCACAGTCGAAAAATATACACTGCAGTATTTTTTACAATGGTGCCTATAGACAGCATTTGCCAATGTATGCAGGGGCGGACACATCATCAGTGCAACCTGTGCAGCTATAGGGGCTCACAGAATAAGGGGTCCCCCTTCCACCTACCTACTTCCACCTTCTGTCTGTGTCTACCCCTGACTGTATAGTATACTGCACCCGGGCGATTTCTCTTAACAGAAGGTTTAGATGTGATGTGAACAAAGCCTAAGCCACAATGACACAGCTACTGTGCAGGGGCCACCATCAAATGTTTTGCATAGAAGCCTTCAAAACCTTAAATCAGCCCTCTTGGGTGCTAAATAAGTAATGAGAAATAAATAATAAAACCCACATCCTTATGAGAAGTATCAGGATTGTATGAGGATTGTGTGACTGGGCTCATACGATAGAAACGATGGGATGAACTGTTAGTTTACTCTATTACATACTGTTTGCAAAGTAAAAAATAAAGTCAAAAAGTGATGGAATGACTTCCCACATTGTTAACAGAATTAACGGAACAGCGTCTTTACCCGACTCGGAAATTAAGAAATTAAGATTTTGTGGATTATGGTCAAAACAACAGAAAATTTACCAAATAGATTAGTAAAACATGGCTGCTTCCTTCCAAGAAAAACAGCACAAATTCAGCCCACAGGTCCTGGGTCACATTGTAGCTCAGCCCGATATCCATCTTTTGTTTTGAATCTTTTCCAAATTGTTTGGAAATGGCCTTATAACTCTTCCCAGAATGATGGACAGCAGCAATTGCTCCTCTAAGATCATTGTTGATGTCTTTCCTGCTTAGCATTTTGTTAACACCTTCTAGACCAGCAAACTGGCCAAACTTCTGCTTTTATAAAGGTGGTCACACTTGCTGATGAACAAGCATTCAAAGGCATTTGAAAGGGGCAGTGTATATTTTTTAGATATATTTAGGAGGCCCAGTGTGCAAATTTTCATATATTCAAAGGATACGCTATATGTATTTTGGTACTTTTAAAAAATATATATTGTGAGGGGTTGACTCACCAGCTGCTTTCAGAAGTAGACACAGGAACGCTTCTTGGGTAACTCACCTGCTGGTTTATTATGGAACAACATAAACCATAGCAGGGTTCAGTAAAGTAAACATGGCCTTTCTGGCATAACGGCAAAACAAAAGATAAATTACAGCAAAGTCCTTATATCTAAGAGGTTCGCCCACTCAGACAAGCATATGTCTTCAGCTACTCCTGGATAGCATATGAAGCATATGTCTTCAGCTACTCCTGGATAGCATATGAAGCATATGTCTTCAGCTACTCCTGGAGCCACGTCTGGAGTCTTTCCTCTCCAAACCACAACACGGAGAAAAAAAACAGTGGCTGTACATTTAACATCCCAGCCACACTCTTGAGGTGGAGATATGGTGAGTAGGCGTCTCACCCATCTGTGACCTACTCACCTACAAACCTATCCCTTATCATGGCTGATTAACTCCGTCAGCGCTTAGCATGCTGAAGAGAAACGTATGGGTTTCTAGATCACGGAAGAAAGCAATCTCCGTGATACATTTCTCCCCTCACATACCGTGCCAGTGACCCTGTCATTATGTATATAGATATATTTGGTAGGAGTGTTATAAGGTAAATTATTTTTCTCCAAAAGTGCCCCAAGGCCAAAAAGATTGGAAAACAGTAACTAATACAGACAGTCACAGCATCCCAGTAAGTGTTAGCCACAATATCTACCTAACAGTGCCAGACACTGTACTACCATGCAGAGCCTCATAAGCCGGTCATAGTAACTCTCTCCAGGTGACTCCACCGATATACTTCTGGGTTGAACAAGTGTTGGTTAAAGATGTCTAAGATGGTTTATGAACAAGCACATACAGAGTGTCCTTGTGAGTTGGTTTAGTCCATACAACAGTACCCTTTTATCTTTTTTTCAATAGATTATGAGATATTGTATTTTTCACATTTGAAAACTAATTAGACTGGTCCAGACACGTCAAACAGTTCATTTACGGAAAGAAAAAATCTGTCGTCTAATCACTGTACATAAGAAGTCAGATCCGAGACCTTACCTAAAAAAACTTCTAGTGCATGTCCTCTTCTTCTCCATTTGATGCCACAGGTGCAGCTCTCAAATTCCCAAAAGAGCTTTGTGCCCCATTGATTGGACTTAAAAGCTCAAACTTCAAAAGTCTGACAAAGTCAAAAGAAGCGGCCATCAAAAGACACAAAGGACACCTGCCACATTCTTCAGGCTATGTATGTGCATAAGATGGATCCAGTTCATCCCCTTCATTCGGGACGTCAGAGACAGTATGCTCTAACTATACAAATATCTAAGGAAAGATGAAAAGACCTTGGACAAATGAGTTATTGACAAATGTTTATAGTCAAAAAATCCAGGATTTTAAAGGTAAGCCAGGAGAATGCAGACTACGGCTGGCCTTTTCCGTAAGAGCTGACTGATGAGCGTAGGTTCACCTCTGGTGGTGCTTCACTTATATATCGGGACTGCATAATATATATATCAGGAACTTCTCCACCATAGAGTCACACAGAATTTACATTTTTATGAGCTTCCATGCTGGCTTATAAGTAGTCATGAGTGTGCCAAATGCGTAAATGGCAGCCTCCACTCTGATACCTACAAGTAGAGCAACGTATGGAAATGTTTCTACAGCCCTTCAAGCTGTTTAGATGGCAAGTAATGTAACTCTTTCACCTCAATTGGATGGGCACAGGGAAATGTGGCATCTATAGGAATCTTTGTGTTCACATTATCCCACTACCTGAGGTTTTGTTTTTGTTTAACGGTACTCTCCCTGGGTTTAGGGTACTCCCCCAGTTGTCCAGCATTAGGGTACAAGTCTGCAGTCACTTTATGTGCACTTCGCACTGTCAGGATTCTCCTGTACTGTAAGTTTGCGATTTGCATACATGCGGCCACATGCCGACTAGACTTGCATGGCCCCACTCAATGCAAATGAATTCAGTGAGGCCAGACATGTCTAGTTGGAATGTGATCACCCACTCTTGCCACCGGAGAATCATCACAACTTGCATGGACTGACTGCAGACTTGTACCCCAAGGCCAGACAACCTTTTAAAGAACGTTATTTACAATTTTACAGTATGTAAAATTTCAGCAACAGCAGGGAGGAGGGACACTGAGGAGCTGTCAATCAGGACTAGGTGGGTAGAGAATCCAGCTTTGAGCAGGGGGTTGGACCAGATGACCTAAGAAGTCCCTTCCAACTCTACCATTCTATGATTCTAGATTGAGTTTAAATATATAATCTGACATGGAATTTCAATGTAAGTACACCAGCCTTGTCAGGTGTAAGTGATCTATTTAATAATATATGCAGTAGGTCTTGTGAAATCTGGTGACAAATCCACTTTGAAATGTAAAGTCAATGGTACAATGGTAGTTTGGTAAGGCCAATGGCCGGCCAAGAGAGCTTTTGAGCAGCAATTAGCCTACCAATTATGATGGTCGCTTACAATCATAGATTTAAAGACTTGTACACTACCACTTTGGATTAGAATTGTGACCATAGATCTTCAGATATACTATTCCTTGCAAAGAAAAGATCTACAGATCACTGTGTATAAATGCCATCGCTCAGTGATTTGCCAATTTTAATACAAAGATCAAGGGGCCGATTCATCAAAGCTTTTACCCCAGAAAATTGTCATAATAGCTTTGAAATTTTGCAAAATTTTTGTGCAACCGGATTTGTGCAAAAATTTAGCATTTTTTCCAATTTCATACCAGTTTAAATCAGTTCCCTAAAAATGGGCAAAGTGGCCATACCCACCCATCATCAGTTGTCAATTCCGACGTATGCTCATTAAGATCTTGTTACTGTGCACCGTTCTTCTCACTGTACAGTGACAGTGCGCTCTCTTGCTAGCTCTGATCAAAAATGAGGTGGCAATGGAGCGCACTGTCATTGCAGTTGTTAGATAGAATAGTGAAGGAAGACATTTTTAATTAAAGTATACTAGAAAAAAGATTACATTACAGCATTAAATAGATATTTAGTTAATCACATTAGAAAGTTGTATTTGCACAAGCAAAAAAAAAATCACCAAGTCTTGGCCATTTTTAAAACACGTAAAGACATCTTTCGATTATGTGCTGCTTATGGCTGGATGAAAGCTCTTTAGGCCAACAATTTTGGCAGGTTTTCTTGGGGGATTTTTTTTCATTTATCTCAACAGATTTTCATTGTTGAGAAATTCCTATTTGTTCTCATTTGTTATATTACAGAACTTAATCCTGGAATGTTTGCAGTCGACATTTTCAGCAAAAAGTAACTTTATATAATCTGCGCTTTATTTCAGCCTGTCAGCAAAATGAATTACTGTATTACTAAAAGGCGTTGTCTAGTAATCAAATAACGGAGCACTGGATTACAAATACGCTCCGCTCTGGTATAATGCAGCCTCGAATTACGGTTATGTGGAGACAAGATTTGGCCTCACTCAGATCATTATTCTGATCAGTCTTTGATCAGAGGGTGGTCTGAGTGTCGTCCGTTTTTCACCTGTGACTGTCCGTGAAAATTGGACCACAGTCGGATGTCATCTGAGTGCGGCCCGATTTTTTCAAGGACCCATAGACTTGCATTGCCAATTTTGATCCGACCATTTCGACATGTCTTCTCGATTTTCCACAGACAGCTTGGTCCGTGACAAAAACCCCGTCGTGAACGGCCCCATTGACTATCACAAGTATGAATGCTGTCCGTGAAAACCATGAGAACACTCGTACGCAAAACTTGGATGTGTGAATGAGCCCTTATTAAGGGGTCTATGTAACCAAAGATCCTCCCTGTAGACCAAGTCCTTGAAACCAAGGTATTAAAGGGGATTCCCTCTAAATGCATTTATCTTTAGAGAATTTAGAGAATCCTGCTTTGAGCAGGGGGTTGGACCAGATGGCCCAGGAGGTCCCTTCCAACTCTACCATTCTATGATTCTATGATCTCCTATTCTGAGGATCATGCCAACGATTGCCAAGGATCCTAAGGCTGGGATCCCATTGACTCCAAGAAGAGGTACCCTAGGCTTGCACATCACTGCACTTTATTCTCAGGGCAAAGAACTGTACAACAGACAAGAAAAAGGGCGTCACACAATCTTCTGAGTAGCCAGTGTCAGTCTATGACAGGTAGATGTCAACTCTACTTCCATATATGATGTCTTGGTGTATTTCAGTGTCTCTTAACATTCCCATTCCAGAGATTCCTTCTAGGGTGCTGCTCCAGGAAATAGATGCCATCTTTGTCACAACATATCTGAACTGACTTACATAAGGTTTAATAATTGATTTTATTAGCCATTCTCTCCTTCACAGCACTCGTATGTGTGGCACCCCAGGGGTTCGGTTGCCACAGTGACCTTGCCTCCCTCCAGGGGGGAGTGATGTCATGCCTGGAAGCAAGAAGGGATCCCCTTAACAGGTAACACACAGCATACAGCACTTTTCCTACTCCAGACCAGAAGGGGGAGCTCTAACGCCTGATTTCAGGTATGCTTCCTTGGAACATTCTGGCTTGGGGAGGAGTTAGAGGAGTCTGTTTGTAGACAGGGTTGAGAGAGGACATGTGGCTAGGAGCTGGGGGACAGGAGCTATAGCTGAGCTCACCCCTAGTCCTGAGCGCTAGAGACCAGACCCTGGAGTTCGAGGCTGTGTGGGTATTATAGCCCCAGCAACAGAATCCAGAGGGCAGAAGACAGCAGGTCCTCTGTCCCCAATTGATACTCGACGACACAGCAGCACATGTGAGCCAGAGACGCCAGACAGGAGCGATTCCCGAAGTAGGCTACAGCAGCCTGACATGCAAGTGGAGTTCTACTTAAGTAGCAGACAGAGAGAGGAACTTGAACAGAGTTTACAGCAGCAAGTACCTCAGAGAATAGCGCTAGAAAGGAGGCCTCACAACCCACCTGAATAAGGAGATTCCCAAATTGCTTTCAGGCTGACCAACTCCAGAACCATCTGTAATCAGTGCCCTGGACGCTTTGCCTGCAGAACTGTGAGTAAAGCTTTGGAAAATGCATCTGACTGTGTCTTCTCAAGTTCTTCATACAACACCCACTCAACACTGCTACATCCCTTGCCAAATACTACATCATTACCATCCAACATATATTACATCTGCACTGGGACTAAGCTCCACATCTGCTGCATCACCAACTGTCCCAGCGTCGGCTAACATCTTTATTGCTGAGTACCACAGGTGGCGTCACGAATACTTTATTACAAATGCTATTATCCCTTGTAAATATCCCCTTTTATTGGACGCCCAGGGCCACAGACCGGGTCACTGCCGCTGTGACATTTCCCCTTTAAGAAGCGGCCCAGTACCGAGTATCCCACTGCCCTGGCGGGTGATCCATATGCAAAAAACAGACGTCTGAATGAGCCTGTAGCAATATGTTATATGCTGAGCTGCCTCTAGGGGTCTCACTACCTGGATGTATTCAGAGGATAGAAAGGAGGGACTCGTTGGTAAGAGCACGAGACAGGAAGCATTCATGTAATGTGGCTGACAGAACCTGGACACAATAAAGTAACCCGTTACCACAATCGTGTCTGAGGCATAAACGAGAAACAGAACATGGTGGCAGCAGGGCTGAACCTATAAAGAACAAGTGGACAGACAATCCAGGCAGCTTGTGGTACAAAGCTCAACTGTAAGTACAGTGCCCACAGTACAGCATTATGGAGACCGCATTAAAACCTCCTCAGAGACTAGACATCATGTCCTCAAATCTATCGCAGACCTGGAGACATTGGAAAGAGGAGTTTACTCTGTATGTGGATCTTACAGTAGACACCAATGATCAGAAGCGTAAGGTGAAGCTCTTCTACTATCTGATTGGAGAAAAAGGCAGAGAACTTGCTCAGACCCTGATCCAGGACGGTACGGACAGTCTGGCAGACATTGTACAGGCATTTGATAAGCACTGTGACCCCAAGAAGAATGAGACAGTGGAAAGATTTAAGTTTTTCACCAGAAATCAGGAGATGGGAGAGAATATAGACGCATATGTGACTGAGCTGAAAAGACTGGCAGCAACATGCAGCTTTGGAGAGATCAGAGATTCTCTTATCAGAGATAGAATAGTGTGCGGCATCAGAGAGCCACAGCTAAGAGAGAGACTGCTGAGAGAGGGGAGTTAACCCTAGAGAAATGCATGCAAATAAGCAGAGCTGCAGAGCTAACAAGAGACAGCCTGAAGATGATGGCAGACACCACTGAGGAGCCAGTACATGCAGTAACCATGAGAGGAAAAGCAGAGCACCCAGCGAGAACAGTCCAATGCAGATACTGTGGCAGAAGACATGAGAGAGACAAAGAGAAGTGTCCAGCATATGGACAAAGCTGCAGGACCTGTGGTAAGATGAATCATTTCGCAGCTCTCTGCAGACTTAAGCCCTTTAAAAAGCACAGAGAAATTCACAGTGTGACACAGGACAATGACAGTGACAGTGCAGAAGATATTACATGGATACAGCTACAGTCTGCAACAGAGAATGTCAATACAGTCAGACAGCCAGAACCTAAAGATACAAGACAACTGTTTGCAACTCTTTATTAAATGACAAACCCATTAGATTTCAGTTGGACTGTGGAGCAAGTTGCAAAGTCATACCGAGGAGCTACTAAATGAACAGGTGTCCATTGAACCTACTGATAAGGTACTTATGATGTACAACAAAACGATACTGAAACCTCTTGGGACATGCAAACTGAAGGTTAGTAACCCATGCAACAGAAAGAGTTATAGAGCCCAATTTACAGTGCTGCAGGGTGGTGAGCACATACCGTTACTAGGTATAAAAGCAGTTCAGGCAATGGACTTAATAAAGGTACAATTCCATAACATTATGTCTGTGGAAGTCAAACAGAGTATGAAGGATATCCCAAAAGCAGACAGCAATCTAGATTTACAGATTATAAAAACACAGTATGCGGATGTATTTGAGGGTGATGGATGTTTTGAAGGAAAACACAAACTGGAAATTGATAACACAGTACAACCTACCAGATTACCGACAAGAAAAGTGCCTGTAGCGCTACTTCAGCCATTGAAAGAAGAACTACAGGATTTAGAAAAGCGAGGCATGATAGAAGTCGTCCATCAGAGCACAGACTGGATAAGTAGTTTGGTCATAGTGCAGAAACCATCAGGAAAACTAAGAATTTGTATCGATCCCAAACCACTCAACAAAGCTCTCAAAAGGAATCACTATCCGATGCCTACAATAGAGGATGTGCTACCAGATTTATCAAAGGCAAAAATATTTTCAGTTTGTGACGTAAAAAATGGATTTCGGCATGTGGAACTGGATGAAGAATCCAGTTTATTGACAACGTTTTCTTCTCCATTTGGTCGCCGTAAATGGCTGAGAATGCCCATGGGACTGACACCAGCTCCAGAAATATTTCAGCAGAAGTTGATGCAAGCTTTGGAAGGACTCCCAGGGGTAAAGACGATAGCAGATGATATATTAATAGTGGGAGAAGGTGACGATATGCAATCTGCAATAAAGAATCACGATACAAGGATGCTACGATTTTTAGATAGGTGTAGAGAAAAAAGGATAAAGTTGAACTTGGAAAAGTTGAAACTGAAAATGACGGAAGTGCCATATATAGGACATCTTTTAACCTCAAATGGAGTGAAAGTGGATCCAGAAAAGGTGAAGGCGATACAAGAGATGCCTACCCCAACAGATGTGTGTGGAGTACAACGATTTTTAGGCATGGTGAATTATCTGTCCAAGTTTTGCAAGAATCTATCAGACATGTGTGAGCCAATGAGACAGCTAACTCACAAAGATGTGTTGTGGGAATGGACAGAAGCACAGGAGACGGCTTTCCAATCAGTAAAGACAGTCATTGCAGACACAGCAACCTTAAAATATTTTGATCCACAGTTAGAGGTGGTAGTCCAATGTGATGCGTCAGAAAAAGGCCTAGGTGCCACATTAATGCAAGAGCGGCAACCAATCACATTTGCAAGCAAAGCGCTAACACCGACAGAGCAGGGATATGCCCAAATCTAAAAGGAGTTACTAGCTGTGGTGTTTGGAATGGAAAGGTTTCATCAGTACACATACGGTCGACAGGTAACAGTACAGTCCGATCACAAACCGTTGGAGAGCATTACAAAAAAACCACTACTAAATGCACCAAAGAGACTGCAGCGCATGCTTCTGCGACTTCAAAAATATGATTATGAAATTGGATATTGTCCAGGAAAAGACTTGTTGATTGCAGATACTCTAAGCAGAGCGTACTTACCCAACTCAGAGGATAAAGGACAAGAAATGGACAACATCAATATGTGTGATTATCTTGCAGTATCTAAAGATAAACTGGAACAAATACAGACCTTCACAGAAAAAGATAAAACACTACAGATATTAAAAACTGTGATACTGCAGGGCTGGCCAAAATATAAGCAGCATGCTCCAAAGGAAGTTGCTCCATTCTTCCATATACGAGATGAACTGTCAGTACACCAAGGAATCATCATAAAGGGAGAAAGGGCAGTGATACCGGAGACTCTGAGAAGAGACATACTACAGAAATTACACTCGTCCCACTTGGGCATTGAAGGATGTTTGCGGCGAGCAAGAGAATCAGTTTATTGGCCGGGTATGAATGATCACATAAAAAAAGTTACATAGCACAATGTGAGATATGTGCGTCCGGTGGGGATAAACAACCGAAAGAGCCATTGCAACCGCATGCCGTTCCAAATAGACCATGGTCAAAAATAGGAATAGATTTGTTCACATTGGAGGAAAGAGAATACCTGGTAACTGTGGACTATTTTTCTAACTTTTGGGAAGTGGACCATTTGAAGGATACAAGAGCAAGAACAGTTATTAAAAAACTCAAGGCTCATTTTGCCAGATATGGGATTCCAGAGATTGTTTTTACTGATAATGCCGCTCAATTTAGGTCAGAAGAGTTCAAGGAGTTCAGCAAGTTATGGGAATTTGAACACAATACATCATCTCCTGGATATCCTCAAAGCAATGGCAAAGCGGAATCAGCGGTGAAAACAGCAAAGAAGTTGATTAAGAGAGCGAAACAGGCAGGGACAGATATATATCTATCTATACTGGACCACAGAAACACACCTTCCCAAGGTCTAGACAGCAGCCCAGCACAGAGGCTTCTGAGTAAACGGACAAGGACACTCATACCAACAGCTAGTCGTCTTCTGAAGCCAAATCTGGTGAGGGGAATGAGGTCAAAACTAAAGAAAAATCAGGATAGACAAGCGTTCTATTATAATCAGTCGGCAAAAGATCTACCAGAACTGAGACAAAATGACAACATCAGGATGCAGCCGAGCAAATATGACAAACAATGGAGAAAAGCAAAGGTGCTCCAGAAACTAGGACTTAGATCCTACGAGATTGTGACAGAGGAGGGAAGAAAACTAAGGAGAAATCGGAGACATCTGAGGAAAACGCAAGAAGGATCTGATACATGGTCATATGAACAGTATCCTCATATCCAAGATGAGGAAACAGCAAGTCTAAGCAGAGTGGCTACAGGGATGGCCCAGGTTCAGAGTGGAGATTCTGGTCGGAGACAGGCAATACCAGATGCGGTAACGCCCGAATCGAGAGAACCACCGAATAGTGGCAGTAACGCATCGTATGTTACTAGATCGGGCAGAATGATCACAAAGCCAGCACACCTCAAGGACTATATATACAACCAAGTATTTTTAAGTATCTTAATAGCATGATGCTTGCCAGTTATGTTTATGTCACCAATATCTTGAATATTGAAATGTTCACATGTATGTTAGTTATATTAGCTTAGTTATTTCTTCAGTTAAAAGACAAAGGATGTAGCAATATGTTATATGCTGAGCCGCCTCTAGGGGTCTCACTACCTGGATGTATTCAGAGGATAGAGAGGAGGGACTCGTTGGTAAGAGCATGAGACAGGAAGCATTCATGTAATGTGGCTGAGAGAACGTGCACACAATAAAAGTAACCCGTTACCACAATCGTGTCAGAGGCATAAACAAGAAACAGAACAGAGCCCTCAAGATGTTACCATTTTGTCACCGACTACTAAGCAACGTGCAAAGAACAAGATCTTGTGATAACACAGTATCCAGCATTCACAATAGGTGATGTCACAGCTCACTTGATCCTCATTCTGTACAATGACTGATAACACCTCTATATACAGAAGAGAACACAGGATTCACCATGCACAGTAGGCTATGTCACAGTTGACCATGCCACCCCTTCCTACACAATGACCTGTGCACATGTTGATTAGATGCTTCAATACAATTCAATCTTCATTGTGGCTAATCTACATGTGCATTTCCAAAATCTACAGGAAGTTAACAAAAAGTCTTAAAAAAGCCCTAGTGGCCAGTGTGAGAACTGCAAAATCTCTATTTATTATTCCTAATATGGAGTGTGATACAGAAAATAGTATTGAAAAAATGTTTAAAAAATACATTGAAGTCACAAAATAATTTATACAATAAGTCGTTTTCTGATGATAGCATCCCTTTAAGTAAATAAAGTCAAATGAGCGCTTCAACCAAAATATGTGGTTTTAATTGATATCTGCTAGGTAACAGTAGGTATACAGATTTGCATTTGTTCAGATCCAATTTGGCCAGCTTCTGAGGAGCCTAAATAACATAATTTGGTCTAATAGTCTATTCAAAGCATGGTGGCCAGAATAAAAGAGAAGTACAAGAAGAACAGGACTTTGAGATCAGTTTTCCCCACACTGTGACTACCGTCATTCTGAATATTATGACCGCTACATCTTAGTTCTGCTTTACTGTTATCGTGAAACCTCCCGTTATCTTGATGCCAGCGCATTCGGATTATTAGAAAAAACTTTGCATATACTAGACTTTCCTTAAAATTCAGTTACAACGCACACACTAATAAAGAGGTTCTCTACTTTAAATAAAATTACATTTGAGTGCATTTTTTTATCAAAATAAAAGTTGTTTTTTTTTTATTTTCTTTCTCAAAGTGGACAATCCCTTTAAGGGGGACTGTCTGGGAGAAATGTAATCTTTCCTTCCTGTCTTGGATTTTGTAAAAATGAGAAATTTGTTCCATACTCACCAGCTGTCAAAGCCATGCGTCCATCTCATGCCTTTCCGTGGTATTTGCAGGCAGCGGCAGTGATGACGTCTATGGTCTATGGCAAAACCACTGCACAGAGGCTGCAGAGGTGGCAGTAGCACCTGGGCAGCTTCAACTTATGACTGTGATTGGCTGCGGGCTACTTGAGGAGCACGTCATTGGATGTTTCTCTGATGGCGCGTTGTTCAAGTCACCTGACCGCTGTAATCAATCACAGATCACAGCGGTCCTGACTGTGACAGCTGAACCTCCAGTGCTGGTGCCGATCAAGGAGTGGTCTGCGCCAGTTCTACAAAGTTAACTAATTTTGGACATAGCAAATCTGTGAATACTAGGAAGACCCTTAGTGCATGAAATGAAAGGGTTTATTCAGGACTATTATTTTTTTTACTATGAGTCTAAAAAGTGAAAGGTAGGGAGATGCTACTTACCTGCCTGTTCTGCCTGGCACTGATCTCTGTCGGCACAGAACCGTCACAGTCCGCCCATGCCGGCGATAGCGACTTCGGCTGACGTCATATTGACTTTCATTCTGCTCTGTTAACAGGGCGTCATGCTGATTGACAGCCGGCTCCCTGCTGCTTAGCTGCGGAGAGCCGGCTGTCAATCAGCATGACATTGGCAGTCATGACCCATCAACAGAGCAGCCCGGAAGAAGAAGGGCTGCTCATGGTCATTTGTCATAAGTATGTGAATTGCATACTCCCAGCCACATTACGAGTAGACTGTGTCCTGGGGTCCTGGGTTGAAATCCCACCAAGGAAACATTTGCAAGGAGTTTCTATGTTCTTCCCGTGTTTGCGTGGGATTTCTCAAAATTCCCCAGATACCTCCCACACTCCAAAGACATACTGATAGGGAATCTAGATTGTCAGCCCCAATGGGGACGGCGATGATAAGGTCTATAAAGCGCTACGGTATATGATGGCGCTATGTAAGCGAGGAAAATAAGTTAAGGTAATGGAATGTTAACCAGTTTGGTAGTTATAGTGAACTGCGTCACCTCAATAATATGGGAGCTTTGCTGATGTGTTACTGTACATTCCAGAATCTGGGCGCAACTCAAGAGAAAGCGGAAAAAGAATTATATTTGTGGTGGAGGAAATGGACAAAGCTTACAGTGAAATTTGAGAAATTCTGTTTTTCTTGGGAGATATGATGAGAAATGGGAATTAAAATAAAATGAGAAAAAGGTGTGTAAGTAAACATGGGAGGAAGCACAAGAGCAGCTGTAATGTTAAGGTCACTGACAGAACGTATTTATTATATGACCCTATTAAATATTTCGGGCAATTTAAAGGTACAAAGTTCTAATTATTCTTTTATTCTGTGACTATGAACTGACGTAGACTGTACGGAAAATTATTGGGACACATGTCTTAATCATTGAATTCAGCCCCATTGCCCCAGCATATACCATTGGGGACAAAAGGTGTACACCAACCGGCCCCTCGCCTCCTGGTATATAACATCTGGCCCCTCGCCTCCTGGTATATAACATCTGGCCCCTCGCCTCCTGGTATATAACATCTGGACCCTCGCCTCCTGGTATATAACATCTGGCCCTCGCCTCCTGGTATATAACATCTGGCCCCTCGCCTCCTGGTATATAACATCTGGCCCCTCGCCTCCTGGTATATAACATCTGGCCCCTCGCCATGCCTTTACCAACATAAGACAGAATGGATGGTGGTGAAGAGCAGTACGAGGGGTAGGCACCTGCCTAGGGCGCTACCTTCTGTCTACCCGATGGGGGCACATTTCTGAGAAAAAAAAACTCTGACATCGCTGGATGCCTGCGGCCACTCGTCATCTTTCTCTGGCTAGAGGCATTCAGCACAGTGATTGCTGTCGTTCCTTCCCCGCACTGTATTGTATTTATGTCTGTAAGATGAGAATACAATTGATGTCATCGCCGCCAGGCACAGGAGCAGAGGGACCTGTAATCAGCTCCTTGCTCTGCCGAGAACTCCGGCGCACTCAGAGGACATCAGACGTCGCAATGCAGTGACATCATAGCACCGTCCAGTGCCCACTGCTGCACCAGATGGAAGAGGAGACGGAGCTGCGTTGGACAGGGAGCCTGGATTAGAAGAGTGTAGGTTTTTTTAATTGTTATTCTATTATTTTCTTAATAAATGGAGGCTATTACACCTAGGGCCTGTGGGGACATTCCAAGACATTCCACATAGCCCCGTACATACAATATGAGCCTCCTCACAGCCCCGTACATACAGTATGAATCCACACACAGCCTCCTATATACAATATGAGTCCATACACAGCCCCTACGTACAGTATGAGCCCCACATAGCTACCTATATACAGTATAAGCCCCACATTACTCACTTTATACAGTATGAGCCCCATATAGCTACCTAGATACAGTATGAGCACTGAAATAACTCCCTATATACAGTATGAGCCCCCATATAGCTACCTAGATACAGTATGAGCCATGACATAACTCCCTATATACAGTATAAGCCCCACATAGCTCCCTATATACAGTATAAGCCCCACATAGCTCCCTATATACAGTATGAGCTCCCATATAGTCTCTAATATACATTATGAGCCCTTATATAGCCTCCTATATGCAGTAAGAGACGCAGATAGCCTCCTGTATACAGTATGAGTCTCTATATAGCCTCCTATATATAGTATGTGCCCGCATATAGCCTCCTATATACAGTATGAGCCCACACATAGCCTCCACGTCAGCACAAACATTGCGCCCCCTCCGGGAGCTTCATGGTTGAGTAGCTGCATGCAGCCTTACATCACCAAGCACAATGCCAATTGTAGGATGTAGTGGTGTAAAGCCACCGTCACTGGACTTTGGAGCAGTGGAAACATGTTCTGTGGAGTGACAGATCATGTTTCTCTACCTGGCATCTGATAGACGAGTTTGAAAGTTAATTTTTATCTTGGATTCCAGCTGTCAACCTTGCTATTTGAGATCCTGTATGTCTGTTCCCCATTGCCAGTTATTTAGTTCAGCTACACCTGGTCCCCTTCCTTGCTCTATTGATGATCAACTCTTTATTTTTTACCACCCATTTGTTTTACGACTTTGTCCCCTTCTTCACAGCTTGATAACGACCCTATGCGACACTTCTTGCCACCGCCTTGCTCCACCGGTCAGCAGTCTACCCTGAGATTTCAACCCAGGGGCCCCTGTGTAAGTCCAGGAGTTAAAAGAGAAGGTTGTGGAAACCCCTGGGATTTGGTAGATGGAGGGCCTTGTGCAAAACCTGTTTGTGGTAGCCTTATTAAGGAATCATTCCCTTCAAAATTGTTATCATTTTAATATATTTCAATCATCATATTATATAGCACTGTGTTCTAACAATTGTTCATTTTCCCTTTCTACCCAGCTAATTCTTCTCTTTTCCATTAAGTCTATAACAATATGTGATTAAAAAATGACTAGCTGAATCCTTCTAAGCTCTATGTAGAAACAGAAGGTCAATTTTCACTCCATGACTCATCAGTCACTGCAAAAGTCCCTGGCAGAGGGAGGAGAGAGCAGCTGGGTCAGTAGTTGAGGAGGTAGATGATTCATACAGGGAAAAGAGACTTCCTGTTTCTACACAGAGCAAAGAGAAGAATGAGCTGGGTAGAAAGGCAAAATTAGCAATTGTAAGTACACAGTGCCGTATGATGGAATTATTGCAATATCAGACTATGTTGTGACACACCCATTTGACAAATAAAATAGCAACTTCTAGGGAAATGTATAAATATTCAGGAGGAAACACTGAGGTCTGAGAAAAGATGCTTTGGAATTGTTATTTCAAGAGGGATATTTAATAAGACAGACATATACGAAGCTTTGACAGATTTTCTTAAATTAAGTTATCTGAGACTGCTGCACACAGTAACGGAAGCTGAAGTAGCTTACCTTTAGGGATTTTGAGACTGATGAAGTACAATATTCTAGAAAATTAAATAGGGGTGGCAAAATAAGACTTTGCTTAAAAATCCAACTCAGCCTACATAACATCTGTCATTATTTTATCAAGTAAGGGGAATAGCTATACCTTTAATATCTCTAGTTAGACACCTTGTTCTCAAACATCCACTGATAGTTCTCCTGTTTCAGCTCTTATTTGAAGACCGCTTTAAAGGTATTCTAAACTTAAATTGAAATAACTAACAAAGTGTAGTTTATAAAAAAAGAACTGTAAAATATTTCACATGTATATATTAAAATGTGTCTAAGGTTTCTAAAATTGGAAATCTAGGAGACAAAGTAGTGATCATGCGGGCAGCCATTTTTCTGGACTTCCAGTCAGTGATCCCATAGAAGAACCCTACACATAGCCCATCTCAGCCTGAATTGACTGCCAACTGTCATGATCCAGACCGGGTTTTGAGTCCTGTTTTCCCTTTTTCTCGGTCTGGTCATGTCAGGGGTTAACCTTTCTCAGCCTCAGTCTGGGTTTAGGTTGGCTATTTATCGCCTCTGCTTACTGCATGCGATCTCAGTTATAGTTTTTGCCTAGGGCTGCTGTAGCTGACTCTGATTGCTCTGATTTGTTCTGTTGCTCTTGCTGTCTGAACCCGTGTCTCTGTTTTCCCCTATTCCCGTCCTGACTCAGTGTTCCCCTTTAGTGTGTTAACTCTATGGTTTTGACTTGGCTTGATTCCTGACCTATTTTCTGTCTCTTGGCTTATCCGCTCCTGACCGTTACCGATCTTTGGCTTGTCCCTAACCCTGAGTTTGTTTATTCCTTTGATACTGCACTATAGTCTAAGATTTGACCCGGCTTGTTTGACTATTCTGCTGTCACCTGGTGGCAGCCTCGCTGCTGCACGACAAGCCTACTTGGTATAGGGGCAGTCCTGCTTCCACTCTATTGCCATCTAGTGGAGCCTGCACCTACCTGCACTGCAGCAGCGTGATACCAACAGAGTGCAAGAAAATTGAATTAAAATGCACATTAATAATAAAGATTTGATTTTTGGTTTCGTTCCCCTTTAATTCCAACATATTGCTGTAATATGAGATTTACCATTCAAACAAAAAGGCAATTAAAAGGCCGAAGTAACAAGAGCGTAATAGCCTATAAAAACGAGAGATGCTGGTGAGATGTTCTATACTAATACATATTTAAAGCTTCATTTGAGATGCAAATTGACAACATAAGTAATTATAGTCATTTTCACATGCACTCTTCTGCTCCCATAACCCTCCTATAAAGCACCAGGAATTCTAAGACACAAGCGACCTCCCGCGGCACACAGCACTGGAAGGCACATTATATTGCGGTTCATGGTCTTGATATGAGTGTAATTCTTCTAAATGATTATTAATGAAACCATTTTGTTCCACATTTCTCTAAAACAGGCACACATAGGTCCAATACATTATTTGCGCCCTTTTTTTTTCCTTTAGTTTTTGATGTTTTTTATTTGTGCCTTATTTTCTTTTGATTTGCACCTTTTTTAAAGCCTATGTTATGTGTGTTCACCAGGTGTTTTTTTATGTTCAACATTATCGTAAGTCTTAGGTTCTACCAGAAATTTTCGTCTGATTCATCAATGGTGACTTTTTAAAAAGTCGCAAAATTTTGGCGTGAACGACCTTCAGTCCTCCCCCGCGGGTAATTTTATGTACGTCTGTAATTATTGCGCACACCTTGCGATATTTTATCTAAACATTTTATTTTATTTAGAGTAAAAAAAACAAAAACGGAATAACTATTAAAGACAAAAATAAAGAAAATTTTTAATTTTGGGCAAAAGTCATGCACCTTATGCAAAAGAATTTAGTGTAAAAAAGATGAATACCTTGACTCAAAAAAAAAGAAAAGTAACTTAAAAAAGTCAATGATAAATCAGGACCATAGTGCGGCTGTAATGATTATTAACAGAAGTTTACAGCCGATCTGGTATTAGAGTTAACAATACAAACTGAGTGAATTATTAAAGGTCTCTTGGATTGAAAAGGCTGGTGTACTTACTTTGAAAATCTGGTCCAGCTAACACGTGAGAGCTCATGAGTCTAAGTATATTCAACCCAGCCTGTACTGAGCAGCGCAGGATTTTAGCAGGTAGGAGGTACACTGAGGTGCTATCAGTCATGCTATGTAGGTGGAGAATCAACAGCAGCAGGGAGAAGAAACTCTGAGGAGCTGAAAATCAAGCCAAGTGGGCAGAGAATAATTTGAAACTATCGAAAGGTTTAAATAGGTATTCTAATTGTGATTTTTCACAGTAAGTACACCAGTCTCATCAAGTATAAGAGATCACTTTGTATTGTAAACTCTGGTGACAGATCTTCATACATCCTGATTCCCGGCAATGGTGTTGTTAAAGAGACGTCAAGCTGATTTGTGCAAGGCTTCTGACTCAATGGTGCTGGCCATATGATAACTGAGCACTGTCATAAGTTTTGTACATGAAATGTCTCAAATGCATCTACTCGTAACCACAGATAATGGCACAGACTTACTATTACTGGCTTAGATTTCGCCATGAAGTTCCCCAGCCAGACAAAACATGGATTTAGCACATCTTGATAGACATGTCAGACACTGTTCTTTTTCTATGTGCCAAAAAATGGTGCATATTACGTTCCCGATTCATCATTCTCTTTGTTTCTTTTTTTGGAGTAAAGGTTTAGATTTTAGGCATTTCTATGTTAATATCAAATTCCGTTTCACCTTTTTACCCTAGAACTTTCAGTCCTTGTCATTTGTCATTTCAGAGCTTTGGAAATGTCACAACATTTTTGCACAATTGTACTTCAGTATCGGAACGGAGAAAAAAAAATTGTCTAATTAATTACATTTTTTTCCCAGTTGAAGGCTAACATGTGACATTTTATAAAGAGAATCTGTCAACAGTATTCTGCTATCTAATTGTCTCGTTTACTGAGATAGAGAAGAGCCAGAAGACCACAGCATTTGATTTCCCCTATTCAGGTTTCTTTTAGCAGTGCAGGGGCGCAATAAGTGACAAAAAGAAAGCGTTTAGGGAATTAAAGCAAGTACAGTAGGTAGTGATGAGGCATTAAATAAATACAGAAGATTAAATAAATTCTGTAAAAAGCAAATCAAGAGCAAAGATTGAGTCAGAGAGACTCATTGCCAGAGAAAGTAAAAATAATCCCAAAAATATTCTTAAACTACATAAATAGCAAGAAACTAAAAAATGATAGTGTTGGTCCCCTTAAAAATAGTCTGGGTGAAATGGTGGATGAGGATGAGGTAAAAGCCAATATGCTAAATGACTTTTTTTCAACTGTATTTACACAAGAAAATCCCATGACAGATAACATGATCAGTGATAAAAAAAAAATGTCTCCATTAAATGTCACCTGCTTAACCCAGCAGGAAGTAGGGCGGCGTCTAAAAATCACTAAAATTGACAAGTCCCCGGGTCCGGATGGGATACACCCCCGAGTACTGCAGGAATTAAGTACAGTCATAGATAGACCATTATTTTTAATCTTAAAAGATTCCATAATAACTGGGGCTGTACCACAGGACTGGCGTATAGCAAATGTGGTGCCAATATTCAAAAAGGGGGCAAAAACTGAACCTGGAAATTACAGGCCAGTGAGCTTAACATCTACTGTGGGTAAAATCCTGGAGGGTTTTTTAAGGGATACTATATTGGAGTATCTGAGGCTGAATAACCTCATGACACAGTATCAGCATGGGTTTACGAGGGACCGTTCCTGTCAGACTAATCTGATAAGCTTTTATGAAGGGGTAAGTTCAGGACTGGACCAAGGGAATGCAGTGGACGTGGTGTTCATGGACTTCTCAAAAGCTTTTGATACGGTGCCACACAAAAGATTAATACATAAAATGAGAACAATGGGGATAGGGGAAAATATGTGTAAGTGGGTTAAGAACTGGCTCATGGATAGAAAACAAAGGGTGGTTATTAATGGAGCACACTCGGACTGGGTCACGGTTAGCAGTTAACATATTTATTAATGACCTTGTAGGGGGCATGCAGAGTAGTATTTCAATATTTGCAGATGACACTAAACTCTGCAGGGTAATCAATACAGAGGAGGATAATTTTATATTACAGGAGGATTTATGTAAACTAGAAGCTTGGGCTGATAAATGGCAAATAAGCTTTAATGGGGATAAATGTAAGGTCATGCACTTGGGTAGAACAAACAAGATATTTAATTATGTGCTTAATTGTAAAACACTGGGCAAAACTGTCACTGAAAAAGACCTGGGTGTATGGATGGACGACAAACTCACATTTAGTGGCCAGTGTCAGTCAGCTGCTGCAAAGGCAAATAAAATAATGGGATGCATTAAAAGAGGCATAGATGCTCATGAGGAGAACATAATTTTACCTCTATACAAGTCACTGGTGCGACCACACTTAGAATACTGTGTGCAGTTCTGGTCTCCGGTGTATAAGAAAGACATAGCTGAACTGGAGCGGGTGCAGAGAAGAGCGATCAAGGTTATTAGAGAACTGGGGGGTCTGCAATACCAAGACAGGTTATTACACTTGGGGTTATTTAGTTTGGAAAAACGAAGGCTTAGGGGTGATCTTATTACAATGTATAAATATATGAGGGGACAGTACAAAGACCTTTCTAATGATCTTTTTACTCTTAGACCTGTGGCGGGGACAAGGGGGCATCCTCTACGTCTGGAGGAAAGAAGGTTTAGTCATAATCACAGACGCAGATTCTTTACTGTAAGAGCAGTGAGACTATGGAACTCTCTGCCGTCTAATGTTGTAATGAGTGATTCCTTACTAAAATTTAAGAAGGGACTGGATGCCTTTCTTGAAAAGTATAATATTACAGGCTATATTCACTTGTTTCCTAGATATTGCGTTGATCCAGGGAGCTAGTCTGATTGCCGTATGTGGAGTCGGGAAGGAATTTTTTTCCCCAATGTGAAGCTTACTGTTTGCCACTTGTTTTTTTTTTGCCTTCCTCTGGATCAACATGTTAGGGCAGGTTAGGATATGGGTTGAACTAGATGGACTTAAAGTCTTCCTTCAACCTTAATACCTATGTTACTATGTTACTATGTATCTGCTCAGTTGAGAGCTCCTGGAAGCTTTCCTGCATTAAGGCTCTCAGCTGTTCACTGTTAGCCACTCCCATCTCCTACATAAACTGGGCCCTGGCTAGCACTCATTGTCAGAAATAGCTTATGCTGCATGGCTGGAGGTTGTTGGTTTGTGGTTGTTGTTTGAGAAGGTATCTGTTGCTAGGTTTTGAGTGTGTGCTAATTTCCTCTCCTTCTCCTACTTTAGTTTTACCTCATCCTCCACTCCCCCGGTGCATTCCTCTGTTGTTTGTGTAAGTATATTTGTATGATTGGTATTTTCCTTTATCCCTATTTGTATTACCTTGTTAGTCTGGTTGGTGTATTATGGTACACTACTACTCCCCTCTTCCCTGGGTAAGGGAAGGGTAAAGACTGAGGGCAGATTCAGGAGCTAAGGCAAGGTACATGGCCCTGGCGTCTTCACCATCAGAAGTAATACACCGGGAAACAGGGTGAGCTAGGGCGCCCCTAGCGTTAGGGACATGGAAGGAGTCCCTGATCCAAAGACACCTGGAAACAGAACCGTGACACTAATATGGGAGC